>WNWU01000005.1:27347522-27409059 GCA_012654045.1 Ptyas mucosa | reverse complement strand
GCTGGCTGGAGAATTCTGGGAGTTGAAGTCCACAAGTCTTAAAGCTGCCAAGTTTTGAAGAGCTCTGAAATAGAACAATCGCGCGAAGTTCCTCTGTCGAGGGAAAAAACAACCGGTCATTTGCTGCTCTTTTTAGGACAGCCCGCCGAAGCTGGTTGCTGCCGGAGCTGGTCAAACCACGCTCGCCTGTCAAATTGCACTTCTCGCCCATGTCACACTTTGAGCCTTTCTGCATTCGTGCCTTTTGGAATCGGTAGCAAGAACTGGAGGCTAAAAACATAGGAAGAACGGTTGCAGGAACCGGGCACGGCTAGTCTAGTGAAAGGAAGGACCAGGGGGAGACGTGGTAGCATTCTTCCAATATTTGAGGGGCTGTCACAGAGAGGAGGGAGGGTTGGGAATCAACCTATTTCCCAAAGCACCTGAAGGCCAGACGAGGAATAATGGATGGAAACTGTTCAAGGAGAGGTTCAGCCTAGAAATAAGGAGAAACTTTCTGACAGTGAGAAGGGTCAACCCATGGAACAGCTTGCCTTCAATTCAATTCAATTCAATTTATATGCCGCCCCTCTCCGAAGACTCAGGGCGACTCACAATACATTTAAAATCCTAATAAAAAACATTTAAAAATTAAAAACATTAAGACATTAAAACTCATTCATACCATTCAAGGCCGTATCTCGCCAGATCGCAAGAGCGAGATCAACGGCCGCAGGCCTGCCAGAAAAGCCAGGTCTTCATCGCTTTTCTGAAGGCCAATAGGGTGGGGATGGTCCGGATCTCAGGAGGTAACTGGTTCCAGAGAGCTGGGGCAGCCACAGAGAAGGCCCTTCCTCGCGGGCCTGCCAGCCGGCATTGTTTAGCTGACGGGACCCGGAGGAGACCAACTCTGTGGGATCTTACCGGTCGCTGGGAGCTATGCGGTAGAAGGCGGTCTCGAAGATAACCTGGCCCTGAGCCATGTAGGGCTTTAAAGGTAATAACCAACACCTTGAATTGTGACCGGAGACCAATAGGGAACCAGTGCAGCTCGCGGAGAATTGGTATAATGTGGGTGTACCTAGGTGCACCCACGACAGCTCGCGCAACTGCGTTCAGAAGTTGTGGAAGCTTCATCACTGGAAGCTGTCAAGAAGAGACTGGAGTGCCATTTGCCAGAAATGGTGTAGGCAGGGTCTCCTGCTTTGGGGGGGGGGGGGAGGGGGGAGAGTAGATGACCTACAAGAGTCCTATCAACTCTTTTATTCTGTTAAACTTGCTGTTTACTCCACTGTCAATTTTTGTTCTGTCTACCTTTACTACCTAAGAGGGTTTTTATATGTTTAGGGGTTTTCCTTGAAGAAGGCAGAATAAAAAGAAAATGCTGCTTTTACATACAGGGAAATGGAATAGAATAGATATATAGTTTTACTGTAAATAAGAGTAGACTCAAAGAAAATTTGCAAAGTTCACATCTTCAGAAGAGAATAAATTAGTTCAAAGATTATGTCTTCTGCCTGGAGCAGTGTGGCAATATGTTTTTCATGTGGTTTGTGTTTTTATGTATTGCTTTATTTCATGCCCAACTTGTGTGACAGGTTTATTTCTGGTTGTATGGTTTTCCAAATTCTCACTTAACCCAAAAGCATTTGACAGTTGCCAGTGGATATATAGATTCTCACACTTTGTCGCTCATGACATCAAGTGCAAAATCTGTTGAGAAGTAGCAGGTAGGCTCAAAGAGGCATCTAGTGATAGTTTCAACTGATTCAGGCAAGCTCTTTCATTTTCCAACTGATTCAGGCAAGCCCTTTCGTTTTCCAGTCTGTGGTCGGCCATCTCCAGAAAGAGCTGGATACAATATTATACTGTAAATGTTGCACTTCCATGGCTTTGAACAGTTTAATGCAGGGGTGTCAAACTCGATTTCATTGAGTTTGACCCGGGGGGCCGGATGAGCATGGCTCAGGTAGGTGTGGCCAGCTTGACGTCACTCAGCTTGGAGGCACCTGTGGTGGCCTGAGCGCTTTGCCAGTGAAAATAGAGCCCAGGAGGGCCATGTGTGGTGCTCCTGAGCTCTGTTTTCGCTGTCAGACGGTTGCAGGAGGCTGTTATAGTTGAAAATGGAGCTGGTAGACACACTATGGGCCAGTACTTCACTGTTTCCAGGGTGGCCCCGCGGGCCAGATCTAAGCATCCCACGGGCCAGATTCGGCTTGTGGGCCTTGAGTTTGATACCCCTGATTTAGTGCAAGTCATAAATAGCACAATAGGGGTGGTGGTGGGAACAACAGAGCCTTGGTAGTACAGTGGATTAAAGCACACTGTTATTAACATCAGCTGCCTGCAATTACTGCAAGTTTGAATCTCACCAGGCTCAAGGTTGACTCAGCCTTCCATCCTTTCTAAGGTAGGTAAATTGAGGACCCAGTTTGTGGGGGCAATAAGCTGACTTTGTAGAAAATATACAAAAGTATGAAGGCTATTGCTTAGCACATTGTAAGCTGCCCTGAGTCTCCGGAGAAGGGTGGCATATAAATCAATTTTTTTAAAAAAACAAAAAACTCTCCATCCAAAACTTTGTAGAATTTCTCCATCCATGTAGAAATCCAATGGTTAGCATTTGTTGCCCATAATTTTTTTAAAAGGGAAGGAAGAGAAGATAAATATTAAATAAAAATCTTATGTGTGAGTCATCTTCCTGCATGACTCTGATATATTTTCAACTTCATTCAACTTGGATTACAACACAAGATTCAAAAGTCACAACTGCTTAGCTGTTATACACTATTTTTCCAGATATCTACAGCTATCAAGTAAGGCTGATCTTTTCAGATTTACCATTGTTAATTGCTGAACAAGAATCACAACGTTGATTACAGGGTTACACCATTCATAAGGACAGAATTTGTACTGCTCTTCTTTACTAGGGATGCTTCAGAAGGGGGCAAAGGTGTGTGTCTATTGCACCAGTCAAGGTCCGTTTAGGTGCATAGCTCAAATGGAGGTAGCAAAGAGCAGCTTCTGTGTTTGTTATTTATTTTTATTTATTTATTAAATTTCTATACCGCCCTTCTCCTTTCGGACTCAGGGTGGTGAACAGCCAACTAAAAGCACAAATACAAAAGTTAAAAGCAATTTAAAATGATCTAAATAAATTTGGCCCAATTTAAGTTAAAAATCAATAACAAAGACTTTAAAACCAGTATGGGGTCAGGCCAGCCCAGCTAACCGAAAAAGATGGGTTTTAAGGGCCCGACGAAAAGTCCGGAGGTCTGGGATCACTCGTATCTCTGGGGGGAGGTCGTTCCAGAGGGTAGGCGCCACCACAGAGAAGGCTCTCCCCCTGGGGGTCGCCAGCCGACATTGTCTGGCCGACGGCACCCTGAGGAGGCCCTCTCTGTGGGAGCGAACTGGCCGGTGGGAGGCAGTTGGTGGCAGAAGGCGGTCTGGTAAGTACCCTGGCCATAAGCTATGGAGCACTTTAAAGGTGGTCACCTTTCTTATTTGTTCTTGCTCTCTGGTCTGAACAGCTCTGCCTAAATTTTGCCTGTCACTTTTTCTAATCAGCTAACATACTGGGACACAGAAAAAGCCTAAGTTTTATTTTTTGTATCAACAACTACTATGTACTAAGGGTTTACCACTTTCATCAGCCAACCCTACTATGAAGGGCAGCTTTGCAATGTCTAGGCTGGCTGACATATGTTTTGTTTTTTTACCGCAGACAGCAGTAAATGGGCAGGACATTGTCTACCTGCAGCTTTTTACATTGGCTAACTGTAAAATCTTCATTGATTCATTGAGCACCTGGAAAGGGGGATTACTGAGAACATTGGTATGGTGGCATGTAACAGTGAAGAAGTCAAAGCTGGTGGGGGAAAACCCCTCTATAGAAATGTGTTATGACATGTTTTCTTCTGAGCCTTGAAAGAGCATATTCTGGGCTGCTGCTGTCAGCATTGGCTTGTGAATAATAGAATATCAGCCTCTTTTCATGTAACTGCTGAAGAACTTGTTTTGCAACCATAAAAAAGCTTTGTCTTTTTGCTGACAGCAGCAATTAGTGCAAGGCTGCAAGCTAAAATATAATTTATTTGGAAGTAATTTCATTTTTAAGGGATAGGCTCCCCAAAGAGCGAGTTATTTTAGGGTGCAAAACCTCTGTTTATTCAAAGGGTACTTACAATAATTGTGAAAGCATGCTAGAGAATGATTTATTAATAATTGCATTGAGCTACATAAGATATAAAAGGTCTTCCATTAATGAGACTGTTTTATTTACTTGTGATGCTCAATCTTGTATATTTATGTACAATTAAATCCCTAGGTCCAGACAGTATTCCCCCAAGAGTCCTTGAAGATGAATTTCTGTTGTTTTCAGAAAGTCTCTCACCACAACTCCTGACATACTTAGCTTTCATGGGATATAACAGAAGACAGGCTAACAGATGGTTAAGAAACAGGAAGCAGAATAGGAATAAATGTGTATTTCTCACACTGTTGACATGTGCAAAGTCTCTGTCACATATCTAACATGCTTTGAAGGGGATGACTTCCTGATAGCAAATGCAATTGGTCCTTGGTTTATAACCACTCATTCAACAATCATTCAGACTTTGACTCTATCCCATTGCCATTCTGCTGCTCAAGTAGGTGAAAGGTGGCTTAGATACTAAAAGTGTTGAAGTGGAGTTTGCCCTCTTATTTCATTACAAGTTCTCTCTTGTGGACAATCGAGTACATGGAGGAGTAGCCTTGGGATTACATAACCCTGATCAACAATCTGCTCAGCTCAAACGTACTATTGAACCATCCCTTCTCATCCAGTCAAGTTCTATTCCTGTTATGGAGTTTTAAGGAAGCCCTGAATCGGGTATTCAAAGTCACTTTATTCAAGGTATTTTAAAGATAATATTCACCTATTGATTGATCTATATAGTAGTTGATGTCTTGGAATGGGACTGACAAGTCCAAGACCATCCCACAAGGTATTTGCTGTGTTTTTCAATTAATGTTTCATATCAATTAATACAAATTACAAATAACATACAGTACTCTACAGCTTGTAGATTTATAATATAAAATTCCCAAACAAAAGGAATGGGGATTATTATGGAGGAAAAAGCAGACTTAATTACCAAATTCTGTATATATAGTAATTTGGAAAGCAGACCTGGAGCTCAATCTTCAACTCCTTTCTAGCATAAACCTTTTTACAAAGCTCAGGTAAAATGCCAAATAGAACTGTCTCCAGAACCTAAGGTGGCCCAAAATATTTTATAGGATCCAATTTGGGTCAGTCACACAGAACTAAGAGATTTAGTCTTCCAGGCTATCAAACTCATGCTGGAGCCCATCCTCGGAGAACTCCTCTCTCACCAGAACATGTGGGAGAGAACATTCTTGTGAGAGAGAAGTTCCCTGAGGATGGGATCCAGCATGAGTCTAAAAGCTTGGAAGACTAAATCTCTGGTTCCAGTGACGAATCTAGATTGGATCCTGCAACATTATCCTGGCCTTCATTGGTGACAATATTTTATCTTCTGCTACAGAAAACATAAGCTTTTGTATTTGCAATCTAAAATGAAAATAAATCCATAAATTAAGTAAGCAAAAGTTCATTGCAGTTCTAAACGTCTGTTTCATAGTAAGGTAATTCTTTTGCTCTGGCCAATCTTAGGGTCAGCTCTGTGTCTGTGCAAGATGGAGGGTGGCTGGCTACTCTTTCCTCTTCCTCTTATGTGGGTGTTGAATTGGAAGGTTATTAGGCAGTTGCAATGAACCAGAAGTCACATTCCTTACTTTTTTCCCGAATTTTCTCATCCCATCTGTTAGACCCACCCATCCACCCACCCAACTAACTAACCAACAGAGGAAAAATAATCCTCTGTTCAACTTTAGTGTCCACATATAATATTTGGGGTCATTCAGTGCGGATCTGGATGGGGAGGAGCAGGCTCAGGCTCAACCCATCCAAGACTGAGTGGCTGTGGTTCCCAGCATCCCAATATAGTCAGTTGACACCATCACTGACTATTGGGGGCGAGTCTTTGGCCCACACAGAAAGGGCTCGCAATCTAGGTGTCCTCCTGGATACACAGCTGTCCTTGGAGGAACATCTGACAGCTGAAGCCAGGGGGACTTTTCATCAGGTTCGCCTGATCCCCAGTTGCGGCCCTTCCTAGATCGGGATTCCTTGTGCACAGTCACTCACGCCCTCGTCACCTCTCGCCTGGACTACTATGACGCTCTCTACATGGGGCTCCCATTGAAGAGCACCCGGAGGCTCCAACTGGTCCAGAATGCGGCCGTGCGGGTAGTTACAGTAGCTGCATGGCGCTCCCACATAACACCTCTCCTGCGTGAGCTGCACTGGCTTCCAGTGGTCTTTCGGGTGCGCTTCAAGGTGTTGGTTATCACCTTTAAAGAGCTCCATGGCATAGGACCTGGATATCTTCGAGACCGCCTGCTGCTACCGATGGCCTCCCACCGACCTGCGCATTCCCACAGAGAGGGCCTCCTCGGGGTACCATCAGCCAAGCAATGTAGACTGGTGGCCCCCAGGGGGAGGGCCTTTTCTGTGGGGGCACCTACCCTATGGAATCAGCTGCCCCCAGAGATAAGGAGAATCCAAGACCTCGGTGCCTTCCGCCGTGCCCTTAAGACCTTTCTTTTCCAGCAAGCCGGGCTGGCTTAACACATTTTTAAATGTTTTTAATTGGTTTGTTATTTTTTCTTTTAATTATGGGGCCAAACACATATATATCTTTTTAATGTATTTTAATGTTTGTATGTATGTTTTTTATTTTGGCTGTACACCGCCCTGAGTCCTCCGGGAGAAGGGCGGTATATAAATCTGATATAAAATAAAATAAAATAAACATGTAGAGCATTTCAACAGGGAGAAAGGAATACACATTTTCTGTTTAACATCTTTTACAATTTCAGTTATATCATATCACTGTTGGATTTTTGTCTCTTTCCCACTCCTTCAACTTTTTGGAAATCTCAGAATCTAAGCTTCTTTTTTTAATATTTGCTTGTTTGCTGTCTTCTATGAGTTGAAGAAACAATATTAAAATTGTTTTCTTCAAAATCCAATTGTATACTACTGAAATGATTAATTTCAGTCTTTGTATTTCTAAGGACAACATCTGAAAGCTTTTCTCAGTATAATTTAGAAAATTTTAAAAATGTTTTCAAGTGAAACTTGGCATTTTTTCTCCCTCTTTTTTTCTTGACTACTCAGCAAACATACATGAAATCTCTGAAATGTTGTACAACTAAAACCTTTCCCATTCACTCTCCTAATTGCTAACTTCTATTGTATTTATTTTATAGAGAAAAAACCAAGAAGAACAAGCTGAACTTGAGCAGACTGCAGTTACCAAATCTGGAATCCCTGTAATATAGCTTGGGAATTTGGGCTGATGCAGTTACTTCTCTATCATCCATCCATACCTTTAGGCTGAAAGGAGCAGCTGTCTTAGCCAATAGCTACCTAGTGGCAGGAAAAGGACTATGTTTGTATGTCACTCTGGTAGGCTTCACTTAAGCTGCTGTAGAAGATATTATCTTGCACCCAATTAATTGGGAAGATTCAACTTTATTTTTTACCGTTCAGCTGAAATGAAATCTCTGTCTATGTAGTTTGGTATTGCCAATGTGAGCAAAATGTAGATTGCTTCTCATATCAGTTCTTTATGACAGACAGGAGTACCTATCTGTATTCCTACATTGCAGTGTTAATTGGAAAGGATTATATATCTATCATCTATCTATCTATCTATCTATCTATCTATCTATCTATCTATCTATCATCTATCTATCTATCTATCTATCATCTATCTATCATCTATCTATCATCTCCATTTCTTTGGGTTGTACAGTAAATGATTTTATCCAAAGCCCTATTAGTAACTGGAATTGGTGATATCTCTTTCCAAAGAAAATTGCACTCTTTTAAACTCTTTTATATAGGAAATAGTGGCAGTGTGGTCATAATTATAGAGAGTAGAGAGCTATTAGCAATAGATTCCATGTAATATGTAATGCTTTTTCAATTGCCAGAGTTAAGGCCAGAGGCTATAGGAGAGCAGCTATAAATTTATTGCCAACTCATTGAGTCTACCTTTCACATATTCTGAAATCAATCATATTTTAATATTCAGATCAATCATGTTTTAATATTCTTCACAGTCTTGACCTGAAATGATTTCTCTGTGTATGTAATTTAAGATTTAGATTGCATCCACGTCTAATAAAGTCAAGATAAACTGGACTGTAAAATATTAACTGCAATAGTTTTCAGTCTTAATATTGAAACTAATATTGTAATGTCAGTACTAAATTGCAATAGGCATGAGAAACGAGTGGGTTGATGTATATTAACACTCAGTGCATTAACTTTATATCTGCTGCTAAGTATTATTTTGGGATGGTATGTTCCTTTGACAGTCTTTAGACACAAAAGGCTGCAAGAAATATGGTTGGGTTAACCAATATCATTAACTTTGGACTATTTGTACTTCAGGCAAAGGCATGCTGAAAATCTTTGCTCCAACAGGTTATTGCCTTTGTGTTGCAAAATCTTTTGCATTACATGTTTGCTGGCTTTGTACTTACAGTATTTTGATCCCTTGTAAAGATGGTAAGGGTGCCAACAGGGGTTGGGCTGGAACCTGATGATGATGATGATGATATATTATGGAGTAATAAAACTTTGGGGTAATGTTTTACAACATTACAACATTGTTTCACCAATCCTTAGAAAGTGGGAAATGCCAGCACTAATCAGCATTTCTTTTCTCCTTTCTTTCTTTTTGCTGATTTGTGTGCACTCCTTAAGTAGAACCAAATGGCTTGAGGAAACAGTCAATGGAGAGAAGAGGTCTGCCCCAGGACCCGTCTTGTCTGGAGTGCCTTGGGGCTCACGTCTCTCTCCATTCCTGTTTAACATCTATGTGAAGCCACTGTGTGAGATAATTTTATGGCATTGGGTGAAGTATTATCAATATTCTGGTGATACTCAGCTGTATATCTCTGCCCTGGCTGGCCAAATGATGTTTTGGAAGTTCTGTCTCAGTGCCTGAAGGCAGTAGGGTCTAGCTGGGAATAAACATGTTTCAATAACCCTAACAAGATGGAGTGCCTTTGGATATTGGAGTCTCCTGCACATGATGATTTCCCATCCTTAGTTCTGGGATCAGATGACACTATTCCAGAGAGAACTACAGTAGTGTACAGTTTGGGGTCCTTCTGGATTCATGGCTCCTGCCACAGTAGGTGACCGTCATGACTAAGGATGGTTTTGCACAACAATTTTGTTATGCACCAGTTGCATACTTTCTTGGATCAGGAGGCAGTGGTCATTCATGTTTTGACCATCTTCTGAGTGTATTACTGCAGTGAGGTTTACAAGGGGATGCTGTGGAAGTATATCCAGAAGTTTCAATTGTTCCAGTATGTGATAGTGGAGGTAATTATGGGTATGCCTCATTAGATCCATGTCACACCTTTGCTTCACCAGCTCCACTGACTCCCAATTTGCCACCGAGTACAATTCACGTACTGGCTATTTCCTATATTGCCCTAGATCAGGGGTCAGCAACCCGCGGCTCTGGAGCTGCATGTGGTTCTTTCATCCCTCTGTTGCGGCTTCCTGTTGCTGGTCAGCTCCACAATTGATAAGGCTTTCGGTTAGGACTGGTAGAGGAAAAAGGATGCAGCGCTAGGATGAGGCTATGATGGGGGAGCCGGACTTCTGGTCAGCTCCAGAATTAAACGGGGGCTTCCAGATAGGACCTTTGTGGCTCTTTGAGTGTTTAAGGTTGCCGACCCCTGCCTTAAATAGCATAGGACTGACTTACTCCCATTGTTTGTATCCATCAAATTAGGTCTGGGTAGAGGACAGGATCTGGGTCCTGTCAATTAGGGATTGTCCTCTAGTGAGTCTTGGAAAGTTTGTCTGTATATAGTATGTCTGCCCTCTGGAATTAAAAACTTCCCAACCTTAGGTTGGACCTGACCCTGCTCAGCTTTCAGAAAGCCTTGAAGATCTTGTTGAAGAATGATGTCTTCAGCAGCCCCTTTGTGTTTAGTTCATTTTGATATGTATTCTTTATATTGTATTTAGAATGTGAGATGTTTTCAGAATATTTTCTCTTTAGTAGTTGGGCTGGTATACTTTCTTGCTCAGCTGCAGTGCAGGAGAAACTGTTCTGAAGATACCATTCAGCTGGAAATACCAGAACTCTGCAGAGCTTGGAGGTGAATAATTTTCCCATTACAGATAATTCTTATCTCTTCATGCTGACTCCAGAATTACAGACATCCAAGAAAATCCTGTTAAGAAGACTGCTGACAATACAAAATGAGCAGGAACGACATTGACAACACTCTTCCAGTATATTCATTTTTTAAAATTTTACAGCATTTGTATATTGTCTGAATTCATAGGCTGTGACTAGCATGTAATTTAAAGTTAATAACCCCCCCAAAATATCTCACCTGAGCCTGTGTCAAACAATCATAGCCATAAAACTAGGTGGTAGCCTACAATTCGCTCAGGTTTAATGCATTTTGAAATGGCACTTTATTTGTATTGTTTACAGCTAGAAATCACAAATAGGAATTTCTCACCTTAAATAGATCAGAGCTAATACAGATATTCTTGAATTTAAGCCATGCTGCCATAAAACAGTGGTTTACGAACATCATATTTTCTTAATCTGAGGAACATTTTTCAGTGGCTAAATACAGGTAGTCCTCGAGTTACAACAGTTCATTTAGTGACAGTTCAAAGTTATAAAGGCACTGAAAAAAGTGACTTATATGACCATTTTACACACTTACAATTGTTGCAGCAGCTCAATGGTCATGTGAACAAAATGCAGACACTTGGCAACCGGCATGTATTTATGACAGTTGCAGTGTCCCGGGGTCATGTGATCACCTTTTGCGACCTTCTGACAAGCAAAGTCAATGGGGAAGCAAGATTCACTTAACAATCGTGTTACTAACTTAACTGCAGTGATTTACTTAACAGCCGTGGCAAGAAAGAACGTAAAATAGGGCAAAATTCAGCCAACAATTGTCTCACCTAGCAACAGAAATTTTGAGCTCAATTATGGGTGTAAGTTGAGGACTACCTGTATAGGTATCCACCTAATGATAGATAAAGCCAAAATATGCAGGGAAATCTCAAAAAAGTTAAGGTCATATATGTAACTGTGTGATTGGGATCCTGCCCTTTTGCTAATGTATAAAAAAAGTGGAATTTTATTATGCTATTGCAGACATCTTTTTTTCTGGTGAACTTCCCTAAAAAAGATCAACGTATAATTGTTTTAGAAATAAATGTATTAAAAATTGCCATACCCTACATAAATAGCTAGTCTATAATGTAATTGTATTTCACTAATTCCAGTTCTCTATCAATTAACTGTACCTTCAATACTCAGTCATGTAAGGGGAACAGCATTTTCCACTCATGAATTGTGATTATAAAAAGAATGATTTTTCCTATGTATCTCAGTTTTGTAATTATCCGAAGTGCTGGTTGAAACAATAATTTATAAAGCTTTTTCAAATAAAAAACAAATTTACTGTTGTCATCACTTCAGATATTCATTACAAAACATATAAATTGGCTAAACAAGATTTAGAACACATTGGAATACCTAGCTATAGTTCTGGATCGTGTGATTACTAGAAAAGATGGTGCAATATATCTAAAGCTTTATTTTTTAGATTTATTTTGTAATAATACAGGTAAAGGAGATTAAAATGTTCAGCAATGAACACTGAACCACCTCAAAACCCCTCTTCTTATATTTGCTCTTTGCCTTAACCAAAGTAAGCAGAGGAATATTTATATGGTTCTGTGCCTGCATTGTGACTTATTTTAAGATAAATTAAGCTACTTTTACACAACGTTCTACACGATAATGCAATCAACTATATTTTAGCCAAGCTTATTGTCTGAGTTCTTAATGTAGGGTTGAATAAACCATGATTAAATAAATTATAAATAAGTATGTACCAATAGAACTGAAACCAAAAAATGAAGCCAGGGCATTTCAAAGTAAGGGAAATTCATTATATTCTAAAGAATTTGCCATAACTGGAAATAAAATGGGGCATTTGGCAACCCTAGTGCAAAGTAAGATCTTTTAAAAACTATATTAAATCTCTCTTTTAAAGGCGCACTAAAACACTTCTGCCAAAAATTCTACATCTCAGATTTCTTGATAACTGTACATGTCGTATTTTTAAAATAAACATATGAAAGTTATAAATTCTCTATATTTTTGGTGATCAGATGCACAATCACTTGAGCAGAGCAGAAATCCACAGTTGCATTAAATATTCATCTAACCGAACAGCAAACTGAAAATTACAAAGTCTCAAAACATATACATCATAGCTATAAGGCATGCTCATCAACACTGTATTACATAATTACAGAATAAAAGAATAAGAAAATGTTGCTACAGACAACTAATTAAAAGAGAGATTAAAGTGGTATACTGAACCAGCCAGTAACATTTTAAAACTCCCTCTTTTTAGAAGAGTTCAAGCTATGCTATAGTATAACAGAAAAGGCCTTTGGAACAGACATAGAAAACATGATTCAACAAAATTAAAACTTAAAAAAAGCCCCTACAAACAACATATAAAATTGCCAATTAATTACCCAGTGTAAAATTTGCACTGCCAGTATACTAGGAAAGGGGAAATCCATAGGCCTCCAGAAGTTGCTGAATTTGAACTTGTAGCAACACCAGCCAACACAGCCAATCGTAAGAATACTAGAAGCTGTAGTTCAGGGACCCCAGAAAATGACAAGTTCTCCATCTTAAGTTACCCGAATCCATAGAACAGGATCCAGGTCACAATGAAAGGGGAGGGGTTTTGGATGCTTTATCATTAGAACGTTCTTTTTATTAGAATTACATTTCTGACAATGGAGGATCTCTACAGCAGAAAATAGTAATCAATTAGATAACCTGTGACCTGTTGCCTAATTGTTTCAGAAATATTTTCTTACCTAAACAGAAAAACAGAATGACAGTGGCACGCAAAAAACAAAACAAAGCCTGTGGGAGCTGGAACGACTTCCAACTTCCTGATGGCTTCCCAATTACCTTTTCTTGAAGAACGCTGGCAGGAAGCGTTGGAAATGACAATCACATGACCGTGGCTGACCATTGCAAAGTGACGGCACAGCAGCACGGCAGCACTGTAACAACCACAACTTTGCCAAAATTTGGGAGTTGTGGTTCCCAGATTTTGGGTGCATTCTGGAAGTAACTGAGGTATGTTGACTCAAAAAATGTTGCCCTATGATGCACTGTTCTGCTCAACTGAAGATTACTAACAATCAAAAGGACACAAGGATTTTAGTAGTATATAGACACATATAGGGCAACAGCTGGAAGCTTTTGTGTACAGTACAGCCAAGGAATTATTTTGATTCTAACCTTATGTCAAGGTATAATAAAACACGGTATAACTAAAATCTACAGGAACACTGTAGGCAGTGTGTGTCAACACAAATATACAAGATTAGTCACTCAGATGTCAAAATTCAAACTATCTTTCTAAAAACATTTCAACGAACAGGATTAAGTCAGGAATGGTAAGAAAGGAAAGGAGATGCAATGAAATTACATATTTGTGTGATGTGTAAATTAAACAGAATGCGATGCTGCCTATTCTATTTATTATTTATCACAGAGAGAAGGCTGAGCTAAAATGGAAAGGAAAAAATATAAATGAATAACTAATAATAATTCACATATTCTTTAAAAAGTAAAAAAAAATAATGGTTTTTACATCCATACTCTGGAATATTTCTGTTAATATTTCATTTCACTTGCCATTAGTTGTTTGCACAACAAAAGCCTAAATATTTATATAGCATGTACCATTTGTGATTAATAGATTTGAAACAACTTGTGAAGCCTACTCCCTAAACAGACATAGTACCCTTAACTTAATTTCCCTATCATCTAATCAATTATAGCCCTAACAAAAAAATACCTCAGAGCCAAAAAGTCTTATTTCAGGTTTGCTGAAAAAAAAAGTATATTTATTTTATAAGTCTGTTCTTTCTTGAAAAAGGAAAAGAATCCTCGTGTATTTATGAATACCTGTATATGTAATCACAAAAATTGTTAAATGCTAATGTGAACTTTATATAGTACTTTAATGAAAGTAAAAGGAGTTTTACAGACCTACTTGATAGATTTTATAATTCTGACAGATTATGAAGGAATCGAAATGAGATAATTTCTTGAAAGCAGCTATGTCTTTTCCAGGGATTATGCTATAAAAGTGGAAGGAAAATATATGATCCAAGGAAAAGATGCAATTGATTTAAAGAGCCAGAGATGCTTCAAATTACTGAATGTTGGCACTAATCACTATGGTGAGGTTGTGTTTGGGAGTAATCAATTATGTTTTGAATTGGATAGAATAATCAGGTATAGTGCTGGAAGAAAGGGGAGGTATAGCATAGCAAAAGATAAGAAAAAAACCTGTAACAAACATGATGTTTAGTGGTCATATTCAAGAAGCTATTTAACTGCATCTGAGGTTTAAACAATGCCCAGTAACATTAGGCGATTACTTTTTTCCATTAAGAAGTTCAAAATAGCGTATGTCATGATGACAGACTTTTAGTGCAGATCACGCCACTTCGTAAACTTTTTTAGATACATCCTACAAAGCAAATTCTACTTTCAAAGACAGTTCTATCCCTTACTGAATCAACATTATACCCGCATCATCCTCAGTAAAGTTTACATATCTTCTTTAGCAGCTCTGAAATGCACAACTAAATTCTTTGTGAATTATGGAGACAGATTGCCCAAAACACAGTTGTTTATACCATGATTTTCTCTATTACAGAACCAGGGTTCATACAGGTAAAATTTAAGGCACATGATTTCACACACAGTGATGGCAAGTAAGCTATACCCTGTTCAACTAAGTATGCCTTTTAGGACATGCCTAAATTTTTCAACCAAATGCAGAAGGTTTACCAGCAGTTTCCACAGTGAAAAATATTGATTGAAAGTAGGAAATTTAGAGTCTATTGCTCTAAAAATGAAAAAATAAGCAGGACAGCATGCTAATAAAGTTCAGCTGATGCTATTTCTGTTTATTCTTTTTCATTTTTCATTTGTTTAATCCCTTTTTAATATTTAACACATTTATTATTACATGATGTAATAATGCATGCAATGTTATCTTGATGCATGCAATGTTATCTTGAGATGAGCATATGCAGTATATATGCATATGTAAATTTATAGTGAGGAACACTGAAAGCAGTGAAGTCAGAGGAACATATGAAATGCAGAAGCTCCAGGTAGTAATTGTTACCATAAAAATGATCAATATCAAAACAGTTGTTGGATGTTATGCATTCTTGCAAACGTTAGTGCTGCCCTAAGATATTAAAGCCTTTGTAAAAGGATAGCAGTCACTCCTTGCTAAATTATTCAAATGTATAAATACAGTAGACATAGGACCAAAAGGCCCGGACCCTTGCTATAATGATCCCTATTTACAAAACAGGCAACAAACAAAATCCAAATAAATATTGCCCAATTTATCCACTAGTTATGCCAACAAGGCTATATTCATGTTTACTGCTGTAGAAGCTGGAAGACTGGAGAAAAGCTTTTTTATTTGCTATGAAAAAATAGGTTTTAAGAACAGAGATGTTACTTTTGACTATTTTCTAATTCTGTCTCACTAATTCAGGGGTGTCAAACTTGCAGCGTCACGTGACATGCATGACACATCCGGCCTGTGACTTTGACACCCCTGCACTAATATGTTCATTGGTGGCTTTGGAAGGTGCTCTTGGCTCTATTAATAAAATGTGTGGGACAAACAGTGATTAATAAAGACAAGCATCTCTCATTCTCACCAACTTCATTTAAATATCTTGATAAACATAAAGATAACTTTAGGTGGCCTTTTAGTAATTATATCGCGAGTTCAGAACATATGGAGGACTTTTAGTACTCTTAATTTTTATATTAATATGTTCCTGCCTAACTTTCACATAATTTTCTCCTTCTTTCATTGGGTTTAAATAAAGCTTACTCAATATATAGTCAAAGCCTGGCTTCACAAAATCATTAATATTAAATTATACCTTTATTAAAGGATAATCTTTGGCTAATTAGAACTGCAAAGCACCAAAGAAAGCATGATCATTACTTTCTCTCTCATTCACTGAAAGGTTTCTGCTGAATTATACAACCCTTAGAGACTGGATTTCTGGAGTATGATTTTAGGGTTGGAAGGCAATCATGTAACAATTTCTAGATTTATTATACGGCACGATAATCTGAAAAAAGACCAAAATTTACAAGTAGTCCTCAGTTACTGATTGCCTCACTTAGCAATCATTTGAAGCTATGGTGAAAATGCACTTACGATCTTTGCGTCATTAAGTGTCCTGTGGTCACATGACTGACATTCAGGCACTTTACAACTGGTGCATTTTTATGACTGTTGCAGCATCCCATTGTCACATGATTACCATTTTCATGCTTCCCTACCAGTTTGAGACAAGTAGAGTTAATGGAAAACATGGAAATAAAGTTGTAAGTCACAGACAGATTATTTTCATTTAGCAATCACGTACGTAGTGGCACAATTCCTGGTGCCAGCTGTGGTTGCTAACACAAGACTACCTGAAGTCAGGTCTGATTAATATAATTTCTTATACATGATATCTCAATGGCCCCAGATTTTCTGCCAATTTTAACGGTTCTAAGATTTGAAACTGTAATTGGCAGAAGGAATAATTTTGGGGAACAGGAGGACAAGCCAGCAGGCAGATAAAAGAAATCTCAATCTAGGTTAGAAATGGCATTTGAGAAAGCACCTCAGGCACGACCCTCCCTAATTCTCATAAGGATAAAAGAAGGGAGGGGGGAAGCACATATGGATTCCATTACTACAATCTTATATTAAAGTAGTACTAGTATTTATAATTCTGGTTTCCTAATCTGGTCTACCTTGAAGGGCTCACACAAACTGGTAGGAATATAAAAAAGTTTTATTGCTATAAGGTTCTTAATAAACTGCCAATTCCAGATTGAAATGTATCTTCCTATTTAGAATAACAGAGTAGTAAGGGACTTTGGAGGTCTTCTAGTCCAACCCCCTGCTTAGGCAGGAAACCTTATACCACTTCAGACAAATGGTTATCCAACCTCTTCTTAAAAACCTCCACTGTTGGAGCAGTCACAAGTTCTGGAGGCAAGTTGTTCCACTGATTAATTGTTCTAACTGTCAGGAAATTTCTCCCTAGTTCTAAGTTGCTTCTCTCCTTGATTAGTTTCCACCCGTTGCTTCTTGTTCTACCCTCAGGTGCTTTTATTTCATTGTTCCTTACATTCATTCTTGCTGTGACAATCTGTAAGGTTCTGGACTCCAGTAATCTAGACTCTAATGAGAGCAATGATTTTTTTTATCAGATCATGTTGCCTAGATCTCTACGTATAGCATATTTTGCCATGGCAGCCTTAACATTAGGGATTAACTACTTAAATCATGGCAAATAATTGTAAAGGGGTATATTTTATTTAATGTGAGGAACATTTTTTATTACTTCTAAGTTTATTGATAGTAAACAAAATGATTGTTTTGCCTATTCCTTTGTATAAATTTTGTACAATTGGCCCATGAATACATACCTGAAAAAAGAAATGAAATAGATTGAGGAAATTCAAACCACAACAAACAGAACTTCTGATTAGCTGTAAATATTACTTCATAACAAAACCCGGCTAGTTGTTTAGTTGAAAATGCTAAAACAATACTCGATGAAACTGAAGTTTTATAAGTGTTCCATTACTTTCTCAATATTACCATTTCTGCTGCATGATTTGTGCCTATATATTCCCTAGTTTGTACAGCAACTTTGTTGTTAATTCTATGTATAATGATAGCAGATAACCATACTGAAAGGTTAGCAAATTTATGTAGTTTTCATACATAAGTAACATTATTAGCATATTTGCATTGTAAGAGTAATTAGTGGAGTAGCTTTGTAGCATGTAGCGAGTCAGGCCATGGCTATCAAACATCAAAAACATCTACAAGGTATCCCACTTCCCTTACATGGACAATCTGAAGCTCTAAGGAAAAATACAATCAGAAATGGAATCAATGTTCAATGTTATCCAAATATAAAGTCAAGATATTGCAATGGAATTTAGACTGGACCAATATGCCACCCTTATGATCAATGGGGAAAAACAGTGAAGACTGAAGGAATTAAGATGTCCTATGGAAATAATATTAGAAATCTGGATGAAGATTATTATCAATACCTGGGTATCTTTCAGGCTAACAACGAGCAAGCATACTGAAATCAAAAAGAAGGTTAGTAGTAAAGACATCAGAAGAGTGAAGAAAATTTTAAAATCCAAACAAAATGGCAGAAATACTATCAAGGTGATTAACACCTGGATAACTCTAGTCATTAGATATACAGTGGATTAAATTACAATAGATTAATGGACTGGATTTAAAATGAGGTAGAAACCCTGGATAGAAAGACCAGAAAAATGACAATGAATCATGCCCTTCCCCGATGCTGTGACATTGACAGAATCTATTTACCAAGGAGCATAGGTCGCATGGATACACCAGATAATTGAAGAAGGAAACAAAGGCCTTGGAAGAATATCTGAAGGCCAGTGAAGAAGACGCTAGTATACTATGAAAGTTTACTGAATAGCAAAGCTACCAAACTGTCCTGTAAGAAAGGCCAAAGAAAAGACTAGAATAGACTAGAAAAGAATGAGACATGGCAAGACAAAGTAGTATATGGCCAGTACAGGTAGTCAGTTTACTTGGTGACCGTTCAATGTTACAACGGCACTGAATAAAGTGACTTATGACCATTTTTCAGACTTATGACAATTCCAGCATCCCCTTGGTCAAGTGATTTACATTCAGATGCTTGACAACTGATTCACATTTATGACGGTTGCAGTGTCCCTGGGTCATGTGATCCCCTTTTGCCACCTTCTGACAAACAAAGTCAATAGGGAAACCAGATTCACTTAACAACCGGGTTACTAATTTAACAACTGCAGTGATTCATTGAACAAACATGGCAAGAAAAGTCATAAAATGGAGCAAAATTCATTTAACAAATTTCTCACTTAGCAACATAAATGTTGGGCTCAGTTGTGGTTGTACGTTGAGGACTACCTGTAGCCTAGCTGCCTAGGAGACAGATCAGATAACAAGATTTGGCAGTGGCTAAGAGCAGGAAAGTTGAAGAAAGAAACAGAGGAACTAATTATGGCTGCATAAGACCACACCTTAAGAACAAATGCAAATGCAAATAAAGTCAGACAGCAACAGACTGCAAATGCCTTCCCTGCAAAGCAGCTGAAGAAACAGTGGCCCTCCTATTGCAAGAATATTTCAAACTGATTACAAACAACAATATGGCAAAGTAAAAACGGTGCATTGAATATCTGCAAGAAATACCACTTGCCTGTAAGCAAGAATTTGGGAATTCAGGCAGCCAAACATCTGCTTGATAACACCCCAGACTTAACAACTGTCGATAGGAAAGACATAAAAGTCTGGACAGTAGACAGTGCAGTACCTGGAGACAGCAGCATAGAAGAGAAAGAACCAGAAAAAAAATCACAAACGAGGAAAGTCTGCAAATAGAAGCAGAATAACGATGATGAAAGAAAGCAACGATAGGGAGGAGCCTTGAGTGCCGTCCCAAAGTTTCTGAAGCACCACTCAACAACATCAGCATTGACAAAAATCACACCGGTCAGTTGCAAAAGGCAGCTTTACTTCAGACAGTTTATATCTTGTGATGATACCTTAATAATAATATTAATCAACATCTACCTCTCCCAGGTTCTTAAGAGGAGTAAAGGTAAAAAAAAAAAAGCCAAATCCAGTCCAAATATCTGGCTGATTGTGCAACTAACCAAAATAAATTAAACTTTCATCTGCTACCTGACTTGCAGTGATTCAGGGAAGCTCACAATATTCAAATAAAGAAAGTACAATACATGTTGGGTACCTTCATTCTAAGGTACAGTTTTTCAGTTTGCTTTTTTCTTTATAATTTGGAGAAATAGAAACCAGTAGTTTTAATAAAACCAAAAGAGGATTTAACATTGTCCAAGGCCCATTTTGGTTTGTAATGGAGAAGAAACCCACTTTTGTTACTAGAATCACACTCAAAGAGAAGAAAATGTCTCTGTCAAATTCAGACGTTTTATGTCAGTGCTTGTAAATATATTTGTTGTGTTCTACTTTACAGTGTTATATGAACACTCACAATACCATAAAAATGGGTCTAAAAAAATAAATGTGCAAAGTGAACCCCTTTTTTTAAAAAATGTGAATCATAATTTATTTATTTATTAATTCAATCTGGATGCTACCGTATTCCGACTAACCCTGAATGGCTATTACTGGCACTGAAATGAGCCATAATTTTATATTTGGTTTTATATAGAGAACCTGTTTTATAAATCCATTTTAAGGAATCTATTACTAAAACTCTCTCTGCATGTTTTGTCAAGACTGTATAGGAAAATAATGAATGCATCACTTATTACAACTGCTACATTTTAAAATGCTGCACAATTAAATAACATCTAAATGGAGAAGGCTCCATTTGGAGAAGGCTTCTTTTTGTACCACTGCCACATCCAAATTATTACAATTCATTGAAATAATTAAAAACATAAAATACATGATTCCCAAATAAGGTTTGTTTCCATTAAATATGAACTTATTGCATGATAACTGGAGACAATATCTTTGCATTATGATGTAAGGAAAATCAGTTGTTTTGTATTAAAATTTACAGAGATTGCATATGACTGTATGAGGATTGGAAATTTTAGGAAAGATAAATGTCTTTTTCTTGTCTAAGTTGGTAAGCAGAAGATTGTTCTGAGCATTTCAAAAGGAGAACATTACGACAGTCTCTTATGCTGCCTCATGAAAGATGATCAATAACTCTAGATAATTACTCCAATTACTGGACATTAACGCCTATGTACAACACAGATGCTTCCTCTGTCGTGTTACTTCTTCTGAAAGTGCCAAGTTATTCGAAGCTTGAACTATTTTTCTTTCTTCTCGCAACAGTAAAATATTGCTATCTGTTCATATTTCTTCTTTTATTATAAAGTTATCCAGTGTTTAAGTTCTTCTATACCCTTCTGTATCTGGCTGTGGTAAAAATCCACATTGGCAGCAAAGTCAGTACAGACTGCAGATTCTGTGTTGCCAAGTGTACAGTATAATGCTGTTCCTCCAATACTAAGGAAGACAGTTGCTATGCACAGTAAGATCAGCAAAATGCAGGAGCCAGCTCCAATGTCCTCTGTAAAAAGAAGATGGATGACACAGAATGAATAGAATGATATATAACTGAAATACTTTACTTACCTGTATTGTATACATTCCTCAACACTGAAATAGTCAAATAAATGCCCAGAAGCAGCAACTTCCTCTACCAAGACAGAGCAAAGCTAAAGACAAATATCAATATTGGCCCAAAGAAAGATTTCAGCAATAGACTTCCTTCTTTTGCTTTTGCAGAAGAAAATGTGCCCTATAAAATAATTATTTGTATTCATAATTTGCTACTGTAGCAAACCCTAACCATTCATTCCATGACTATTTGAACTAATGATGGTACTGAATGAGTGGTACTTCTAACTGGGTCTCAGAGTTCCAGCCTTTGCAGAGTCCATAGGGTCATTAATCTTGATCTATTTTGCAGTATCCCGCAATCATGGCTACCAACTTCTGACAAGCAAAGCCAGTGGAGAAGTCAGTAGAAGATTGCTAGTAGCTTAATCCACTTAGTAGCACGTAGCAATAGCACTTAGTTTTATATACCGCTTCACAGTGCTTTACAACTCTAAGTGGTTTACAGAGTCTGCATATTGCCCTAAACAATCTGGGTCCTCATTTTACTGACCTCAGAAGAATGGAAGGCTGAGTCAACCTTGAGCCGAGGATCAAACTCCTGGCAGTCAGCAGAATTAGTCTGCAATACTGCATTCAAACCGTTGCACCACCATGGCTCTTTTAATAACAGTATGGAATTGCTTAACAATGGCAACCAGAAGTGTCAAAACTGCTGACGCTATGCAGTGTGCTCACAATGTCACACTTTCCAATTGCACTGCTTGGTGACATCCCAATTACCATTTTTAAGTGAACAATGCCCATGTAATTTTATTTCATTCATTCATGGATGGAAAAATAAAACCCATGTATTTTTATGCTAGCTTTTTCCAAACATATTAACTCACACAAATATTTTTGATTCTATTAATGGGCTGTTTAATTTATTGATCTTTTTAATAGTAAAGGTATACACTGCTGTGGGATTGAATTTATAAGGGAGTCTGTAATATTTCAACATAAGATAACATTCCCATGAGCTGCACTAGAAATACCACAGAAGAACATTTTATTTTATTTATTTATTTAATAAATGTATATGGCCACCCATCTTATAAACATGATTCTGGTTGGATAACAACACAAAATAAAAATATGACTAATAATTAAAAACATAAATAACACACCCAGCCAAAAATAAGAGCTGAGAATAATGGCAGCACCTCAAAATCAATATAACCACCCGCACTAATTGGGTCTCAGGTTTGACTTTGATTTTGCCTTCTATTTTATATAAATATAGATATTTTCTATCTGTCCCCTACAAAGTAAGTATGATCTTAACTGGCAATAAGGATTATTGAAAACACGTATTGCTGAGTAGCCAAGCATAGGTCTGTTATTTTTTTAAGCATAAAATTCCTTTCCTTTCCTTTCCTTTCCTTTCCTTTCCTTTCCTTTCCTTTCCTTTCCTTTCCTTTCCTTTCCTTTCCTTTCCTTTCCTTTCCCCTCTCCTCCCTTGCTTGCCTGCCTGCCTTATTCATAAACCAAGGTAATACAGTCTATATCTTTTTATTGATTAGCCTATAGGCCACATTAAAGCCCAAGGCTCAAACACAGTATATGTCAATGACATTATGCAATAATTAAAGAGAATAACAAAAGCCAATTAAGAGACGTGTAAATCAAACTTGGCAGAAAATAAAAAAAGCTGCAGAGGATGCCAAGATTTTAGTGGCAAATTAGATTTGTGGAAAATGCTGGAACAAGACAATCAACAACTGTTAAGTACTATATGGAAAACATAAAACCTGAAGTTGGTTGTAGAACAAATCCACTGATTTCTAATAGTGTTATATATGGCTAAAAATTCTGTAACTTTCTAAGATGTTTTAGAATGCTGATTTTGCAGCAGATAATTTATAAACTGTGGCTACAACAGGTGGAAAAGCTTACTAATAAATGATTCAGTTAGATCAAAGGACCACATGTGACATACGGAACAGTCTAGTAATTCTTGGGTCACAAACTCATGCATGTGTCCCAGCATATGTAAAGGTGATGCTGATAAGGAATGTTATCTTTACCTGAAGCAACCAATGAGGGTAGGGCATCAAATCACTACAGTGTAAATCCTCTTCTGTATGGTGCATAAATGATAAGATAAGAATATCAAGATATAAGAAAAGGAACACTCATGAGCTCATGACACTGAAAGACCTATCCTTTTGGATGTCAAAGTCTAAGAGTCTCCACTTGAGCTAAGCCAAAGCTTTATCTGGCCCCTTACATTGCAGACATTTCGTGAAAGTGGGCATAACATATGCTCAATATTTCAAATGTAGCCACCATCTCAAAAAGGGTGATGGCTCATGGGATACTCATCTCCCACAAAATAGTGCAACACAAGGTTTGAATGAAAGTATATTACCAATAGTTGAGAGCAACCTGCCTCTCCATTCATGACTCTTCAAATATAAGCAGATATGGCACATATAGGTAACCTGAATATTTATAGTTTTCATATTTCATGTGATTATGCAATTCTGGGGTTAAAGTTAGTGAGGAGAAAGTACCTTGTTCTAATGTTTCTTCCATTTCTTGGAATCTCACTCTTCTTTTTGACTGTCTCAGCTGAATTTGAGCCAATGTTTTTTCTTCACTGTCGTCTCTTTTTTTCAATATAGACACAAGGCCCTCCGCAGGAACAGTCTAACAAGAATGATAAAGTAGACTGTTATAAAAACACAGTTTTAAGACTTTGTTTCATTTGCTATGTATACATGGCGCACTTATTTATTTATTATGCACTTATTGCAGAATCTTACACATTACCTTTGAGATATTTTAACTCTTGGTTTTAATCTTCACCATGACTGAAGATTATTAGTTGCAAATATAATTGTATTATAAGATATTTAACTTTAAAACAGTTAAATACAAAATACCAAAGGCACTATTAATATCTTGTAACATAATGTTCTCCATTGGTTCCATTCGGATAGAAGCTAGATGCTATCATGGATAAAAGGAGCTCAAGTATTTCCTTATTTGGATGTTGGACGTGCAATTGAGAATAAATTTGGTATAATGATGAAACCACACACAGAATTATAAGACACATTTCTGCAGTGCAGCTATAAAGTTTATATTTTACTCCAAACTGTAGTCTGAATTCCACAAATAAGCATCTTAAAACATAAAATCTCTTAAAATATAAAATCAATAATAAAGTGAATTGCTAAAAGCATAGGTACTTAAAGTGGAGTTCTTAGTAGCTTCTATCTGCAAAGGATCATTTCAGCTATATTAGTAGAGCCATTACTATGAATTATTTAATTTTTCAAGGCAGCCAATCTATGGATATGGCCATATTTCAGTTATTGTACTTTTATATTGTCAAATA
Organism: Ptyas mucosa; assembly: GCA_012654045.1. Lineage (NCBI taxonomy): Eukaryota > Metazoa > Chordata > Lepidosauria > Squamata > Colubridae > Ptyas > Ptyas mucosa. The sequence goes on along the minus strand of WNWU01000005.1, from coordinate 27,384,218 downwards.
AAAAAGAAGATAGTTTTGATCAATGCTTTTTGAATTAAATTATATTGCAATGCAATCTATAATAAGTGAACTGCAATCTGCACTGAACTGTTATATATAAAAAGGATGCAGTATTGCAGGCTAATTCTGCCAATTGCCAGCAGTTTGATCATGACTGGCTCAAGGTTGACTCAGCTTTCCATCCTTCCGAGGTCAGTAAAATGAGGAGCCAGATTGTTAGGGGCAATATCTCTGTAACCCTGTAAACAGCTTAGAGAGGGCTATAGAGCACTGTGAAGTGGTATATAGGTCTAAGTGCTATTGCCATTGCTTTTCAGGTCTTTGCAATGCACATACATTCCAAGCAAGCAGCTATATGGCATCCATTAAACTGAAAATTCAATTTCAGCTTCAGTACTCCCATCACTCTTAAATAGTGGCAATGATCATACACATATTTTGATGTGAAATGTGAAATGCACATGCAGCAATGCCATAGATAACAGTAAGAATTGAAATAGTCAGGTATGAAAATTTTCTCAAGGTCAAAAACTCATTATAGGTTATGGAGTGGTTACAATCCTAAAGGCGAGTGTGGCATGCCCAATCTATCAAAAAAAATAAATAAATTCTCATTCAGCTATACTGATATGCAAGTCACATCAATAATAGCTGAACGTATAATTTTAATTCACATAGTTGAAAAACAAATAATTCCAGATTAAAATATAAAGCAATTACATATATTCAACCCACAGTTACTTTCCTTTCTAAACTTCTTAAAGATTATTAATGTATTGAAATATTCTACCGGTATAGTAATTGCCTTCAGCAGAACTAAGAAATAGAAACTTCTTTTTCAAATTTATTATGACATAGTTCCGTGATGGCGAACCTATGGCACGGGTGCCACAGGTGGCACATGGAGCCATATCGGTCGGCACGCGAGCTCAGCTCCGACACTCATGCGTGCGCCAGCCAGCTGATTTTCGGGCCTTCTGGACCCATCAGAAGTCAGGAAACACACCGTTTCCGGCCTCCAGAGGGCCTCTGGGGTGGGGGGGGAGGCTGTTTTTGCCTTCCCCAGGCTCCTAGAAAGGCTCTGTAGCCTGGGGAGAGGAAGAAACTAGCCTACCTGGCCTACCAGGCCATCACGTGCCAAAAACGAGGGGGGCCCCATAGAATTATGGATGTGAGCAGACGTGCATGTGACCCCACCGCACTCCCCCTGCTTTTGGCACGCGATAGCAAAAAGGTTAGCCATCACTGACATAGTCACTTATAAGTAGCACTTTGTGAATCCCTTACTTTTCCACCATTTTTAATGCGTCTGCAGGTTCCTTGGAGTGTTCAGTTTTCAGAATTCACAATGTCCCCTGGAGGCCGAGTACTCCATTGCAGAAAGGATGGACAAAGACCTCTTAGAAACAGGGCATCACAAGGAACAACTAAACTCACCCAAGCTTTTACCTATTAACTGATTTTAATTATACTGATTTTAATTCTGACTTTAAAAGTATTGACTTCAGTGTTGTTTTTATCCTGTGTCCTTCTGTACACAGGATATTACTGTGTAATATTATTACTGTAATATTTAGACAGTTTACTGTGTAAAATTATTACTGTAAGTCCCTCTAAGCAACAAAATCACCACCAGACAATCATAAAAGGCAGCTTTACTTGGAACAGCTTACATCTGACAACAATGTCTTTAACACCATCAAACATCCACATCTACCTATCCCAGGTCTTTGGGAAGGACTTGATGGGTGGATATAGATGCCAAATTCAGTCTGAACATCTGGCCGACTATGTGACAAACCATAATAATACAAAGGAAGCAAGAAAATAACTCTCTCTTAGAAAATGCTGGGCAAGTTTAATGCAACTGTAAACACACTGCTGAATTCTGGCAGTTGTAAATCCTGATTTATAATGCATCAAATAGATGGAAGCGACTTCTCCAAAATGCTGACATTTGGTGGCGTAGTATGGGTTCCTCCCAGTTCGGCAGAGCCAGTAGCAGTGATGATATGACGTCACTGAACCGGTTCTCTTTGTTCGGGAGCTGGGCCCTCCCGCCCCCGCCCCCACTCTATTCGCTGCCTCTCGAGTCTGAGCTGATCGGCTAGAAGGAAAAAACCTGTTTAAACTCTTGCCACGGGGCTTCAAAGGGCCGCCCTACAGCTGATCAGTGTTAAAAGGCAGTGTGGTGGTAGACCGGTGCCTCCAAAAACAAATGAGTAGACCGGTGCCTCAGAAAACGAATGGGTAGACTGGTGCCTCCAAAAACGAATGAGTAGACCGGTGCCTCCAAAAACAAATCGGTAGACCGGTACAGCTCTGCAAGTAGTTAAAAGCCTGGTAGACCAGTACCCCTGCTAAATCCTAAAGAACTGTCACATGACCATCAAACCATGCCCACAGAACTGGTAGTAAAAAAATTTAGAACCCATCCCTGTATAGTAACATATGTACTATAATATTAAAGACATTTTGATAGGAGGGTTGAGGAGGGGCATACAAAAGCTTTGTATATTGTATACAAATACAATATACTTTGTATATTGCTGGCTATAACTAGACATTGGCTTAGGCTATCTCTCTGAAATACATTTTTTAATGCATGGCTATGACTTGGGGTATCCATTCTGCTGCTTCTCTTTATGCCAAGATGTGTTTTTATGCAAAACATGGACATAAATCCATTTTCATAGATAGCCAATTGAAATATTGTGCCACATTTTATTATAATTGTAAGAGAAAGTATTTCACTCCTTTATGCACAACTCAAGATATATTAAGTAAAACAACCCAGACACCAAGGCGTGGCTCAAAGATCAGATTCCTATCAACATGTCAGTAGAATTTTTATTGCCATTTCTGATTCTAATATTAAAATTCAACTCTTCTTTTTGAAACAGAGATCATACATTTCTCCATGATCTGTCTCCCTCTAGGGGGGAATGCACAGCGTTACTTAGAAGAAAGGGCAAAATAAATGGAAACTATTTACTCCTTCAGTTTTTTGTCAGGACAGATGCAGGTAGTCCTTGACTTATAACCAGAATTTAGCCCAAAATTTCTGTTGTTAAGTAACACATTTGTTAAGTGAGTTTTGTCCCATTTTACAACCTTGCTTGTCACAATTGTTAAGTGAATCACTGCAATTGATAAGTTAGTAATCTGGTCGTTAAGTGAATCTGGCTTCCCCCTTGTCAGAAGGTTGCAAAAGGGGATCATATGACCTTGGGACACAGCAATGATCATAAGTATGAACCAATTGCTAAGTATCTGAATTTTAATCGCATGCTCATGGGGATGCTTCAAAGGTCGTAACTGTGAAAAATGGTTATAAGTGTTCTGCCCCAGCTACGGACCCCAAAGAACGCAGCACACACAAACTCTATACAAAGCTTAATTTACTGAAATAACTTAGTCTTTATCAACCAAAGGCTGTTAATACTGTCTTAACAGCCTATCAGAATTCTAAGATAAGGTAATCACAATCTTAATAGAGTTGGCAGAAAGCCCAGAAACAATTTTGCAGAGAATCCAGACACGAAGGAGATTGAACTAAAGTTGTTCTCTACAGCTTGCTGCAAGCGGCATGCCTCCTTAAATAGGCTAAGGGAGTGGCCAATTAGCCCCAAGCCTTACTCTCGAGGAGACCTCCTCCTGAGGAGCCACTCCTGCCTTTTGGCAGCTCTGCACGCTCATGCATTGAGAAGAGGCTCCTCCTCTTCCTCCTCTTCACTTAAAGGAGCTTCTGGAGGTTCTGAAGGCCCTGGCTGAATCCCTGCCTCTGGCACCACATCTTCTCCAGCCTCCTCATTGTCCGACTCGAGCTGCAGCTGCACAGGCTGCTGGTGCAGCACCACACCAGCATCTTCGTTGTCGGAATCAGCTACAATCTGCACAGGCCGCTGACGGGCCACAACAATAAGTTATTTTTTCAGTGCTGTTGTAACTTTGAATGGTCACTAAATGAACTGTTGTAAGTTGAGGACTACCTGTATGTCTGGAGAAAAAACCAGTCAACAATAATGAAGATAAGGAAGAGATTTGGATCAGCAGTGGCTCTGTTCATCAGCCTTAGCAAGTGTCCCATAATATTAAGTCCTCAATTTTAGGAAATCAACATAAATTTTTATATTATCCAATATTCACACCCATTTAATCTTGCACAGTAAACCACTATAGTTCTACCCTAATGAAAATTCAAAAACTCGATCCCATCCCCTTTGCTTTCCCATATTTTACATCTCTTTAAAGTTCGTTTTCCAGCTGACAGAGCCGGAGGAGCAAGCTCCCTCTAGAGACAGCTCATATTATTCCATATTTGGCCTGCAGAGATTGCTGTTGAATGATGCAAGGTACATACTGTGCCCTCTTTAAAGACCAATGTCTCTCTGTGATAAATTTAGTGCTCACAGAACAGCAACACAGAGCTAAGAATTACATAAGATTTCCCATAAGAGCATTGTATCATCAACTCTTACACTTACAGTAAACACAAGATGAGAAAGTGAGAAAAACACACAAGTAAATAGATTGTAAAGTGGTTAGAATTGTTAAAACATGGTTTTAGCAAGTTAAAGTTTCTCAAAAGCATTATTTATGTGAAAAACAGCATTGAAGAAGTAGAAGAATAGTGAAAGTTTTATATACAACTTATATACCAAAGAACTTTTCAGAAGACTGATAGGGCCTTCTTCATTTTTCTTAAGGAAATAATAACATTTGCTAGAATTTTTTTAAAAAATAGAATCTTAGTTTTAAAATTCAGAATAAGCCATCTTAGTTTTACTGAAACTTTAGCAATTAAAATGCACATTCTACCAAGAGATTGGAAATATTATCTGGTATTCTTCTTTCCCAACTAAGATTTGAGAACATCTATGTACTTTGCTATATATCTACATTCATTCATATATCTTCATTACCCTCTCTCTCACAGTGCTAGGACCCACCAATCTGTTAATAATAACAAGTCCTTTCAACACTTTGAAATACACACTCTGATAGCTACAAGTTAACCTTTACAAAAAAACAACAGGGTTAAAGTTTTAAAAAAAGACTTAATAACAAGTTCTTCATTCTAAATTCCACTTACATACATTTATTTTAGGAAGATAGGAATTGATTTAAGTGGTGTTAAGAACAATTGCATTAAGTAAACAGACAAACCAGTGACCCTAGGGAAAAGTCCAATAAATAAGTCAAATGAAATAAAGCTTTATTACTGTTGTTGTTGTTGTTGTTGTTGTTGTTGTAGAAAAACAGCTAAATTTCTATCAAAATCCTTTTGAAGGCAAACTGATGTTTTTCTTTCTAATTTTTACAGATCAATGCATCAACCCTAAACTGTAATTTTCTATGGCTGACTTCATAAGAAGATACAGTTAACATTTCCAAAAACATGAAGTGACTGCAATAAAATCAGTCAGCAATGAAAGAATAGCATGTTCTGACTTAATATCTAATTCTTTGAAAAGCAATATAAGGAATTTATCAAGCCTAGCAGCTGCACCAAGAAGTTATAATAAAACAAAATAATTTTTAGGGGTTAACAGGAACAATAAAGAATGGCAATAAAAGTGAAACGTGGATCTGCAATATCTCAGAATGTGATCAGAAATAAAAAAATAATGTATGCTAACATGTTTGTTTTCTAGGTGGAAATCTATTTTTCCCTTTTTAAAATATAATTTATATTAAAGAAATATTTTACAAAGTTAAAAGATAAACATGGAAAAGTAGAAAGATAAAGAAAAAAGTATTGAAAACAAAAGAAAGTGAGAGGGGAAAAAAGTGACTTCAGATCTTTAGAGCAGTTATAGAAATAATTAATACAATTTCCATCTTCAAAATTACACAACATAGTTCCCTACTCCTCATCTCAGCTCATTTTAACAGGTAAATCCAGAAGTTCATTTTTATCCATTGAAAAATCTATTTTTTCCAAAGTGCATATTTAACGCTGGGAAAGTCATGCAAGTATCATAAACTTTCTCTTCAGCTGTTTTACAAGCTAAAGAAAATAAATACATATAGTGCCATCATGAATCATGAAAACATGGAAGAGAAGGGGTTTTTTCAGTATTTACCTCTGCAATCTGTATTCGTTTTGCGAGCTCGTCAAGTGAAGAAAAGCTTTCATCTGGTGAATAATCTTCCGATGAAGAATAAAGTGCTTGTTCAAGTGGAATATGTGGAAGAATTTCAGAGTTCTCTTGGGCTTCTAGAAATTTAAGAGCCCCCTCTCTAACTTTTACGGTACCATTTAAAAACTGTTCAAAGAAGCCTTCTGATGCCTCACTTTCACCTTTTTCTTCCAGTACTGTTGCTTCTTCCTGTATCCATTCATATACAACTCTAGGCTGTTTGGACATCTCAGTGTCAAACTGTACATTCCCACTAATGTCTGATGGTTGGTTTTGCACAGATTTTCTGTTATTTTCATAATCAGGCTGTTGCTGCTGTGGCTGATTTACTAGGTTGCTTTCCAACTGGCTACCGGCAATCACCACAGAGCTAGAACAGCTTTTTGTCCTCAGTAACTTACTTTCGGATGGAATGTTTTCATCTGTGGCTATAAGATCAGGAGGTATATAATCAGCATCTGTCCAAACTAATGCATCTACCATTGGTTCACTAAAACACTTTGCTGCAGGCTTCTCAGCTGCTGCTTCTATTTTTGCTCCATCCTGAGAGAACTGTTCTTTCCTTCGCTGCAGGCTGTCATTTTCACCAGCATCCCTCAAAGATAAACACTGAGAGAAAGGCGTGTCCAGGGTCTCTGTGGATAAAACAAATGGCTGATTCAGTGTGAGTTCAGTACAGCAGAGCTCCTCCTTGAGATGATGTTTCCTCGCAGATAGCTGAAGTCTTTCTTTTTCCTTAATCAGACAACAGCTTTCAGACTGGAAACTTTCATCCCTCTCTCTTTCTCTGTGATGGTTCTTTTTCTTTGCTTCAATACTTGGCCAGCTCTGAGCATCTAAATGAAAGGAAAAAAGAGTTGAAGCATTTAGAGGTGATTCAGCACAAAAACACTGAGGGGAAAAAAAGCAACAATAAAACCTCTGACAACACTGTCAGTAATGCTTGAACAAATTATCCTTGGCAACAATGGCTCTGATCCATTAATTTTAATACCAAGATTTAAAATAGCCAGATCCCATTAAAATAACCTTTGAATGAAGTGTTATGTTAATGTTTATGCAAACTACCATGCCTGAAGTGCAATGTTGGTATGTAGAGTTTGAATCCAATGTTTGAATCACTGTTTACGTTGCTTATAAACGAAATATGTAGAAAACTCATTAGGATGCCTGTGCAGTAAAAACAGAGGCAGAGCAAAAGAAGTCAAAAATCATATGCCAGTTATCACAGGATATCTCCCAACTAGCTGAAAGAAAGAATACTGTATATAGTGGTATAATCTTGTATGATTATTTTAATAGCAAAAGAATATTAAACTAGGCAAAGCTAAGCAAATTAATCCAGTGTATCAATTTAGGATACTAGAGCAGATGCAATTTTTGATTAACTGCAAATCCTTGCCCATATATGAATTAAATCAAGGAATGTTTGTGTCTAGAAATACACATGGATATGAACTTGTAGTGTATAATGTAAAAACACATTCACCGTAGTAGTTATAAGTGTATATTCTTAACATGCACTTAAAAACAGAGAACTGAAAATATGCTATAAATTTCTTAATGTTTGCAGAATATTTTTCCAACACGAATAAACGGGTCATGCAGAAAAATCAGCAAGAACTCAATGGCAACTTCTGTAATAGAGGTAAATCCAGGCTTGACTTCTTTATGTCCTTAAATGACTAAATTAAGAGGATATCAAAGAGAGGAGAAAACAACAGTGATGGGAAGGATTTTCACGATGACATAGATAACTTAGTTCAAGGAGCAGAGATTCCCCATCCCTGTTCTGAGAGATCTTCTCCTTGAAGTTATTGACAGAAAAACACAAAAAGGAACTATTTTTGTAGCATCCTAACTGAGGTGTATAAGTGTGCTATGGATGATATGTGATAGATTTGAATATGATATTTTAATTTTAATTTGAAGTCTCCTATCCAAATTTCCTCTCTAAAAATAGGCTGAATTTTACAGCTGTTCTTTGTGTTTCAGTAAAAAATGATAATCTTTATACACATTTCAAGACAATGTTTTAAAGGCATTAAGAATAATAAATATGAGAAACCTAATAACATTCCACTACTGAATTTTGAGGGAACTATGTAAAAAGCTATACAATGCTATTGTAGGAGATACAATTTCTCCGTAATATAACCAAGTATTTATATACTATATATTATAGGACAAATATGGCGCTATGTACTGAAAGATGTGTTTAGAATTAAAATATAAAATTTCCATCAGCTCACATACTCATTTTAAAACTCAAGTTTATTATTAGTGAAAAAAATACACTGATAGCTATTAAAGAAACAACAGTCCAATAGTAAAGCATAACCATAAAAGCTCAGAGGTTAAATACTCTGCTCAAAGTAGACATTAGACTTAGAAAAACTGTGCTGCAAACTACATAAAAAAACATCTATAAATATTAGATCATTTTTAGAAGGTATGACTATAATGTGATGAAGAAAACAAAAAGATCTTTTAATTTTCAACTAACAAATACAATTGGATTAAAAATCAGATTATGTAAGGAGAGATCTGAAACTCTACTCACCACTTTTGTGACTGACATGACCATGCTACAGTCATGCATTAATCTAAAAAGTCTAATTGCATTCTCTACTCGGTTCCACTTACCGATTTCCAATGACAAAGTTATTATTGCAATGGATGCACTATCTATATTTGGATAGGACAACTTTTTAATGCCAGGAATTGTATTGTACATTTGAAGAAAAACAAGAGGTATAATGGCTGGACAGATAATGTAGGTCAGAGGTCTTCAAACTTGGCAGCTTTAAGACTTGTGGACTTCTGGGAGTTGAAGTCTTAAAGCTGCTAAGTTTGAGGACCCGATGTAGGTGAACTTATGTCATACTCATGGCCTGAGTTTTCTATTTTGTTTTCCTGTTTTGGTGGGAGCATTTATTATTTTTTAAAATTATGTTAAATCTATTTCAGGGGTTTTCATGTGTTTCCCACCTCAAAATAGTTGGAAATGTGTCACTGTTTTATTTTTTTGTTGTTGCAACTGTGGTTGTAGCAGCATAAAATTAGTTCAGAGGCAATGTGTAACCTATCTCTGGTTACATCTGCCAAGACCGTCTCCTATAAATTTATACAACTTAATTACTAATGCCATTTATTGGAGACTTTTACCATGAAAGGACACATAAACTTCACAAAAATATATTCAGAAGACACTTTTTCATGCTATCACTCAATAATAACTTTCATCTTTTTCAATTTTCCTGCCCAGTTTCATTAATAACTGTGTATCTTTTTCCTGTAATATTTAATACTGGAAAATAAATAGTGTTCTTTAAAGCCATTGCCCATATAGCCTTTTTTTCTAAAAAAAAAAAGACGTCAAGATATAATTACATTTTCTTGTTCTGATTTTAAAAGGTTGATTATTCTTCCAAATGAATAATTTTCAAATAATTACATTTTTGTTTAATTTAAGCTAGAGTAATTTATAGGACAAATACCTGAATCCCATATAGAAGTAATTTGTTCTTTTAAATCTTCAGATGCCATTAAACGTATGAATTGTTCACATCTGAAGGGTATTTCTTTATTTATGAGCTGAAAAGCAAAATAACATTTACATTATAAAATCTTTGTTTTTATGTGTATGTTGCACATGTTATGGGAAGTAAATTCTTTTAAAGAAGACCCAATCATTTAATAGCAAAACTATGCCAAGAAAAAAAAATCATAGCTTACCTTGCTTCTGGAGACAAGTGGCCTGTAACCCAAAAACATAAGAAAATTAAAAATAAACAGCAGGTCTCACCAAAATATTCTTCATAACAAACGTCATCAAAACTAGAGAACGAATCAGATCTGTTTTTTCCATGTTCTAATATTAGCACAGGGCTTTACAAGACTGAAATACTATCTATACCACCAGTTTTAAAGCACAGAGCCAGGGCATACCAATATTAAGGACATTACTGTATAAATTGTCACTTGATGGCCCAGAACGCAATGAAAATTGTGAAATGAATATAAGATCTTGTAAGTGCCCTTACCGCCTGTGTTTATTTAAAAATTCCAGCTTTACAAAAATTGCCCTAAACTGAAAATCAACCAAGAAAAATTAGCCAAAACCTCTGAATTCTGATTTACTGTTGGGAAACTGCACAGAGAGAATATACTACTGGCTTAATGACAGTTCATTCAGTGGCCATTCGAAATTACCAAGGATGCTGAACGAAGGGACTTTTGACCCAAATTATGCCTGTGGCAGTGCCCCCATGACCATGTGACTGTGATTTGGGCATTTGGCAACCCATTTACACTTATGGCTGGTTGCCAAGCTCCCTGTGATCATGTGACTGCCATTTGAAAACTTCCCTTTCTCAGAAAATCAATGGCCAAACCAATGCTGCCTGCCAAGAGGACCCCCTCTCATTTCTGGGAAGTGGCTGAAAACAGTCCCAAAATTCAAGCAGGATTTTGGCGCAGAATAGTTGCAGAATGGGTTGTTTACAACCAGCCCCAAGAAACGAGAGGAAGCCCTCTTGTCTACAGGGGCTGACTGAAAAAGGTCCATTTTGAAATCCAAGCAGGATTTGTAGCCCCAGTGTGGAGAGACAATGTGGTAAGGTAAAGAACTGAAAGGTCCCTTGGGATGGGGGAGGCCCTGGTGTGTTGCCCCACTCACTCACACACACACCGAAGTGTGGTTTAGAGAGTTTATTAATGTTCTATTAATGTTTAGAATAATTAATCAGTGGAACAACTTGCCTTCAGCAGTTGTGAATGCTCCAACACTGGAAGTTTTTAAGAAGATGTTGGATAACCATTTGTCTGAAGTAGTGCAGGGCAGGGGGTTGGATTAGAAGACCTCCAAGGTCCCTTCCAACTCTGTTATTCTGTATTCTGTTCCCCAGCAATTCCTTTTATCCAGCCTCAGAACTGTCCCAGATAAATCCAGCCACAAGCAGGCCAGGATTAATCCACAAGGCAATTGCCAATAATCCATAAAGCAATGGAAAGTCGCTCCAACAAATAAATCCACCAAACAAACTTAAATCCACCAGGTGAAACTGAAATACACACACAAAAGCTCACTTGGCAAGAGAAGTTCAAGGCACAAAGTCAAGCAGGAAGCAAGAGGATCAAACACATACAGCCAGAAACCCAACACATTGCTTCCAGCAACGCCTCCTTTTGCCTGTCATGATAAGTAGTTTTCTGGTGCAGCCCAGATCTTACCTAGGATGCCATTTGCTTAACAACCTGCAAGATAATTTAACAACTGCAATTGGGAGTGCCAAGACTGCAGTTGTTGAGTAAAGTGATTACGTGATATCACATTTAATGACAGTTTCACTCAGTGATTGAGATCCCAATCCCAATCCCAATTGTGGTTGTTAAACAAGGACTAAATGTACAGTATCTAAGTGTACATTTAGACACTAAATGTACTTGCAAACAGCAAGACTATTTGGCATCTTGATCAGGAAAGAATTTTGCACCCACATTTCCTATAGCTCCTTCTTGTATTTTATACCAATTACCTTTTTATAAACAAATTAAAATTATATGGCCAATAAATGACAAATATCATACACCTGTTGACTTCATGGAAACATGGGCAAGGTGATATAAAATGCAATCCAGTGCTGTATTATCAGACTTGTGTGCAAAAAATACAGTTTCTTCTAGCTACTACCCTACACATTTACTCTGATATCTTATCTTTGTATGTTTCCTCTTCCTTTAAGGAGTTCAAACTGCAGTTCTTTCAAGCAAGTCAGTGAAACAGGATCAGCAGAGAGATATGGTGAAGGATTACACAGTGAGTTACATACTGATAGGATAACTGAACCCAGGGCTCTGTAATCCAACAATCTCATCACTATTCCAGAATGTTTATGAAACACTGCTCCTACATTGGCCCAAGTATGGCAAGGAATTTCAAATATATTGCATGGCTTGGGTTATCTATTGAATCCTCAGATTTGAAAAATGAAAATCAGAAGAATGTTAAATAGAATCGTGTTGCTGACTCTTATCACATTTTTTAAAAAAAAATTGATTTATATGCCGCCCTTCTCTGGAGACTCAGGGTGGCTTACAATGCGCTAAGCAATAGCCTTCATACTTTTTGTATATTTATACAAAGTCAGCTTATTGCCCCCACAAACTGGGTCCTCAATTTACCTACCTTAGAAAGGATGGAAGGCTGAGTCAACCTTGAGCCTTGGTGAGATTCGAACCTGCAATAATTGCAGGCAGCTGTGTTAATAACAGGGTGCTTTAGACCACTGTACTATCCAAGGCTCTTGGATAAATCGATTCCTTGTTTGTTTATTTTTAAACTTGCCTTCTTCTAAGAAATTAAGATCAATATATCTAATTCCTTCTTTCCTTGCAAAAGAAATTGAGGGCCGGAGTACCTAAATGTAAAACCAATATGCTCAAGTGGACGATCTTATGGATAACAACATACTGTGAATGTGGAAAGACGCAGAGCTCGGCCCATCCACTAGCTTATCAGCTACTACCAAAAATATATACCAATAATGACTTATTTTTGGCCAATGACGAAGCCAAGAAAGTGGTTTCATTCTGGCAGTCTAAAGTTTGATCTAGCCACAGAAGAAGCTGCAAAAAATTTAACTTTAATCCTAAGAAAAAAGATTGAAGTACAGTAGATGAGGTCCAAAATCTCTTCCAATTGATGATTTTATAATCCAAGAGCTTCTGCTTATATTTTAACAAGGTTGTAATCAAATATTCAGTGTCTTTTATAAGGATGCCAGCATTTCTAGCCTTGAAAACTACTATCAATATACAGATAGTCCTTTGGTTTTGCATCCATTAGAAATTACAGCAGTGCTGAATGAATGGCATTTATGCCCAGTCCCCGAAGTTATGACTGTTATAGTACCCTTGTGGACACGTATCAAAATCCAAAGTACACTTGGTCTGGGCTTATTTGAGGCAGCTGCTGGCTACACCAACCCTTCTGCCCAAGGCTGCTCATGCTGTTCTCCAAATAGCACAGGATGTTCTCATAATGCTTTGAAAGACTTCTGAGGCCTTCTAAAACCTCACGAAAGCTGCTCACTCGATTCTCTAAAATGCATAGGCCATTCTCACGATGCTTCAGAAAAGCCTTCAGAAAGGTTCTGCCTGCTCTGAACAGCCCTATCTCATGCTTTGCCATCTTATAATCAGTTTTGTAGAGTAGGGGTTACCAACCTTTCGGACCTCAGGGACCACTAAATTTATAGTTTTAAATCCTGTGACCGCTAATATGAATTTTTTAAAAAGGTAAATAGTATTTAGTGCAATATAAAAAATGCAAATAATTTTTCTGCAGACCACCAAAATTTTCTCATGGACCACCAGTGGTCCGCAGATCACCAATTGGTGACCGCTGCTGTAGAGTATACCAGAAAGTTAAAGAAAATCTAAGTCAGAGTCAAAAAAGGCAGTAGCAAACTACTTCTCTACAATTGTCAGGAAAACCACATGGTTCTAATAACGTAACAACCAGGAAGTGACTTGACTTGACTTGAGGACTTAATGACTTTATCTTTATTTATTTAGTAGAACAATGGTCTGCAAATACAGGACAAGCAAAATAAAAAAAGGTATTTAATCTGAAAATTGATTTTATTATCGTCCTGGACACCTTTGGACAGAATCACTAAATGGCAAGCTATTTTCTTTAATACCAATATATATTATTACAAGGAAATGCTGCTGCTCCAAGGGTGAAAAATATCCAAATTAAAAGTTCACTGGACATATCCAACTTTTGGATGTAGAAGAATTATCACATGTAGAACTAACTGTGAAAAAATGTTGAGTAATACTGTATAATTTTAAGGGACGTGGTGACTCAGTGGCTAAGACACTGAGCTTGTCGATTGAAAGGTTGGCAGTTCAGAGGTTCGAATGCCTAGTGCCACGTAATGGGGTGAGTTCCTGTTACTTGTCCCAGCTTCTGCCAGCAGGGGGTTGGACTAGATGACCTCCAAGGTCCCTTCCAACTCTGTTACTGTTATAACCTAGCAGTTCGAAAGCACGTAAAAAATGCAAGTAGAAAAATAGGGACCACTTTTGGTGGGAAGGTAATACTGTTCCGTGCGCCTTTGGCATTTAGTCATGCTGGCCACATGACCACGGAGATGTCTTTGGACAGCGCTGGCTCTTTGGCTTTGAACTGGTGATGAGCACCACCCCCTAGAGTCGGGTATGACTAGCACATATGTGAGGGAGGAACCTTTACCCTTACCTTACTGTATAACTTGATAATAAAATTTTATTTTATTACATACAAATAATGTTCATCACTTACTCTTGATGAGATGTGCAAAATTCAGCAAGTCTGTCTAGCTCTTCATTACTCAGTTCTTTAGAAGAATTCTTTAGATTTGGAACCTCACTGCACTCTGTTGCTTTCCATTTTGTTTCTATTAACAACACACATGTATGGTAAAAAATGAACTATTTAATATTTCAGAAATATAAATTCTAAAAAAATAAAAAAAAACAAATATTATAGTAGGTCTTCAAATCATCAAAGCAGAACAATAAAAAATGATGCCTCCTTTTATGAAAATTATATGGGATTCTTCCCATTCCAGTAAATGTTCATTCAATGTGCTCAAAAAGTCATGACACAGTATATTTTTGAGTATTATTTGTTTAATCGGAATTCTTCATTCATTAATAAGATTTAGGTGAAGTCCTAGTCATAGAACACAATGTAGGCAATTATCTGGCTGGGCTCATACCTCCCTGTAATCAATGCATTATAATAGGAAATGAAGACATTTCTCAAGTTTTACCAGACATACAAGTTTCCACTATATGACATACTTACCCCACTGCTGCTGAAGGGAAGAGAGATTTGCAAGTAATTGCTTGTGATACAACTGTTCAAGCCGAATGAACGTCATTGCTTTCTCATCTAAATGGAAAATAAAGGAAAATACAGACACGGACTGCTACTCATAGATACATTTTCAAACTACTTTTGTAATAGGAGGAAAATTTGATGTGTGCGCAGACAAGTTTTCCAGTATTGCTGATTAGGCTTTGAAACTGATAGGCAACACTCAGTTTGCAAGTCCTAGATCAGCAATACTGACAATTGCTTCTTCTTTGGATATGCATATGATCGTGATAGTACTGGCTGTTTAGGCACCTGAAAAGCACAATAAAGGAACAAGGCTTCTTAGTCATAATAAAATTGATTATAGCAATAGCAATAGCACTTAAACTTATATACCACTTCACAGTGCTCTATATCCCTTTCTAAGCAGTTTTACAGAATCAACATATTGCCCCCAACAATCTGGGTCCTCATTTTACCGACCTCGGAAGGATGGAAGGCTGAGTCAACCTTGAGCCAGTGAAATTCGAACTGCTGAACTGCTGCAACCAGCAGTCAGCAGAAGTAGCCTGCAGAACTGCATTCTAACCACTGCGCCACCATGGCTCTTATTATTATGGCAAATTCTGTAGAATGAGAATGCCACGGTGGTTGCTGACTTTGTTATTTCATATATAGCAATGGTCTGGAACAGTCACAAGATCATTTAGCTCCTGTAAATGTAGCTTGCAATAATTCATAATGCTCTTCTATCAGGTACCTGAATGCAGAAGGAACATTTTGTAAATGAGCATAACCATTGATTAAGTCATTTCAGGTCACAGCCTTTAGGTATGAAGAATCACAATTGGTTCCACTTTCAACTGAAAGAGTCAACAGGAATGAATAAAGTCCTTAATTTTACTCTTCCAAGAAGTTCAGAGAAGACTCTTAAAACATTCTGCTATAACAGTCAAAAAAGTGAGGGGATGGTGAGCACGTGCAACTTTTGAGCATGTGCAATGGAGCAACCTTCCTGAGAAAAATCTCCAGGATGAAGGCTTTGAATATATATAAAACACATATATGTGTTGAGATATAGAACAGGATATGGAATGATTAATTATACGGCCCGTGAATTTAAATTTAACAGAAAGTATTGTATTCTGCAGTGATGTGTCTAGAAAGGATGATAAGAAGTGCAGCATATTGGTTTTCCACATCTTCTCCCACTTCTCCAACTCTATCGGGTAATTAAAATTTTGGGCCCATTTGATCATTGTTTCTTTCACCGTTTCCTCTTCCATTTTATACCGTAATAGAAATTTGTATATTTTACTAATTAGTTTTTGTTCATTCTTTAACAAGATTGTGGGAGAAGATGTGGAAAACCAATATGAAATTAACAATCTCAACCGCATACAAGGAAAACCAGATGACAATGTTTCACAGATGGCATCTCCCACCAGCGAGAATAGCGAAAATGTTCCCCAGCAACTCTTCGAAATGTTGGAAGTGTAAGATCAGTTATGGAACATTTTATCATCAACGGTGGACATGCCCGGTGGCGAAAAAATTCTGGAAGAAAATCAAAAATTGGATTGAAGAAATAATTCAGAATACAATAGAGGGAAAACCTGAACAGTTTCTATTAGGGATGTCAATAGAAAACTATACTAAAGAAACACAGTATCTCGTACTATATATATTGACAGCAGCGCATATTATATATGCGCAGTACTGGAAGGAAGAATAATTACCACCAGATAAAGATATAATTAAAAAGATCTTGGAATGCGCAGAATTGGATAAACTAACTAGAGAAATACAGGGGAAAGAGGAAACCAAATACTATAAAGTGTGGAATAATTGGTATGAATGGTTGAAAAATAAAGAAATAAATTAAAGGAATGAAGAAGGGAGAGAGAAAAATGTGATAGATCAATTAACATATTAGTAGAATTGTAACATAACAGGAGAAAAAGGCTGAAATAGTTAATATTATATCTGTAAATATTAATATATAGTAAGAAATGGATCACTATTAAGTAGCTGAAAAGAAACTAAGATTTTTGTATGTTGTATGCCTATGTATGTCTTTTTAACTATGTTTACAATAAAAAACTTTTTAAAAATTTTAAAAAAAAGTGCAGCAAAAATAATCTTGCTACCACAATGAAAGAAGGATCAAATCTTTGAACATGAAACACTTTCTAAACCTACAATGAATTTTTTACACTGTGCTTTCTTGAATACCATGTCTACATATATTTCAGAAAATTAGTATGTATATATATATCTCCCCACTAGCATTAATAAATCAAAATAAGAATAAGTGTAAGAAGAATTTTGGTTTTACGGAACTGTGCTTGAAAGTCCACAGCTATGTTTGTATTTTGATATCAGTCCACGGTCAATGTTGTATTTTTTAAAAAGGATACATTCTCCATCCTGAAAATAAGTTTCAGCAATCTGCAAAGAAAGAAAAGGGGAAAAAACTTTTAATATATTTTTATTATATTTTATACCTGCCTAAAGGGAACATAAAATTCATGATGTACTAAAAAAATTATACAGGCTTAAAAAACGAAACTAAACTATTAAGATACCTGGCACACTAAACAAACAATACAGATGCCAGATATAGTCAATAAGGACATTCAGAAGAGCGCTGCCTTATGTATCACCATCCACCTAACCAAGTGCTGTTTCCTTTAATGCAGCACACTTTGCTTTTTTATTTTGAACTACAGACATATTTGGACCAGTGAGATTATATAAGGAGTTCACTCATACAAAAGCCACCGTACTGATCAATTTATCACATTTTGAACTAAACTTTTAGGATGTTTTGTTATCTCTATGGGATCTTTGTGCAGCTTAACTATAGATAGTTACACAAGAGTTTGTTACTTTGCAGCATGTCAGCTGTTATTATTAATTAATTTATTAATTAATTTATTAATTACAAAACTTTGTTTTAAATCAGCAAGTAGGGCATGGAGCCTAGAGAGCACAAATGAAAGCGCATAGGAGCTCTTAGGAAGTGTAATAATTCTTTAGCATTCAAGTAGAGCTGATATCTGCCACTTGATTCTGTTAACAGAAGTGATGGGGAATGAAACTGAAAACTTCAGTATAAACATAATGCTCTGAGCAATACATTTAGATTCTAATAAGACAATATTTAAAATTACATGCAGAGATTTTATTTGTAAATTTTGAAATCAATGTGATAAACACTGTCAAAATCGACAATATGAAAAAACAGGTAAGCAACACCTTCATACTACCTGGTGCAAGAACAGGGGAAGCACGTTTGAATCCATTTGCTTAGATTCTCCTTGAAGAAGAGAGAAGAGGAATTGTAAAGTTTGAGCTGGTTCTTTCAGAGGATGGTTTGAATTTGTCTTGTTTCCATCTGCCCCTTGCACATAAGATACTGCTGTAAAGTCAGCTTGGTCTTGTTTGACTGTAGAAATATTAAGAGAAATAATTGCTTTTTCTTTTAAGAAAATGTAATGTCAGAAAAATATACAGTATTTCAAATTTGTTACTGTGTTTCCCTGAAAATAAGCCCTCCCCTGAAAACAAGACCTCCCCGAAAATATTTAACCGCATGTGCAGCTGGTCCCCGCCATTTCCTCTGGTTAGGGTTAGGGAGACAGAGCTGGAAATCGGGTAAGATGACAAGAGGATCCCCGTGTTGCTCCACGCGCCCCAAAATAATAAGACGTCCCTGAAAATAAGGCCAAGTGCTTATTTTGGGTTTCAAAAAAATATAAGACAGGGTCTTATTTTCAGGGAAACACGGTATAAACAGAAATGTGCTGACAGAAACGTTTGTCTCCTTTCAACCCCTGAATTTATTCTAGATTGTCAAAGTTTCCCAGGAACAATGTAGATATGACACAAAAAAATCACAGTGGAAAATGAAAACTTTCTTTCTCATTGCCTCCTGAGTGTTTGGCGTGTCTCTCTTTCCAATGTGGTTCATGCAGTAAATCCGAGTTTTCCCTGCAGATTCTATGCCTCACAGAAGATGGTTGATAACAGCTGTAGTGGTGAGTGTAGGGCAAAAAAGCCCAATTACGTAAGTAATTATGATTGTCCTTCAGATTAAAAGAAAACATGCTGTTGTGCATATCAGCTCTACTTGAATGATAAAGACTTACTACACTTGGATCCAAAGGTGGCTCTGCAGCCCCAGTCTGGAAGTGCTAATGAATTAGGTTTGGGCTGATACGATTTGCAGATGAAGATAAATTGCACAACAGAAACCTGTGTGTGATGGAGTTCTAAGTGGAACAACTGTTGCACAGGGGCACTCCCAATCTTTTTGCAGAAGAGATCTTAATCCAATGGCATGGTGAAATATTACAGATGGAGACCTGGCTTGCTGCAGTGGGTGACCAAGACATCTAAGCCTCTTGTGCTCCAAAATGCTTGCTGGACTTGCCTCCTTGACTCTTGATCAATCTCCTCCAATCAATCTGCTGGGTCAGACTTCACTTGCTCTATCTCACCAAGAGTTGAAGTCCTGTTAGCTACTTTCACCTGGTTTGGCCCATCTGCTGAGACAGTTTACTAAGGTGTGGCCACTCCATATATACAGCTGCTTGGAGCCACAGGTGAGAGCTAAGCACTAGGTGGGGATCAAGCAGACCTAGTATTGTGATACAAGCACCTCTATTTTCAATACTGTTTTTTATTATCCCTAACACACTGCTGACCCTTCCCCCCCCCCCCAGTGGATGCACATTGTGTCAACTCCTTCATTAGATTGTTTACCATTGCTTCAAGATCTCTTTCCTCATCTGTCACTGTTAGCTCAGGTCTCATTAGTTTGTAGGAATAGTTAGGATTTTTAACACGAATGAGCATCACTTTACACTTGCTCTTGCTGAATGACATTTGCTATTTTGATGCCTGCTCCCCCAATTTTCAGAAATCCCTTTGGAGCTCTTCACAGCCTTTTATTGTTTTACCATTCTGAACAATTTCGTGGCATCAGCAAACCTGACTATTTCACTAGTCATATCCAGTTCCAGATAATTTATAAATGCGTTAAAAACCACCAACCCTAAGGTAGAAGAACCCTGGCAGACCTAACTGGCTACATATCTCTTTTGTGAGAAATTTTATTCCTTATCTTTCTGTTCTATTCTTTAACCCACTCTTAAGCCACAAGAGGACCTGCCCTTTTATTCCACTGAGTTTAGGACTAGTGATTGAGAACTGTTAAGATTATAGACATAGTGATTCTATTGATAAAGATGAATTGGGTATGTGGAGTGATAGTGAAGTAGTTCTCTTCCTTGTGAGAGATAAGAGGGTTCTGCATGCCTTTGCATTGGCAGTAATTAGGTTTTAGACATCTACTGGCCTGAGTGAGAGTGGGATCTGACTGGAAGAAGAGGAGAATGCATAATGAGTATTGAATTTGGGTGGTAGCTTGTAATGATATGTGGGAATGAGCTTGGGAGGCAGGAGGATGAGCTGTAAATCTGGTTTTTGAAGTTGTTGTTGCTTTAGTCAATCCTCTATATGAGCTTAGATGATGATGGTGAAGCTTTTCGGCATTGAGTGCCCAAACCAGAACGCACATGCATGCGTGCGCGCGCCAGAGTGCTGGAAACCCCAAAGACCAGCTGGCCAGCATGCACATGCCTGTTTTTTGGCAGGTTTCAGGCTGGTTTTCAGGCCTTTTTCAGACAGTTTTTGGCCCATAATGGCCAAAACTGCTGAAAATGGCCCGAAAAACGACCTGTTTTTTGGGCATTTTTCAGACCGTTTTCCGGGCCATTTTCAGAGCTCCAGCACTCGCGGAGACTAGCTGGCTGGCGCCGGAAACCAGAAGAGCAACTGGCGATGGCATATGTACCCACAGAGTGGGCTCACGCGTGCCATAGACAGAAATTTCTGAAAGAAATTTTGAAGCATTTTTGCCAAGTGTTAAGTAAAATGTACAAATACGAAATAGTTCAAGGAAATTGAGCAGAGTTATACCATCAATAAGTGTGTATCTAGGAAACCACTTGCCTTTCCTGCTAGGAGTTTTTGTTTTTCTTGGATTCTTTTTTTCAGGACCAAGCTTCTGTGGCATATCTGATTTCAAACTTTTATATGGCCTATTGCTTTCATCTTCTTGGAAGCAGGATGTAGAGTCTCCACTGTCCTCGTTATTATTAATGCTGTCCTGCTCAACTCTTCCCATTGCATTATGAGAGTTTTTCCGAGTATTATGCTTCCTACTGTTACACTGATTTTCATTTTCATCTGGAGAAGAAGCCAAGCAAGTTTTGATCCTTTCTTCATGTATGTCAGTATGAAGTACATCTTCTAAATTTAAATGAAGATCATTTGTAGGAGATTCCCTATCATCCATTATAATGAACTTTATTTCCACTTTGTCCAAATAACTCTCAGCACTAAAATCAAAATAAAACAATGGAGATGTTAATAATAATAATTATTGAGGACCCAGTTTGTGGGGGCAATAAGCTGACTTTGTATAAATATACAAAAAGTATGAAGGCTATTGCTTAGCGCATTGTAAGCCGCCCTGAGTCTCCGGAGAAGGGCAGCATATAAATAAATAAAAAAACAAAAACCCTATATCTTCACTATCAAGCTTTGCTAAGATTGTAGAATGGAGTTAGCTTTCTACCATCATAGATTAGTAGCATTTCACAGTTGTGAAATATAATCATCAGATTTTATAAATATGAAATAGCATTGTCTTGAAAAATTAGTTATTTCAAAGAAAATGGCTTAAAACTCATATAGCTACAGATATGCATTTGTGAAAATTAGAATGTTGTGATTAACCAAACACAAACACTAATTGAGAATCTAATATTTAACAAGAAGTTTAAACAAAAAGCTTACATTATAATTAGAATAATTGCCTTGCTAGTTCTTACATTAAGCAATTAATTATCCATCTGAGATGTACTTTGTAAACCTTAAACTCCACATCTTTTATGATGTAACTTTCATGTCCTTTCTGAAATGGGGGAAAATTAAGTAGAAATACTTAAATATTTGCCTTTCAAAGATGAAATCTGACAGGACTTGTATAAGTGAGCATCGGTGGTTAAAATAATGGAACACATGATAAATTTGAAAGTTAAATTATTTTCACTATGATAAGAGATATGACTGGAACTGTTTTCAAATTAAAGTCACTAAATTCTTAGTGAAAATACTTCCAGTCGTAAATAGGAGAAGATTGTTCATACATTATTTATTGACTCCTATCAAATTAAGTTCCCAACCTTTTAAATTCAGAAACAGGAGAGTACAGTAGTAAGAGCTAAATTACCTGCTGCTGTTAAATCAGGTTTCCTTTGAGTTCAGCTCAAGTCTTGGTAACTTCATAGGTATTCCATATGTTTTCTGAGCAAAAAGATAAAATTGATTTGCTATTGGTTTCTTCCAGGTTGTTAAATTGTGCATCTTTTTGATTCATAAAAGGTAAAGTTTATTTGAGTCAAATTTGGTTCCTGATGATTGCATAGACATGTCCATGTTGTTTTCCTGGCAATAATACAGAAGTGGTTTGTCACTGCCTTGTTCTGCAATGCTGTTTTTTTCCAACTTCCCTGCCTAGCCTACAGCTCTAGCACTTCCTGATGGATTTCTCATCTAAGTAGCAACCAGGCCACATCCTGTTTAGCTGCCAAGCCCAGACAAGGTAGGCCAGTAGAGTTATAAAAACATTATAGCAACATGTGCAGGGTCATACTAGATGTGAGACACTGTGGGAGGCTGGGAAAATAATGGAAAGTTGACATAAACAGTCAAGAGATAGAAGACAAGTTCATTGGTAGCTGACAAGAAACGGGGAAAAATGTTTCAAAGAGACTCTGCCTTAATGATTACACTATCATTAAGTTAGTTAGAAGTTTCTGTTATAGTTTCAAGACAAAAATTAACTATTGAGTCCCACATTGCTGGATAAGATCAAAGGAGCAAGAAGTACACAGTATTCAGTAAAGGTGCCTTGGGCAAATACCAATTTTGGAAACTTATAACCAACAATGAAATCTAAACCAGTTATTAATTTCATTACTGAATTATTCTGATAATTATTTTGTAGTAATATTTTATTACCCACTTAATTCAGGCTGAAAAGGCAAAATGCTTTTAAAAAAAATCATTTACTCCATATGATACTTTCTATTTAATTCAATAACTTCATGCCAATTTTTAATACAAATTTTGATCATGTAACCACGGGGATGATGCAACGATCGTAAGTGTGAAAAATTATCATGCCAATTTTTGGTATGCTTTAAAAATACTGCTTCTAACCGGATATGTTCAATATTTGTTACTTCTTGTACTAAGACTTTTTAATCTTATTTTTCTTCTTCTAACTTTTTCTATGTTATCTTCTTTCCCGTAACTCCTCATTAGCCAAGGTGACAAGTATTATTTACTGAACAAACAGTACTTCGTTAAATCTGCTGTTCAAGATAGCTTACAAACAACCTACCGTATCTAAAAGTAAGTTTAATTTGACAAAAGTTTGTCACTTTATATTCTGTGTTCATGTCATAGAAACATGCCAGTTGCCAAGCTCACAAATTTTGATCATGTAACCATGGGCATGCTGCAACGATCGTAAATGTGAAAAACTGTCATAAGTCACTTTTTTCAGTGCCACTGTAATTTCAAATGGACACTAAATGAATAGTTGTAAGTCAAGGATTACCTGTAGTGTGAAAGATAGATCCAAATAGCATTGGATCTCTCAAATGCTTTCAAAACAATTATGTTCTAAATGTGCGGCATTTAATTTATTTTTTTATGAAAATCACCCAGGTCCAGCCTGTACAAATGCCTGCAGTCCAGATACGCATTCCAACATTATCAAAACCTCCAATGATTAAAATCTTAACTCTTGTTTAGTACTGGTGAAAATGTTACACTATGACATGTATAGTTTATAAGAAAAAATGAACAAAAAAAATAACGGAAGCTTATGCCTCTGTGACTTGCGTACCAAGATCAGAAGAGCCAAGAGCAACGTAGTTTTGGTCAACAAATCATTTTCTGCCACAACAAATGAAATTTCTTCTAAAAAAAAAGATAGTTCTTGTTTATCAACCACAAATGAGACCATTTGTCACTAAAAGAGGACCACCAGTATTTGACTTTTTTTATTTCAGTTAATCTGTTTCTTTCAATCAATACACAAATTCTAATTCATTTTAACAGAGAAATCATTCAAAAAACAAAATAGTGGAAATTATATACTGATATCATCTCCACAACTTTTTGTTCCTTATAAATCACTTAATATGCTGTCAGTTACACTATGTCTTTAAATTTCTTACCTCCTTTTTGAGAATTTCATTGACTCCGTCTAGCCATGGCTTTTTCTTTCTTCTGTTTCCTCTCAATTAATTCACTCTTCCTTCATATATATAAGGGTGTAAGCTGGAAAAGGGGCAACCAGTGCTGATCAAGCCAATCAAAACTGGCTATGTAACGATTGAGGTACTTCCCAATCTCAAGGCTGGGAAAATAATGACCAGAAGTCTATTAACATGAAAGAGTGAGAAGAAAAGGCTTAGGACTTAACTCCTGCCAGTGAGTGACCAGGAGGACAAGTTTTGCAAGTCATTCTCTCTCTATAACTAAAGTGCCTCAATATATTTCTAGCATTCTGGTCACTCACTCTGACATCGATCTACATTCATTCAGTACCCATTTATACTTGACTTTCTTTCCTTCTTGTTTTACTTTAGCTATCCCATTCCCACTAACTTTCTTTCTTCTGACATATTCAACTCTAATTCTCTATAATAAATAAGGCAGGAGCATACTTTGGTTTGTTGCACTGATCACTGACCCAAAATGTAGATTATTTCTTGTTTTAAACAGCAGGTATTTAGGTATTTGTTGCCCATCTCACTATCCAATGATCCTGAGCATTAGCATTAGTTTATTTTGATTAATCTACATTAAAACCCTCTTTAATTACTTCATTAGAAATGTTGGCTTGTAAGTCAAACCACCTAATTAACCATGTTTTGTTGGATATATCCAAGGGTGAAATGCTACTGGTTCGCATCAGTTTGGGCAAACCGGTAGCGGTGGCGGCAGGTGGTTCAGAGAACTGGTAGCAGCGGCAGCGCAATGCTCCGCCCACCTGCCGAGATATTGTTACCTGTTTTTAACCCTCTGCACATGCGCAGAAGGCTTTGCGCATGGGGACCAAAATCGCACGTGATGTGTGCGCGCACTTCCGAACCGGTAGGGAAGGTAAGTAGATTTCACCCCTGGATATATCTCACTCTTCCTTTTCCTGCTTGTGCATCTACAATAGAAGAATGCATACAACTTTACACTAATTTCCTCTTCTATTCTTTTACCTTCTCCCTTTCAATATAAAATCTGTCAAAGACAATTCAGAGGAAGGTGGAGTACTATAAAGTGGGTGAGGAATTATAAAAGATATCTCATTTCTTCTTCTATCAATGGGATCTTTTAGTGGATAAAATGTTCTCTGTATTTTTTTACTCTAATTTGAAAGTTATTGTTATTTATGTATTTAATTATTTACTTGATTTTTATCTTGTTGTACTGTTCCAGCAAACCTTAAAATTGGCTAACAAAATTTAAAGCAAACATATATCCATATCCCTCAGAATTCCAAAACAGTAAGAAAGTGATAGCCTGGTCCTAATACTCATGCCAAAGGCACCACTCCTGACAGCATCTTTAAAGGTCCTACCTCACAGGGTGATAGTTGTGGGGGAAAATTGGAAAAAGATGCCTTATGTATACCACTTTGAACTCCTATATGAAAAGTGAGCAGAAAGGGAGATACGGTAGCACTCTATTTGGAAAAAAAAAGTAGCACAGTGGAAGGTTAAAATCGAAATGATGGACATGGAGTAACAAGTTTAAATTACAAAATGACTCCAAATGAATATTGAAAAAAATTCTTAAGAGAGTTGGGAAAAGGCATTTTAAGGGTAGTTTGTCAGGGGAACCAATGATCTAAAAAGGATGTCAGTCACTTTTGTTGAATGTGATCATGTAGGGCAGTGATGGCTAACCTTTTTGCCATCGTGTGCCAAAAGCAGGAGGAGCGCAGTGGGGTCACACGCACGCGTGCCCACATCCATAATTCTATGCGCTCTGCCCCATCCCGTGCTCCCCCCACTTTTGGCATGCGATGGCACGGTGGGCCCGGTAGGCCCGTTTTTTGCTCTCCCCAGGCTCCAGAGCCTTTCTAGGAGCCTGGGGAGGGAAAAAATGGCCTTCCCCACATCCCCAGAAGCCCTCCGGAGGTGGAAACAGTGTGTTTCCTGACTTCTGGTGGGCCCAGAAGGCCCGGAAATCAGCTGGTTGGTGCACACATGCGTGCCGGAGCTGAGCTCGCGTGCCCACCGATATGGCTTTGCGTGCCACCTGTGGCACCCGTGCCATAGGTTCGCCATCACGGATGTAGGGGATGGAGAATATGTTCCCAAGATTGGTTTAATTTGGATTCCCTATTGAGTTTGAAATTGAATTTGATAGCTTAAATCTCTCCTTCCTAACTCCGATTCTACATATATGGCTTTACAGTTTGGATTTCCAACATGTGGACTGGGTCCTGATGTAAAATACATAATCTTCTACAACATTATTACAGATATGTAGTCAACTGTGAATCCTAGTAGGTACATTCATAACCAACAGATGCCCAGCAACTAAACTTCCAATTTAGTTCCTGGCAGGGTAGGGCTTCAGGGATTTCTCAACCTTCACAGTTCCACGTTCTATCTCAATTAATATTTTGTATTTTACAAACAGAACACTACATTTTCTAGTAATAGCTTAAAGAAGTTAATACTTTGTTTTAAAATGAAACATTATACTGAATTATCCTCCAATTTCATCTGCTGCCAAAAGGATTTATAAGTCACTACCCATTTATCAGTATTTTTAATTAACAAGAGAATATTTTTATGATTATTACAAATTCCAATTTCCTTCTGTAAAAATAAGATGTTCGTGCTTCTTTATATTAAAAATAATAATCTGAATGTCCTTAATTGCTTTAAGTTCTATTTATTTCCATTTTAAATAGCAGCACTTACCATAGCTGTAAAAGTAAAATGCTTCTACTGCAGGGTAAAGGAGATTATCATTTTAGGCACAGTTATCTAGCTTCAATTCTATCTGCCAAAAAAGTAAGAAATATAAATGTTAATACATTAAAATAATAAATGCCTTCGTTAGAAATCTGCCACAAGAAGATCAGAATTAGTGGAACATAGTGCCAATTCTTTTTGATTTATTAAAATGACATAAACTTTAGTCTTCATAAATTACTGTAACTTTACTGACTTTCTTCAGAAAGCAAAAACCTTTCTAAATAAATAACCTATCTAAAAAACAGAAAGAAAGAATGCAAAGCACTCATCTCCCCACCAACTGAAAACACATAACTTGATCATAATCATAATGTGAGAAGGGCAGGTCTTTGTAAAAGTGCCAAGGTATGAAATTCTTTCCTTTAAGGAGAATATCCTGTTACATAACAGATTTCTGTTTTGAAGGTAGAGCAGAGTTAACTTAAATCCATTTTTTTCAGAATATAAAATTTAAAATTGTTTATCAATGCAGTTAGATAAGTACAGGTAGCCGTTGACTTACAACAGTTCATTTAGCGACCATTCGAAGTTATAACAGCACTACAAAAAGTGAGTTTGGATGGTTTTTCACACTTATGACTGTTGCAACATTTCCATGGTGACGTGATCAAAATTCAGACTCTTGGAAACTCATATTTATGATGGTTGTAATAGCCTGGGGTCATGGGATCAACTTTTGCAATCTTCTGACAAGCAAAGTCAATGGGGAAGCCAGATTCACCATCCTACTAACTTAACAATTGCAGCGATTCACTTAACAATTGTGGAAAGAAAGGTCGTAAAATGGGGCAAAACTCACTTAACAAATGTTTCACGTAGCAACAGAAATTTGGGGCTCAATTGTTGTAAGTGGAGGACTACCTGTAATACATATTTTATTAATGTTTGAAAAACTGGGGCTGATTGTAAAATTTGAGCTTTCCAGTTTGTTTTTTTTACTTGAAACTTTGGAAAATTACTATGCCATATCACACATTGCTTTGGAAAAGTTTATCTGTTTCAACAATAGTTTGCCATGTGGCTCTAGGCTGGAGGATGCTGTTCAAGAAGAAGAAAGGAACTTACATGGAAAAATAAGTGCTGGTATTCTCTGGGTCCCAACCTATATTCATTCTGCATTGAATAAGATTATTCCAACCAATATATAGGAAAGTTGCTGGTTGGGGAAAAAATGGATTTAAGTAGATACAAGAATATAATCAAATTCTTGGACCAAGCTGGTGGGGAAGGAACCACCATTTACTAGATTTCTAGTATAAATTATGCCAGATATTTAATATTTTTTTTCTTAAAGGTCTTGCTGAACTTCCCACCTTAATGCTAATATGGCTGTTATATTTATAAAGCCTAACAATTATTTACTACAGTTTTAATTATTGTCACAGGATACATGTAATGAGATATCCCGTAAAATACTGCAACATGCAATAATATATCCTATGCAATAGAATGAACACAAAATTTGCTTCACTGTAAAGATAGAATAAATAAAAAAGGAACATGGGGTCAACCACTGTAAATCCTACTATTCACAAGTAATAATCCATTTGTGGATTCCCCTTTAACAAATATCTTAACTATGAACAAAATGAATCAGTTAGCTCCAGTCATCGAATACACCTTAAATATACATATACATCATACAAGACCAAGACACATATCATACTCTACCTCAAGATTATTGTCAATTCTGAAACTAAACTTATTTCTTAATCAAATATGAAAGCTTCAAATTAAAAAAAAACAAGATCTATGTCAAATATTTGGCACATTTATACAACCGATATGGTACAACAATCTCCAAACTTTTATAATATACCATGAAGACAAATACAATGTTTACAAATGGTTTATCCATTTAGCAATGCCACCTTACAAACATTTCTGGTTTCAATTAACCTTAAAATTGACCTAGCAAAGAAGAAAATGCCAACAAAAGAAAACCTCAATGGAAGTAATACAGGATTGTGAATAATTTTCAAGGTAATTGAAACAGCCTTTTAATAAGGTACAAAGTTTACAACGTAGTGGAGATTAGTAGAAGAAAAATTAAAAACTCCACCTGGCTTCCAATAAACCAGAGCAGTTGTACAGCTTGATACAAGGGGAAGGGATTTCCTTTTCTATCAATGTTTTTTGTTTTTGTGCTAGACCCAAAAGTAGGATCAGTCAGAAGGGAGCAGAAGGCCATTTGTGGTTCCATAAATCTGAACTGTTTTGTATCTATTTTTTTACATCAAAAATATTCAAATTATGCTCACCTTTTCTTGGTGCCTTATTTTAATTTTAAAAATGGGAAGTAGCCTGAGATTCTCTGGGCCTTTGAGAAAGCCTGCACAAAGGAAGGTCTACATGTATAAACCTTTTCTGCAAAATGCTCTAAACCAGGGGTGTCAAACTCAAGGCCCGTGGGCTGGATCCGGCCCATGGAGTGTTTAGATCTGGCCCATGGGACCACCCTGGAAACAGCGAAGGACTGGCCCGCGGTGCCTCTGACAGCAAAAACTGAGCTCAGGAGAGCCGCGTGTGGCCCTCCTGGGCTCCGTTTTTGTTGGCAGAGGGCTGCAGGATATCAAGCTGGCACTCGCCCCCCCCACAGAGGACAAACACAACCCTGATGCGGCCCTCAATGAAATCGAGTTTGACATCTCTGCACTAAACCATGATTAATTCTACTATGGTTTACTAAATTAATCAGTTGGTTGGATCAACACATCATAATGCATAATGCATCATAAACCGAAAACACTGCCTGGGTTCCCATGATACTCTGAGTTGCAAAATAGCAAACTGCCTTCTAGCTTAACATTTTTTGTGAACTCTATTAATACTTCATTTGCCAAAAGCGAGGAAATGAGTATATAATTCAGGTCTGAATTATAGTCTCTGTTACTGTCCCCTATGTTGTTCATGTTTTCGAATAATGATTCATGCAGAAGTACCCCAGTACAATAAAGTCTGTGCACACTGCATTTGAACAATGTCAACTGTATGTGTTTATGTGTGTGTTGTGTGTATCTCCTTCGAACCTCAAGCCATTATCTTCTTCATATATCTCACTTTCATTAAAATAGGCATCTGTATTTTCTGCATACCTTTTGGAAATTGGTTAGATAAGCCTCAGATCTATAATCAGAATAAGCAACCATTAATATGTAATCCGATTTTGTACGCTAACGGGTTATCATAGACTCAGAACTGTAGGGTTGGAAAGGACCACTAAAATGATCTAATCCATCCCTCCATCCCAGGAGACATACTGTACTGATCTGGGGGATACAATCAGCCGTCCTTATGACCTCTGGAGAAAGAATGAGTCACAAATATCATAAAGAAGACAGTCGCCTTATCCGGGCTTCAGAGTGGATTGTCCCTTACTCCGATTACTTGGAGAGAGAGAAACCCAAGCCAACCCAAACAGGAAATCTATGCTGATATGCGAGGAGGTCGCAGATGCCAGTCCCAGGTACACGGACTGCCTTGACCACAATGAATACCAGACCGACAAGGCAGGAGCGGAGGGGCAGAAGGTTAAGAAGACCGGAATCCGACACGTTCAACCGTAATGTTTTTCTTCTTTATGCAAACATCCGGCGGCTCTTCCTAGTCCTGTCGCGCTGACAACCAGCTTTCCCGTGAGATTCCCGTGACATCCCCGACCACGCTTAATGATCCGATCCGGTGTCTCGGTCCCCCTTTACGGTCGGGATCAGCTCTACTTTACCAAGACTTCAGATGCAACACGCAGCTAACACGCGACCTCACTCTTGCCCACCCACCCAACCGGCTCGCCCGCTCGCCCGCTCGCCCGCTCGCCCGCCCGGGGCTGCGGTAAACTCGGCAGAGTAGCCTCGTCGCCTTCCTTCTCTCACCTCAGCCTGAAGCCACCTCGCCGGGCAGCCCCTCGCTCCGGCACAGCCAAATTAGGATCGGGATGGAAAGCCGGAGAGAAGGAACGGGACGCAAAGAAACCAGAGACACTCGCCGAGGGGGACTCCCGAGCGCAGCGCCAAGAAGCCAAAGGTGTGCGCCACCGAGTACCAGATGCCTAGAGAGGACCGTTCCATGAAAACGGAAGGCTAGAATGTCAACCCCGGCGACAGCTCGTTAACGCTCGGAGGGAACCGGAATTCGCCGGTGGGCGCTCCGACGCTAAAATTGTCCGGGTGCAAACGGCGCTCGCTGTCGAGTTCTGCAGGGTCGCCACGTGAGGGTTGGCGCTTGCCTTGAAAATAAAAATAACAATCAGCGCTAAAGCGCGAAGATGACTTTCGTTGCGTTGGTTTCCCCTCTCTTCGGGGGACGGCAGTTGACCCTGGCCGCCTCGACTTTACGCTCTGGCTTGCGGTTCTCGGTGCGGCGCCTGAAGGGTCAGAATGTAAGACTCGGACTCCACAACCTGAAAAAACCCTCTTTCCTGAGAGCTGAAATCGCCCAAATGGTCGCAAACGCAGAGCAGGATTCGACCTCAGATCGAAGGTTTCTCGTCTGCCCCCTTTCAGCGCAGAAAGTGGCCTCCCAGCTGACGAGGGGGCGAAATTTTGAGAAGTCCAAAACCTTCCTGCTGGAATTCGAGGCAGGTGAGAGTTACTGAAGGGGACCTTTTTAAAGGGTCAAAGTTAAATATGTGACCTCGAAGGTGATGTGATGATAATAAAGTTGACATTAAGCTGCGAGGAGGAATTCACCAGATTTGTTGCAATACCTGTTAGAGAAAGGATGTCTTCTAGGTGTTTACTGCTTGGTAGCTTTGGCATCCGTGCCATTGTGCTGCAATAGCAATCAGTGTGCGGCAGATTATGTTTTTCAATAGAAGAAAATATATGTACCATATCTCAGAATAGGACTGTGGAGTCTTTGGTGCTCTCTGATCTTGTTGGCTTGCAGTCATTTCATTAGGTAACCAGAAAACATTATCACTGAAGCACTGATGTTACTTAGTTGAACACAAATACAATGAACACAGTTGACCACAAACAACCAAGCTGAGAAGATCAAGAACTTCACAGATTATAATTTTTAAAATGATAATTTTATATTACTAAAAATTGATATTATGTACTTCTTGAAGAATCATATTCTATATATTATATATAATATAATAAAATAAGATCAGATCAGATATACCTCAAGGTATATAAACCCCTCTTTTAGGCCCAGTACTCTTCAACATCTTCATCAATGATTGGACAAGGGGATAGATGGGGAACTCATCAAATTTGCAGATGACACCAAGCTGGCAGGAATAGCCAACACTCCAGAAGATAGGCTTAAGATACAGAAGGATCTTGACAGACTTGAACATTGAGCGCTATCTAACAAAATGAAAATCAATGGTGAAAAAAGTAAGGTTCTACATTTGGGCAAGAAAAACAAAATCCACAGGTACAGTATATGTGGTACCTTGCTCAATAGTAGTAACTGTTAGAGCGATCTTGGGAGCCCTAGTGGACAACCGTTTAAATATGAGCCAGCAGTGTGCAGCAGCTGACAAAAAAGCCAACACAGTTCTAGGCTGCATAAACAGAGGGATAGAATCAAGATCATGTGTAGTACTGCTTTATAATGTCTTGGTAAGGCCACACGTGGAATATTGCATTCAGTTTTGGTCGCCATGATGTAAAAAAGATGTAGAAAGAGTGCGGAGAAGAGCAACAAAGATGAGTAGGGAACTGGAGTCTAAAACATGAAGAACGGTTGCAGGAACTGGGTATGTCTAGTTTAATGAAAAGAAGGACTAGGGGTGACATGATAACAGTGATCCGATATCTCAGGGGTTGCCACAAAGAAGAGTCAACCTATTCTACAAAGGATCGGAAGGCAGGACAAGAAGGAATGGGTGGAAACTAATCAAGGAGAGAAGCAACTTAGAACTAAGGAGAAATTTCCTGACAGTTAGAACAATTAATCAGTGGAACAACTTGCCTCCAGAACTTGTGAATCCTCCAATACTGGAAGTTTTTAAGAAGATGTTGGATAACCATTTGTCTGAAATGGTGTAGGGTTTCTTGCCTAAGCAGGGGGTTGGACTAAAAGACCTCCAAGGTTCCTTCCAACTCTGTTATTATATTATATTATATCATATCATATCCTCTGTGTAACTTTACAATCTTATAACAGCTTCACTTGAACATAACTCTCATTGAGTTGAAGGGATCTCCATCCAGAAACACATAGCTAGTTTATTTATTAACCAATATATTTTTGTCTTAATCTTATTGTATTTTAAGTGGCTTGCATCATTATACAATTATGGAAAAGGCAAAGTTCTTTTTTATAAGTCACTTGAAAGGTCTCATGAATTGACTTGCATAAAAATATTATTTAGTAAAAAATTGTAAAACAGAGGAAGAAAATTAAATTGGAAAAGCTGTTTCTACTGCTCCTTTAGTTACATAAAAAACAGCCAGCAACCTTTTCAGATATTGTTGCGTGCACTAAAAATTAAAATGAAAAAGTGGTTGAAATACTATGAAACTGCTATATCTTGCTAGCTTTCATGCAAAAGAATTGAGAGTTAGCGAGATTTGGCTATTTCATAAAATTTCAGTCATTGTCAGACTGTCTTTTAAAAGAAGATAATTTGGGGATTTCATGAACACATGCTGATGTCTGGGATAATACAGGCACAAAAGCTATTTCTCTGATAGCAGATTGAATTGGGAGTCACCACTCAGAGGAATAGAACGGCAAATAGCACTTTAAACAGTGTTACTCTTTCTTGATCATGGTTGATTTTTTCAAACCAGGTAGATACCATTATTGGCAGCTGAATAATATTTGTTTCTTTTCCCTTTTAGGATTAGGCAATACCCGATGTAAACTTTCAGTTAGAATATTTTGATTGATATTTCTCTTTTAAACAAAAATAAAGTTTTTTAAATAAATTCTAGAGTATTAAACAATGGCTATTTTTAGGTCCTGGAGTATTGACTCGAAAGTTGCTTAATACTGGAGCCCACGTCATAGC
Organism: Ptyas mucosa; assembly: GCA_012654045.1. Taxonomy (NCBI): domain Eukaryota; kingdom Metazoa; phylum Chordata; class Lepidosauria; order Squamata; family Colubridae; genus Ptyas; species Ptyas mucosa. The sequence goes on along the minus strand of WNWU01000005.1, from coordinate 27,350,084 downwards.
TCTGGAGAGTAATAAATCCTTTCTTCCTAATTTAGAGGTAGGTATTACCTTATTCCTAATACAAATTCCTGCACTCTCATCTTAAAGCAAGGCTGGGAAACTTCTGATATTTCTGGATTATGACATCCATTGGTCCTGGGTCATCGTGAGTGATAGTTAAAGGGACACCAACAGTTTAAGCAGAAAGTAATCAACATGAACAGAATAGCCCAGAGAAATGCTATGTCAGGTGTTTTGGTTAACCTCTAGTTGTATGTTTGTATTTAGTCTCTAAAGAAAGAATTTGAAAGCCGATTGGAAGTGGTGCATTCCAACTTCGTAAAGTTGGATACTAATCCATATGCCTTGTTGAAGGGTGAATTATGTTCTGAAACACTTTTTAACAACCTGAAAATCTTCGAAGTTCCTTGGACATCAGGTAAATTATCATACATGTATGTATATTGTAAATTTAAATTGTATATTCACTTTTTCTTGATCATATGAATTTGAGGTAGCTCCCATTCCGACAGAATTGTTTAATTGGATCACTTCAATATGAAAATTATAACATGGAGAGTAAAGTGGCGTTCGTTAAATTACCTTCACATTAGTCCCAAATATATTTTAAAAATTCGGAAGCAGAAAGCTATTAAGACTTTAGTATAAAAAAATCATGCTAAGGAAAGATTATATAATTTCTTTTGAAGTTAACAAAATTTGAAGGCTGTCTATAAACATAAAATAAGCAGTGAAAGTGATGCTATTTCTGCTTGCCAATTCAGTCTCTAATAGGGCTTTTGATTAAAAGGTAGCCTTTCATGAAAAAAAGCCTAACTTGCAAGATGAAAGTCCCGAAGCTAATAGTTATATTGCTGAAACTATGCTTATATGCTTATAATAATTTTTAATTTAATACTAGATTACTGACTCGTGGTATTTGCTTTAATTTTCAAACATCTTGATTCACTTTAAAAACAGATGTTCCTCTAAAAGTGGTTGGAATTGTCCCCCCAAAAAATGAACGGACCTTTATTTGGAAATTTACCTATTTTTTATATGAATGCAGCTCTATATACAATTATGGAAGAATAGAATTGAACTTGTTTGTCAGTGAAAGAATGTACAAGGTTCGTATAAAAAAAATTGCTAATATATCAACTTTGAAATTTTATTTATTTATATTCCACTTTTTTATTTTTATAAATAATGCAAGGCGGTGAACTTACATAATACTCCTCCTTTCTCCTATTTTCCCCACAATAATCCTGTGAGATGCGTTGGGCTGAGAGAGAGAGTGACTGGCTCAAAATCATCCAGCCGGCTTTCATTCCTAAAGAGGACTAGAACTCACAGTCTCCTGGTTTTTAGTGGTGCCTTATCTACTAGACCAAATTTTTAAACAAAATAACATTTTAAAAACACTTCTAAAATATATTGATGGATTTATAATGTTTGTTTTGAATTTGGAATTTAGGATTTGTTGCAATATGTTGCCTTTACTGTAGCATTAAAAAACGTATTGTTATACGGGTAGTTATTGCTTGCCAACCGTAACTGGGACTTACAACTCTGTTGCTAAGCCATGTGATCATAAAATGCAATGTCACAAAGTGTTGGCTTACAACAGGAGTTGCAATAATTCCAGTTGCTGTCATGTGATTTTCATGTGATCACCATTTGCACCTTCATGCCATCTTTCCCATTGACTTTGCTTGTTGGAAGCTGGCAGTGAAGGACACAAATGGTGATCGTGTGCAGGATTCTATGATGTCATAATTGCAAGACAGTTGCCAAGCACCCAAATTTCAATCAGATGACCATGGGGACCCTGCAACTATGAGGACTGGTCACCGGTATCCATTATTCACTGCTGTCATAGCTTCAAATGATAACTGAACAGGTGGTTAAACAAGGAATAAGTAACTTTTTATGAGTTATCTTAGAGATATTCTGAGATAAGAAATGATATAGAAATAAGATACAACCATGCCTAATCTAATTTACATTGGCAATAGAAACTATGGTTTATAGTCAAGGGGTGTAAATCAAATGTTGATTTTTCATATTTAAGAAACATTTAGAAGGATCTAGCAATATCCACTGGCCAGGGTAACCATTGAATTGCAAAATCCATTTATTCCCCACAGTTTCTGCCATGTGGAATGAGAAAAAGGAAAACCTCTTTGTGAGATACTGAATGAAAACTATTGTATTTTCAGTGTTATTCAAATAAAAAAAGGCAATATTTTTCATAACTTATTTTACTGGTTGTTTCTGCACTGAAATAGGCAAATGCAGAAAAATGTATTCTGCAAATAACGAGGTATTTTAGAGCCAAGCTCTGATACTGAATCCAGACTATAAGAAATTAAATGACACTGTTAAGCTATGGCAGATTTCTGAAAGATAATTAGTCAGTTCAAACTCCTATCAATTCAAGAATAGTATGTATGTATGTGTGTGTGTGTATATATATATATATATATATGTGTGTGTATATATATATATGTGTGTGTGTGTGTGTGTGTGTGTGTGTGTATATATATATATATATATATATATATATATATATATATATAT
>WNWU01000005.1:27324046-27347512 GCA_012654045.1 Ptyas mucosa | reverse complement strand
ATGCATGCATGCATGCTGCCCTTCTCCGGAGACTCAGGGCGGCTTACAATGTGTTAAGCAATAGCCTTCATACTTTTGTATATTTTATACAAAGTCAGCTTATTGCCCCCACAAACCGGGTCCTCATTTTACCCACCTTAGAAAGGATGGAAGGCTGAGTCAACCTTGAGCCTGGTGAGAATTGAACTCGCAGTAATTGCAGGCAGCTGGATGTTAAATGCTGCCTTAGTAGGAGGCATTAGCCTCCTACGCCACTCAGGCTCCTGTTCAGGTTAATGTTTAAATAATGAACTGGAAAATAAGCTATCATTTCTAGTTCTATTCCAAATGATTCTCATTTTCTCATTTAAGTTATTCTAGAACTGTAACTCTTATTTGTAAGAGTTTGATTTGCAGAATACTGCCTATAGTATTTGTAGTCACTTATTGTGCAACTACAGCTATGACATTTTGTTTTGGCCACCAATTATGCAACAAACTGGACACTCAATATTATTTGTGATTTATGAATGAATCCCTTACAGATGTTGACTGCATTGATTATTATAATGAAATACAGTAATCCTTTACTGAAACTTTTGTAGCAAAATTATATATACATATATACAGCTTTTTAAAAATTTGTTTAGTAAATCGAACCAATAAATAAATAAATAAAAGGCAAAATATGACAAGACAAGAAAACACTGAAATAAACTTCCTATATTTCACCTGAAAGTAGGCAATTCAATTGATTGGTAGATTGATTATGTGCCATCAAATCAATGTTGACTCTTACCAACCACCTTGCTAGATTTTATCTTTCTTGGAACATCTTTTCCAGAGTGTTCACTGCTAATATAATAGTTGCCAGAGTAGCAGTGTAGTTCTTGACTGCTCAGTTGGTAATAAATTCTAAAAGGCAGAAAGTATTCATGAGTTCAGTAATGAAGATATTGAATGGTCATCTCAAAGTGCTTTTTCAAAAGGCAACTGGACTTTATTTTTTCCTGAAGGAAGACGTTTTGCTTCTTATCCAAGTGAGAAGTGAAACTTTTTTTGTCAAGGATAAAAAGTCCAGCTGCCTTTTGAAAAAAACACCCCGTATGACCTGCATGACTGAGAATCTCCATAGATATATTGAATGGTCAGTTCTAAGGTTGGTTGCTGTACCTGTTGTTGTTAGTTAGTTCCTCTTTAAATTTAATCTTAGTCCCAATTTTTCACTGTGTCGCTTAATTTTTACTGCTAGAGCTTGCAGATCATTTGCATTTTCAGCTAATTGAGTTACATAATTAATATAGAAATAATTAGACTATTATACTCTACACAAGTTTTTGTATCTTTGGAACTGTAATTGATTTCTATAAGAAAGAAGCTAGGAAAATATTACCAAAAAATAAAGTTCATTTATCACTTATTGCCAAGAATACTGCAGGACTTGTATGGACAATTGCAAAGAGTCAGTAATGACTTTAAGGCACACCCACCCACACAAAAACAACATATGGTACATCCAACATAATCTCCAACAAGCTGTCTTGCATACCTTGATTCACTTTTTAGCATTTCTTGATTCACTGAGGCTTTCGAGTGTTCATTCAGGAGTTTCATAATAAAATCAGAAATATAATGTAAAATTACTGCTTCTGCCTTTGCCAGGTTTTTGTTGCAAAACCTCCAGATAAAAAAAGTTACCAGTCACTAAGTGTACTTTGGCAAACAGCTTGTGATATTCATCTTCTACACAAGGTGAGCATTTTGTATATGCAGCGATTAATAATAGAAACCTGCTTGTCTTTATTAGTAACTTGATACTAAAAATTTGGGACATGTTATTGAAATGAGATGTGTGAAGACAGTATTTTATTATCTCAAGTGTTATATGTGGAACTTGACAAATTATAATATCCACCTTGCCCCATCTCTTTTTTTGTGTGCTCATGTGTGGAGATGCTACAGTAAGATGTGGCTCAGGAAAGTCTCTTAACCTAGTTAGTGTTTTCAAATGCAGTGAGAACATCCCATATAAGAGAAACTCACTTATAGCACTTTAGCTATCACTTCCTGCATTTGGCAAGTTGCCAAATGGCAATATTCTGAAACTGTTTTTGTTAATAACAAAATACTTAACTTCTTAGTCTTACACTATGTTTTATTTATGATGGGGGATCTCTGTACCCTGAAAATTAACCGCTGAAATCAATGGGAAGTAAGATAATAAAAAATGGACTTCAGTTCTGTGTATAAACCTATAGTCACAATCTCTTTTTAGGACACCAACATTCAGAATGTTGAATATATAATTGATTTTAGTGCTTCTTCATTCTTTCTTTCATATCTTGGCCCTAACATTTTAAAGCTATGCTAACTTTCATTGTTTCCTCTCTTCTAGGTGCCTTGCTCTTCATTTTTAACTACTTCAAGAAAAAAGTCATCGGGATCAAATAGTGTGGTGAGCTTTTAATATTTGTCAGTCCTAAAATAAATGCAGTGTGAATGTCTGGCTGATTACTTCTATGTATCAGAGCTAGCACTGATGATTTACCTAGTTTGGATAATGAAACATCTGCAAGAAAACAATGAAACTCAGAGAGCACCAGGGACTCCGCAGATTAATTTGATTGTGGATGTTCAAGATGCAGTTAATTCTGCCTCTGCAGACTCATATAATTGAGAGGCTTCAATTATATTTGAAATTCGATTTGAATGTCTATTTAAATTACCTAGTTCTCTATTCCAGAGAAAAAGAGATAGTTTTTATTTGCACTTAATTATCAAATTTCAGTTTTCAAAAGTATTTTTTGCATGAGTCAAAACTTATATAGGTAGTCCTCACTTAACAACCAATCATTTTACAACTGTTGGAAGATATGATAGCCATGGAATAGATGCTTTATGGCCCATAAATCACCCCAACCATCATAAATAGTTCTGCCACCCCCCCCACAATTGTGTGATTGCTTGTCAGGCAGGTCAGCTTTACAATTGGTCATGACATTCTACAATAACATAACTGCTATTTACATGGAAGTCAGCAAAAAAATGGTCATTCAAATGAATGGGTTTGCTTAACAATTCTGGTATTTTCTTAATGCTTGCTGCGAGAAGGCCAAAAAATTATTTCTAGTCATGTGGGTGCCGTGATGTATGACCACAACTATTTTCAACCATAATTCTGGGCTCAATTACAATCATAAGTTGAGACTACCCGTGTTAGGAAGGTTCCTACTAGGAATTGTTATTGCAATCTTTCCATGGTTTGCTATACTTTAACCATTAACGTCATATTCATTGCCATGGAGTGGGGAATGAAGATATTCATAGTCCAAGAGATACCACATGTACATTTCAATACATATTTATGTCTGGGAGTTACCGCAGAAAATAGGCTCAAGATCCAGATGGATTTCAAGACTGTGAAAGGTTTTTCACAGTCAAGAAAAGCCAAACAAGTAATAGATTAGGTGAAACCTGGATCATTAGTAGTAATTGTGAGAGAAATCTTGAAGTCCTAGTGGACAGTCACTTAAATATGAGCCAGCCGCATGTGGTTGCAGCCAAAAAAGCCAATGCAGTCCTAGGTTTCATTAACTGAGAGATCGAATTAAGATCATATGAAGTATTAATATCGCTTTTTATAAAGCCTTAGTAAGACACACTTTGAATACTGCATCCAATTTTGGTCACCATGTTATAAAAAAGATTTTGAGACTCTTGAGAGACTGCAGAAAAGACCAACAAATATGATTAGGGTGGCTAAAACCTATGAAGAATGGTTGTAGGAATTGGGTACGTCTAGTCTAGTGGAAAGAAGGACTAGGGAGACATGATAGCAGTGTTCCAATATTTGAGGGACTGACATAAAGAAGAGGGAGGGTCAATCTATTTTCCAAAGCATCAGAACAAGACAAGAAACAATAGATGGAAATTAATCAAGAAAAGAAGCAACCTAGAACTAAGGAGAAATTTCCTAACAGTGAGAAAAATTAACCAGTGGAATGGCTTGCCTTCAGACGTTGCTCCATTACTGGACAGTCCCTTGTTTGGAATGGTACAGAGTGTCTTGCTTGAACAGGGGGTTGAGGTAGAAGACCTCCAAAGTTCCTTCCAACTCTGTTATTCAGTTATTCCGTTAATTAGGCAACATAATGCTCAGAGTCACCTTGAGCCACGAGATGGGTGGCAAATAAATGATAATCATGTTACCATCGGCATTGACAAAATGATCACCAGTCAATTGCAAAAGGCAGCTTTATTCAGAATCCTTACATCCTGCGACAATGCTTTTAACATCTACCTATCACAGGTTCTCGGGATGAACTTGAAAGGTATACAAAAATACAAATCTAGTCTGAACATCTGGCTGTGTGACAAACCATTATGATAATAATAGGTGGATAAAAATATCAAATCCAGTTAAAACATCTGCCTGATTTTATGATGAACCATAATAAGTAGTTTTTGGCATTTCCGAATGCAAACTCTTGGTCATAACACACCAGATTTAACTGTGGTTGAAAGAAATTGTAGATAATTGATAATACCAGGAGATAGTACAGTAGAAGACAAAGAATTGGAGAAAATCACAAAATATCAAGATCTGAAAATCGAAATTGAAAATTTATGGCATAAATTGGCTGTGGTAGTCCCAGTGGTTATTGGCAAACTAGGTTATCGGCAAATCTTGGATAGCACTTAGAAAATCTATGCATTGAGAACATTTCCATCTGTCAATTGCAAAAGGCCAGACTGCTTGGATTTGTACATACATTATACTGATACATTATGAAGTACTAGCTTCTTGGGAAGAATTGAATGTGTATGAAGGCCAACGAACATAGCTTACACTAAAAAACTGTTATTTCACATATTTCTGTATATAATAATAATTTAATAAAATATATGTGCATAGGCATTCTTTTTAACAAATTCATAATGAAGTTTTCAGAAAAGTTTGATCTACAAGTTCATAAAAAATTATTAACTTGAGTAAAATGTATTTGAGTTAATTGTTAAATTGAGATGTTTTTTATTCTTCTACCTTCTGCAGAATGAACTCTTATATTTAGTACAACTAACACCACGCAAAGATTTATTTACGGACTTCTTGACAACTGCTAATTCAAAAACATTTATTATGATGGTAAAGCAGTGTTTTGGTAAAGCCTCAGTTAAGCTACATAACAAATTGAAGTAAGTAAAATTAAATTTCTTCAATTGAAAAACAGCACAGACTAATTTTTAATACAATGTGACGTGTCAGAAATACAGTTGTGCTCATAAGTTTACATACCCTGGCAGAATTTATGATTTCCTGGCCATTTTTCAGAGAATATGAATGATAACACGAAAACCTTTCTTTCACTCATGGTTAGTGTTTGGCTGAAGCCATTTATTATCAATCAACTGTGTTTACCCTTTTTCAATCATAATGTCAACAGAAACTACTCAAATGACCCTGATCACAAGTTTACATACCCCAGTTCTTAATACGGTGTATTGCCCCCTTTAACATCAATGATAGCTTGAAATCTTTTGTGGTATGTGTGGATGAGGCTCTTAATCTTCTCAGATGGTAAAGCTGCCCATTCTTCCTGGCAAAAAGCCTCCAGGTCCTGTAAATTTTTGGGCTGTCTTGCATGAGCTGCACGTTTGAGATCTCCCCAGAGTGGCTCAATGATATTGAGGTCAGGAGACTGAGTTGGCCACTCCAGAACCTTCACTTTATTCTGCTATAGCCAATGACAGGTCGACTTGGCCTTGTGTTTAGGATCATTGACATGTTGGAATGTCCATGTTCGTCCCATGCCCAGCTTCCGGGCTGATGAATGCGAATTGTCCTCCAGTATCTTTTGATAACATACTGCATTCATTGTGCCATCAGTTCTGACCAAATTTCCTGTGCCTTTGTAGCTCACACATCCCCAAAACATCAGCAATCCACCTCTGTGTTTCACAGTAGGAATGGTGTACTTTTCATCATAGGCCTTGTTGACTCCTCTCCAAATGTAGTGTTTATGGTTGTGGCCAAAAAGCTCAATTTTGGTCTCATCACTCGAAATGACTTTGTGCCAGAAGGTTTGAGGCTTGTCACTGTGCTGTTTGGCCTATTGTAAGCGGGATACTTCGTGGCATTGGCATAGTAATGGCTTTCTTCTGGCGACTCAACCATGCAGCCCATTTTTCTTCAAGTGCCTCCTTATTGTGCAACTTGCAACAGCCACACCACATGTTTTCAGAGAGTCCTGTATTTCGCCTGAAGTTATTTGTGGGTTTTTCTTTGCATCCCGAACAATTTTCCTTGCAGTTGTGGCTGAAAGTTTAGTTGGTCTACCTGACCGTGGTTTGGTTTCAACAGAACCCCTCATTTTCCACTTCTTGATTAGAGTTTGAACACTGCTGATTGGCATTCTCAATTCCTTGGATATCTTTTTATATCCCTTTCCTATTTTATACAGTTCAATTACCTTTTCCCACAGATCCTTTGACAATTCTTTTTGTCAAGACTCAGAATCCAGAAACATCAGTGCAGCACTGGATGAAGGATGCAAGGGTCTGTCAGGAGGCCAGAAACTCATTGACCTTTTATACACACACACTAATTACATGCAAACAGATCACAGGGGAAGGTGGTTACCTTTAATAGCCATTCACACTCCTTTGTGTCAACCTATGTGCATGTTATCAGGCCACAATCACCAGGGTATGTAAACTTTTGATCAGGGTCATTTGGGTAGTTTCTGTTGTCATTATGATTGAAAAAGAGTAAACACAGTTGATTGATAATAAATGACTTCAGCCAAACACTAACCATGAGTGAAAGAAAGGTTTTCGTGTTATCTTTCATATTCTCTGAAAAATGGCCAAGAAATCATAAATTCTGCCAGGGTATGTAAACTTAAGAGCACAACTGTATGTACAATAGTATGTAGTTACCATTGCATATGTGCATGTATATATTATACATGTTAATGATAATCCTCTCCAGCAGCCATCATAATGAGGGATTGTTGTTGTTGTTGTTAGTTGCAAAGTCATGTCTGACCCATCGCGACCCCATGGACAATGTTCCTCCAGGCCTTCCTGTCCTCTACCATCCCCCAGAGTCCATTTAATAAGCTCACACCGACTGCTTCAGTGACCCCATCCAGCCAATTTATTCTCTGCCGTCCCCTTCTTCTTTTGCCCTCAGTCGTTCCCAGCATTAAGCTCTTCTCCAGTGAGTCCTTCCTTCTCATTAAGTGGCCAAAGTATTTGAGTTTCATCTTCAGGATCTGGCCTGCTAAGGAGCAGTCAGGATTGATCTCTAGGACTGACTGGTTTGATCATCTTGCAGTCCAAGGAGTCTTCCCCAGCACCATAGTTCAAAGGACTCAATTCTTTGGTGTTCAGCCTTCCTTATGGTCCAACTTTCACAGCCATACATTGCAACTGGGAAAACCATAGCCTTGACTATACACACATTCGTTGGCAGGGTGGTTTCTCTGCTTTTTAGTATGCTGTCTAGATTAAGGAGGGATTAGCACCAGACAAACAGAAAACAATATCCTAATAATAATTATCCTAATAATCTCTCTCTCTCTCTCTCTCCCTCCCTCCCTCATAGAAATTTGAAAATTTTAGAGTACAGGTAATCCTCAACTTATGACAGATCACTTAGTGATGATTCAAAGTTATGACAACCCCCCCCCCCCCCAAATTTACAACCCATTTCCAAAGTTATATCTGGGTTCATTCACCCTTACAACCAACCAAAAAGTTGCTGAAACATCCTGCATCTATTTCCCTCCCATCCTGTCCTGTTAGGTTCCCACAGGCACTAGGCCTGCTTTGCCAGTCCACTGGGTTCCACATGTTTCCACCTCCATCACTACCTTTCCTACAGCTCAAGAGATTGGGTTATGGAAGGAGGACAGGTCACTTCATTGCTGGGCCATGTGACAGAATTTCACAAGTAGATATCTTTTTCTGAGGTGCTGATGAAGCTTTTGGCTTTCCTTTCCTTCCTAGCCTTTCCTTCCCAAGGTATTAGCATACACTGCTAAAGTTTGGAGGGGGTGGGGAAGCAAGTGCTTGCAAGGAGAAATCCTCTCGGGGTTTTTTCCCTTCTAAGTTGCTAGAAAAATGGCCGCTTGTGGAAATCCAGGTTCCATTATGATCATAACTCAGGATTACCTGTCTGCCTAACAGTATGCTGATGATAAAGTAAATTTGTTTAATTTTCCCCTACCATCCCCCTAACTTTTGGAAATGTGCTCATCTGCTCTGGGGGGTAGGGGAGGGAACAAGCATTGGCTGAAATTTTTATTGGCAAAAATTGTATCTGGATCTATGGTGGATTTCAAAAAAATTCTTGCCAGTAGGTAGGATACATGAAACTAATGTTTTGTTTAACCTCAAGTCGGCTTCCCATTCAGAAATTAAAATAAACTAAATAAAATTAGGTGAGCCAGTTAAGCAATTGCTAAGGCAGATGTTTGTAAGCATATTGATACTTTCAGGTATTGTTGTGACCCAGGCCCAAGTAAATAGTAGGAAAATCAGTCAGTGAAAAAAGAAACAAACTTTATTCGAACAGCTGAGAATTACTTCATTTCCAGCGTCATTCAACTAAATTAAAGCAAATTCCTCCCAACACAAATTCCTCAGTCCTATCGGAAACCTTGATCCAATTAGGCAAACTGCCAAAGGTCTTTCATGGCAAACATTCAGAAGTAACAGATACAAAAATAAATGCAAGATGTAGATGAAGAAGACGAAGCTACCAGCGTTGTTTTCCGGCAAAGCCCAAACGCCATTGCTGGTTTGTTTTAAGCCTTACGAGAAGGGCCAATCATCTCTTGGACCTACTCCTGTGTTGTCCTCTTTGCTTGAGCTGCTCTTGCCTTCTGGCAGCTCTTCTCATGCATGCATTAGGAACAGGCTCCCCCTGTTCTTCTGCTTCACTACTATCAGTTTCTGGAAGCTCTGGAGTCCGAACCTCACTCCCCGATGGCCCTGGCCCCATCTCTGCCTCCGACGCAGAGCCCTCATCCGGGCCTTGAATTGAATTTGAATTGAATTTATTAAATTCCCCAGCCACCAGGACTGGCCCATGTTCTTCCGCCTCATCGCTGTCCAACTCCACTGCCAGTGCTGCAGGCTGCTGGCGGACCACAACAGGTATCATATTGGGAGGCAGGTATCATATTGGGAGGCAAGGTTTTAAGAACATAATGAGCCCACTTGATCATTAACAATTAAATTATATCTAATTTTCAATGATTTTTGTTTCAGTTTATGGACTTATGAGAATGCAAAGAACTTGCTGAGAGAATTGGAGATTCCAGAAGATGTTACAGCTGGTGGTTTATACCCAGAGGCATACAAATCTCTCTTTGAACTTATGGAACAGTCTAATCGAATTGATCGGAGTTTGTTCTGTGACATTGATTTATTGGCAGATGACAGTGTAATTCTTTAAAATGAAGACTATTTAATTTATAATGTTTTTTTTAAACTGAAACACAATACAGAGGACCACATACCTTGGAATTTTACAAAGAAGATAATCCCTATGTGTATGAGGATGATAATTCTAGAAAATTTAAATTATGCAAACAAGGAAAATATAATGGATCCTAAATGATCAACTCTGAAGTTGCTATGTCTTGGAAACTGCAAAGATTGGAAAACAAAATGTACACCATCAGTTCTGTATAAAACATACATCTTCTAAATCAATATTTTACAAGAGTAACTGAATGAAAAATATGGAAGAAGGGGGGGCATTCTTGGTTTAATCTTAAATACTTGTTTAATCTGTATCCTGTCTTTACTATATCCCACTTTGTAAAATGACTATATAAGCTATAGTAAACTGTAGCTTATCCTATATAAAATAAGCAATTCTTAATTTAAAACGAGAGTTGTTTCTTACTAGTTTATAGGATTAGGTTGCTTAAGATATAACATTTAAAGATGGTTATATAATAAAATACTGGGAATTTTAAGAAATTGTCCATTGGGCACAAGGCAAGGTGAGACGGAAAATGTACGTGAAGATAAAAATTGTAGTTCCAGTGTATGAAACACGTTGATATTCCATCAGAAATTCTTTTAAATATTACAAAACATAATTTATCTATGTTTTCAAAATAATTGGTCTTTTAAGTTGTAAATTACAGCAATTAAAATTAGGCCATGTAAACTATTTTGTTTCAGAGTTGAATTTTAGGGCCCTGCCTATTCTAACAAGTATGGTACATCTAAATTGCTTGGAATGCATATTGCCTGACCCTTGCATTATGTAAGCAATCATATTGCTTGACAGAATAGAATGAATTACCTATAGGGCAAGTTAATTTAGCAATATAATCTCATTTGTATACTGTACGGTATTATGCTGCTAAGCCACAAAGGAATGCAAGCAGTCCTTTGTTTGTAACAGCAGTTGGGATTGGAATTTCTTCTGCTAAATGATGTGGTCATAAAGAGAGTGCAAAGAGGGGCTGAGGGAGGGTGCGGGGTGAGGAAGACTTATCCCAGTGACATCCAAACTTACTCGTTGACTTTCCAGGGAAGCCAGCAAGGAAGGCCACAAATAGTGACCCATGATTATAAGGCGCTGCAACTGGTCATAAGTGTGAATTTATATAAGTGTGAACCAAGCCCCCAGATTGCAATCGTGATTGCTGGGATGGCCAAAACTCTTAAGGACTGGTCATCAACACAATCTGTTCAGCACTGCTCAAACTGGTGTAGTTTGAGGACAACTTACAGGAAGATTTAGCACAGATTCAAATAGGTATTGTCTGAAGCTCAATTAGTTTAAAGTTTAAAGATGGTGCAAACCTAAGAGTGGACTTTGCACAAAGTCAGATGCAAATATCAGACACAACCTAAAATAACAAGATATATAATTTTATTTTTATATCCGGAAGAATTGCCTCAGTTTGTTTTCTCAAACACCCACAGAACACAACTTTCCATTGAAGTTGCAGTAGCAATTTACTTCTGCTCTGGCACACCCTCCCTAATCCTCGATTTGCACAACATCTCTGTTGCACTCTTCCTGATCCACTCATGCTATGCTGTGCCTCTTGCACACCCTCCTTGACTCTTCCCCGCACTATCATGCACACTCCTTCCTACCGGGAATCTTTGTGGTGATTTTCCCACTGACTTTGATTGGAGTAATTGGGCAGGAAGTTGCCTCATCTAACAATTGGGATTTAATTAATGATGGCAACCAGGACTACAGAGATTGCCATTGCTAAGTGATGCAGTTGTGCTTTATGACTTAGTAAATGTGTTTTGTTATTTACTAAAGGAAATTCCAATCCCAATTATTGTAGTGCGTTGAGGACTACCTGTACTTGATAGATGCCTACAATCTTCTGAAGGCTAAGCAGCTTCCAGTTGTTCCTCATAAATTTTCCTTCCTGGTCCCTTACCTTCCTTGCTATTCCTTGGACACACATTTATCACTATTCTTTCTAAAATGTGCCTAGAACTGGATGCAATATTCAAGATGAGATCAAAATCAATGTAAAATAGAGAAAAGCAATGACTTCTTTTGGTAGAGTAGGGTTGCATTTGCCTCTTTTTTTTTGCATTTTTATATGCTATTGTCTATATTCAGCATCTAATCTATCAAAGCACTCAGAATCTTTTTGCATGTAGTGCTACCTAGTATGGTCCCCTGCAATTCTTAACTATGCTCTTAATTTTTTCTACCCAAATATAAGACTTGGCATTTGTCACTGTTCAAATTTATCTTGCTGGTTTCTACCCATTTATTCTGATTTGATAAGTTATTATCTCCTAAACCTTGATATTGTCCTGTATTTATTTTCCCTTTTGCCTTTGTGTCATCTAGATTGATTTTATTTCCTAATCCTTCATCCAAGTTATATGTTCAGGGGCACAACGCCTAGAATGGAGGCCTTATGTAAGCACTCAGTTCTTCTTTCCAACTTAATGTGATTTGCTGGGTATGTTTGTTCAACTCAATATTCATCCAATGATATAATAATCCACTTCATCTTTTGCCATGTTCTAGTATTTTATTGGAGACTTTGTTGAATACAAGTTAAATGCCCACTGTCTGTTTCTAGTTAATTTGTCATTGTATCAAAAAAGACAATTACGTTGATTTGTCATGATCAGTGTGTTTCCCCATACCAGAATAATATAAACTTTTTTGAATAAACTTAAGAAAATTAAGTTGAGAACAAGTTCCAGCTTCAAGATCCCTTTTGGTTTAGTATATTAAACTGCTACTGTAATTCTAGCTTAGTTACTTAAGAATAAGGCCATACTATTTATTTATTTATTTATTGGTTCGATTTATATGCCGCCCTTCTCCAGAGACTCAGGGTGGCTTACAATGCGTTAAGCAATAGTCTTCATACTTTTGTATTTACCTGCTTAGTAGGGCTTTCGCGCCCCCCCCCCCCAAAGCGGTCTTTTTTATACAAAGTCAGCTTATTGCCCCCACAATCCAGGTCCTCATTTTACCTACCTCGAAAGGATGGAAGGCTGAGTCAACCTTGAGCCTGGTGAGATTCGAACTTGCAGTAATTGCAGGCAGCTGGTGTTACTTAACAGCACTTTAATCTGCTGCGCCACCAAGGCTCTTCTCAAGTTTATCAATGAATACCATTAATATTTTATTTAGAGATGGCCACATTTGCTAGCTAGTCTGTGCTTTTGAGAAAGTAAAGGCTGAAGTAGGTGAAGATATATAATGGATGGGATTTCTGTATTTTCCTGGCTCTGGGAGAAAATTTTTTCTCCTTAATTCTAATTGGGATTTATTTGTGTGTTTGGGAGAAACCAATGTTGCTATTTCCAGGAAGCATCAGAGTGAGTTTTGGGGCCAAAAAAATGAGTGTCTTGGGGAGACATGCTGACCTTAAGATTCTTAGATTTCTTTAGCTCTGATTTAAATTAAATGCTGGTAACTATTTGAGTTATTTGGATGGCTCTTAAAATAGGTCACCCAAATGAGCTCCAATTTTTTTGGCTCTTCCGTTAGTTTCCATAAAACTTAAGCAATTAAAATAAAAATAATTAAAATTTGGATTTTTTTCAGGACAGATGCAAATAAGATAACTATTAACTAAAACAAAAAGGTAATTGGGTTTTGCTATTGCTTATAACCCAAACTCTTACATACATTTAGTTCCAATGTTTCATTTCTCCTTGCTTATTCTGAATTAGTTGCTATTTTAATACTTACTTTCATGTTTGAAGAAAACTTTTTACAGCGGAGATTCCCTTTTCAAGACCTTCATAATTTGATTGTTAATGTTTTCATTTTTAATAAAATACTTTTAAACTTGTTATTCCTTATTGAGTTCATCCTTCTTCACTTCTTCATCCTTTTCTTTTATGACTAAGCACACAAAGTAGGGAAAAAGTTAAGGCGCAAGTCCTAATCCGTTATAAGCAGCCAATGACCCCTGAAATGTTTATCTGCAAGGCAAGAATTGATAAAAGGAAAAAAATATACATGGCCAATCCATGCATTGCTTTTCACAATAGAGCACACACTTAAATAATGAGAATGAATTCAATTGATATTGACTAGGGACATGGGAGGTAAAAAAAAAAGATGGCACCCATGATGGAATGATTGAAACTTCACTCCTTTTCCATTTGTTGGATGCAAAACAAGGGGAAATATGGTTATGTGATAGTCACCATCTTGACCTTTTAGCCCACCCCTCCTATGGAACCTCCTGTTGGGAGCAAGGATTGTTTATCCAGTCCCGCAATATGAGCCATTGGTGAGGGTGATGAACAGCCTTCACAAGCTACCTAGACAGACTACATGACAGATACAATTGAAATCAAACTATGTGTAAAAGGAGTGTGTTTTTAAAAATTGAAAGTCCAAAATAAAAAGCAGTATTTTCAGTGGCCATGATTGAGATCAAATGATAGCAATCTTCCAAGTATCTGAAAAGATGCCACTTAGAAAAAAAGTTGCCATTTTGTTTCAGATGGCAAGTTAATAGAATAAAGGATTTAAAGCTACAAGAGGGCAGATTTCAACTGAATGATAAGACTCTGAGAACAGTTCAACATTGGAACCGTTTATCAAGAGAAGTAGGAAACTCTTCTTTCCATATTCAAATGAAGGTTAGAGACCTTTCCATTTGGAATACTTGAACTTGGAACCCTGCCAAGGTTAAGGTTACGATTAAGGTTGAATTGTTCCAAGTATAGTGTGTGATCTTAAAGACAATTCTAAAAACAATAAGTTCTAGTAAGAAGTATACAAGAACCCAGTGAAAAGTAGATTTTAAAATCTTTCTAGGCACTGATATTTAGCAGTACATTTGTATCAAAAAGGGTTGTTTTTTAAAAATCCTTTTGAGTCAATGTTGTCTCCTAACAATTGCCATGTCTCTATAGCTTTCTTGACAAAATTTAAAAAGTAGTTTGCCATTGCCTGCTTCTTAGGGATGAGAAAGGGTGACTGGCCTAAGGTCAACCAACTGGCTTTGTGTCTAAGGCAGGACCAGAATTTACACTCTCCCAGTTTCTAGCCCAATCACTTCACTGAACTGGCTATCTCAAAAACTACAGGAATTTATATTAATACCTGGAGTTTTTTTAACCTAACAATCTTAATTTAGTGTTTTAGACTTCCTATCACTTCAGGAAGACATGCATTGTATAATTGGCTATAGGAGTGGAATTAGGGTTTTTTGTTTGTTTGTTTGAAAAGTAAACACGTTTAAAAGCAAGATACAAAATTGAAATCGTTAAGGCCAAATTAACTCTTATCCACATTAATTTCAGGAACACAGAACACTTAATACATAAATTCGTCGTCCTTAACAGTTTTGACATCCACAGTCATGTACACTCCACATAGCACTATTTAAATACTATTTATAACAATCCTTTTCTGAGTTTTTAATAACGGGGTGAGGAAAGGCTACACCGGGAAACGTAACGAAGGCGGGCTCTTTTTTTTTTTGCTCGAAGGAAAGATGATTCCGGTGGCGGGCAGAGCAGCGTCACGTGGGGATCGAGGCGGGAAGCGTGCTTGGTCTGCAGGCCATTCCGTTTATTCCTTGCTTTGCCCGCGGAGCGGCAATGGAAAAGTTTGCAAGCCCGGGCAAAGGCAACGGCTTGCGCCTCTTGAAAGCGGTGAAACCGGGCGAGTTGCTGTACCGGGCGGCGCCCTTCGCTTACATCGTCAGCAAGAAGCGCCTCGGAGGCGTGTGCGAACATTGTCTGCGCAGGTATTGGCTGAACCTCCTTGCTGGGACTCTAACGCGGCGCTTTCCCCTTCCGTTTCTGCTTGCTGGCAGCGAAAAAAGCCGGCCGGGTTCTCGTCCCTTTGAGTCACCGCTAACACTTTAGATAGCACTACTCAGCAAGGGAGTAACCACAGACGGGAGCAGGATAATTCTGCATTGCATTTTCGGGGGTGGGGGTGGGGGTGGGGTGGAGGAAGCCTCGTCGGTTAAGTTTCTGCTGTCTTTAAATCTGGGAAGTGGCCTATGGCAGGATACGGAAGCATGTTTGCAAGCACGAACTCCCTGGAATAGGTTGTCCCAAAGGTGCTTTTTCAGGAGGCAACTGGACTTTGGTTTTTTTTTCCTTTGAAGACGTTTCGCTTCTTATCCAAGAAGCTCCTTCAGCTCTGACAGGATGGTGGGGAATGGAAGGATTTATATTTTTTGCAGACAGCTGGTCATTTGCATCTTTTTAAAAGGTCGCTGAAGCACTTGGAGGTTTATCTCTGTGCACCTGTGGACACCTGACGACACAGATAAACCTCCAAGTGCTTCAGCGACCCTCTAAAACAGAGGTCTTCAAAGCTGCCAAGTTTGAAGACCTCTGCTCTAAAAAGATGCAAATGATCACTGTCTGCAAGGAATATAAATGCTTCCATTCCCCACTATCCTGTCAGAGCTGAAGGAGCTTCTTGGCTGAGAAGCACAACATTTTCAAGAAAGTCCACTTGCCTCCTGAAAAAGCACCTTTGGGACAACCATGACCTGGATGACAGAATCTCTACAGTCTCTGGAATAGGTGTTTTTACCTTTGGGGAGGCAACCTTAAGCCAAGTGTTTCCTAACTATATCTCTCGATCATGGAGATTTATGCATAGAATCACATAGATGCAACCTTGTAACTAAAATATTGGTGTAAACCATGAGTAATTATCTCCCGGTCATAGACAAGGAAGCTTATGCATTTAGTATAGCAGGGACATTTTCATTCAGTAAATATTTTCTTCCATTACTTTTTGTAGCAAAGATGATCATTTCATATACTGTATTAAATCATGAAGTGGTTTAATTTTACATTAGTGTGTTGTGTGAATCCTGATTTAAGAAAACTGGTTTAGCTTGTCATAGCTACTATGAGTTCATTGTATAAGTAGTCCTCAGTTAACTATGTTCAGTGTGCATTAGGAGTTAATGGTGGCACTGAATGAATCTACCATTCATTTGGTGAATTAGGCCCAGTTCTTGAAGTTACGGCCATTGCAGTGCCCTCATGATCATGCATTAAAAATTCAGGCCCTTACCTAGGCTTTCTTGCGAAACTTCAAAGTCAAGAAGGCCACTCACAATTTAGACAAGGTGGGAAGAATTATTGGAGGAAGAATAGAATAGAATAAAACTTTATTACGGTCATCGACCAGCAATAGGCATACAATGAATTAAAATTAATTCTGACATTAATTGTGAATAACATCTCTGTTATAAAAATACATGATCTCATACCTAATTTACATGTGTGTAAGTATGTGGGTAAATGTATTATAGATCTCAAAAAGTTGGCACCAGTTGATACAATTCGGTAACCAATTTTTTTTTTGTGGACATTGCAGTGACACAGAATTTTGCCACTGCACGCATGATAGCCGGATTAGAGTCTTGGAGGAGAAAGCCTATATAAAAGTCCTCTGTTCTCCCTGGCAATCTCTCTAGTAAGGGGAGAATGTATATTGACCTACGTACTCTGTATAACTCACAGTACAATAAAACATGTGAGATATCTTCGACTTCTCCCTTTCCACATATGCATACCCATTCTGCTATCGGTGTTCTCTTCTACCTGCCCTGGAGAAGTGCTGAGGGAAGAATATTAAATCTGGCTCTGAAGAAAGCTATTCTTTGTTTTGGGAAGATCAGATCATTTAAATATCCTGCTGATTCCCACACATCCTGCTTGATTCTGTCCCTAATGTGGAGAGGCAACCTATTTAGTTCTTCTTGGAACGCGATGTCCTTCATTCTGTCAATTACTACTTGCTTTGCTTTGTCAAAGCCGAGTGACATTAGGAATACAGATGAAAGCCCATAAGAGCCCAGCTTGTGATCTATCGCCTGTTTCCAGGGGGAGGGTATTGGAGGAAGAAGACAGTGGAGATCAATTGAGAGTTGCAGGGTGGCAAAAAAAAAAGGGAAAATAGTCTCCCCCCCCCCCCCCCCCTTACTGATTTGTGCTGTTTGGAGATTTAATTGGGTGTATGCAGTACCTGAATATCCATGTTGGAATCCAATTCTTACAGGTGAAGGAAGACATTGAGGTTAGAATATTAGTCCTAGAAGATAACATTCCTGAGATGTAATAATTGTAAGGAATGAAGATGATGTAGGAAACATCAATTCTCAGAAAAAAGAGAACATGTTTCCCAATGCCACCAAGAGAATAGCTAAGTATCTGCTAAGATAAGGTAGAGGAAAAAGTCTAGAACTGAAAACCTGAAACCCTGGTTTATATACACTGAAAGCTCTGCAGTGACTATATCTTCTGTGTATATCTTCCAAAATTTCCAAAAAAATCCAGCCCTGGTTTAGATACCTCTTTTCTGCTGTATAAAAAATTTCCAGATTTTGGGAACAACCCTGTTAAAATAGCAATTTTGTTTAAATGGAGAGAAACTTGTAGGATTTTCTTTCAATAAACTTCCACTGGATGGCAGTAGATGAATGCTGAAAAAGAAGTTTATTATTACTATATAACTGCAGTATAATAGATATAAACAGAGACCTAGGTTTTAGCCTTCATTGTGGTCATTTCTCCTGGTCTGCAATAGGCCTTCAAGGACCTTCCCCACCTCTGATGTACCCCCTGCTCCATTTAATGTTCATGTTCGTTTAAAGAGCAGAGGGTAGGGGTTAAATGAGGCTGTCTTGCTTAACGGCCTTCACAACATGTGACCATAATGGGCAGGCTGCATTATGGTCCTATCTCAAAGTATCTGTAGGGTACTCAAGTAGGATACACAGTATATGCAGTGTTGTCTCCTAAGAAAGAATGACTGGCCCCTAGGCCCTCAGTGAATTTCCATTGCTGAGGATGGAGTAGAAACTGGGTTTCCCTGTTGTCATCCAGCACCTTATCAGTTGTGTTATACTTGTGGGCAGCAGTTTTCTGTACCAGTTGCAATTTTGTAAATTTTCTTTATGGGTTTTTCTATCTCATCAGTGATCTGTAGTGATCTGAAATATAATTAAGAACCCATTGGAATTGGATGGCTTATAAATTCAAAATAACTAAAGAAATTGTAGATATAGGAGGCAAGGTCTAGTTCATAACTATAATTGGCAGCTGGTTTAAATGTTAAAATTTTCACTCTGTTGAATTTACTTGGTTAATGCAGAATTCAGGAAAAAATCCCAAATTACAGACTCTTCTAACATCTTTTCCACACTTTCATCTCTGTAAACTGTGCAATATAGATATACTGCTTTATTTCAAGGCATTTTAAGTTGAAACAACTTCCTTTTGTAATCCCTTTGATATGAGGAGAACATTTGTTAAATGTTGGGTTGATACTTAAAAATTTTAAGTGGTATGTTTCAGATTTCAAAAGTTTATAAATTTTACCTTCGTCCTCAAAATATATAAGTATGAAAGATCAGAATTGTTACTGCAATCTTCCAAAGATGACAGATGCACAGCTGAAAGTGAGAAAATAATTGGGCATAAAAGACAGTTCAGGAAAAGATAGTGTGTATCAGGCTCCTTGTCCTGTTTGACATAAATAAATAAAAGCAAAGCATCCACCTACTTCCTCTATATTTCTTTCAAGAATAGTGCCTAATAGGCTTTTGTAAAATGTGAAAATGTTGGGTGATTTAGGCCACCGTTGATCTGGAAATGTATAGTATCTATAAAAATATGGATAGAAAAAATAGGCTGATTATCAAGGATTCTCTAACAAAGTGGCAGAGAGTATTTTATAGTAAGTATGCTTGATAGTGCCCAACATTTTGTGAATAGGATGCTCCATCAGCCTGCTTTCAAAATTTTAGATAAACCCATTAGGGTACATTATTTTGTACATCATGATTTTAGGTGCTGCACTGCTCAAGAAAAGGATGAAGTGTTTGTTTTCAGTGGTGCTTTTTCTGTTGACGGGTAAGCGATTCTGATCAAAAAATGTAAAAGTAAGATATGGTGTCACTACTACTGTTTAGGTAGAAAGTGATTTTAGAAGAAAAATAACACATATAGCCAAAACCGAGCATGCTGTTTTCTCAAACATTCAACATTTCTAGTTATCAGTATTAATATGTGACAAACTTAATCATACAAGAAAAAAAACCTCATAAAAACAATAGTTACTGGTATATGACAAAGGTTTATCCCCCTCGCCTTTTAAAGGAGAAATGAGTCCTTGATTTATGATAATTTGTTTAACAATCATTCAAAGTTAAAGTGCTGAAAAAAGTGAATTACAACTGATCTTGCACTTATAACCATTGCAGTGTCCCTATGATCACATGATCAAAGTTTGGGGGCTTGGCAACTGGCATATATATTTATGATAGTTGCAGTAACCCATTGTCATGTGTTCACCATTTGCAACATTCCCAGGGGGCTTTTGTCAAGCAAAGTCAAGGCGGGAAGCTGGATGTAAATGTTGTATGAGGGAGAATTTGACATTAAAATATGGGCAATAGTTATTGCAATATGCAGTTGCAAATTAGTTTCTGTTTATTGTCTTGAGAAGATAAAAGGGATAATTTATGTACATTCACTGAAAGTTTTACCTTAGGTTACATTACAATAAGCGTACGTATATAAATTCATGTTGTTAGCTTCTCTGGCCTAGAATAATTTTCTTATACAGCTTTAAATATTTATGTATCTGTTTTATTATAATATCACTGGGACTTAAACAGCTTTCATAAAACACCGCCGTTCAATATACATAATTTTACTAGAACAGAATTCCGTATATTGTCTTCCATTCACATGATTTCTAGGGATTTAAAATGGTGAGAGAGAAAAATTGCAATGAGATCCTTTGTTTAAACAAAAATATTAGTAATTCCATTGGGAGAAGTTCCTTTGTTACCCATACAATTATTTTTATTTTGTACTCAACAGCTGAAAGGTATTATTAATATTATAACTATATAGTACTATTTCTAATCTTTCCAATAAACAATTATATCAAAAATATAATTAACAAAGGAATCTATAATAAAAATCTATTTAAGCACCACTAGTGAAATATAATATCGGCACACAAAACCAAAACCTGGTGATAAAATACCTTTAAAAAGGAAAATTTAATCTGGTGCTGAAAATATATTGGTTTGCTTTCAGTAGGTATGCTTCCGGGATAGAGGTTTGATTAATGGGAGCCCCTAAATAATAATGTTTCCTTCATTGCCGTCATTTGCCTAATTTTACTTAATGAAGCAGGACTGTATGTGGAGCATTACTACACCCTGTATATCATCTACCGTATATACTCGTGTATAAGCCAACCCGCATATAAGCCGACCCCCCCAATTTTACCCCCCCAAAACTGGGAAAACGTGTTGTCTCACATATAAGCGGGGGTGGAAAATGCAGCGGCTACTGGTAAATTTCAAAATAAAAAAAGACTGATCAAAAGTCCGAGGACCTGTCAGAAATCACTTTTTTCAGCCCTCTGGGTAGTCCTTTTGTGCACATGGACTACTCAGAGGGCTGAAAAAGTAATTTTTGACTGGTCCTCACACTTGTGACCAGTCCTCAAACTTACGACTGTCCTCACATTTTATGTTTTTGCCCTATCTTGTCACCATGGTGAAGAGAGGCAGTTGTGAAATGAGTGACATGGTTTTAAGAATGCTGCACGGGCATAAATGTGAGGATGGTCATAAGTGTGAGGACCAGTCAGAAGTGAGAGGACTGGTCACAAGTGTGAGGACCAGTCAAAAATAACTTTTTCAGCCCTCTGAGTAGTCCATGTGCACAAAAGGACTACTCAAAGGGCTGAAAAAAATGATTTCTGACAGGTCCTCGCACTTTTGATCAGTCTTTTTTTATTTTGAAATATGAGAACAAATATGAATAAATAGCAATAATTAGAAACACACATACAAACATACAACGTATTTTCTTTGAACAGAATATTTGGCCGGTTCACAAATTTAAACAGTGTTTAGTCATTTCACTTAAATTTACAATTTCTATATTCCCTTTTTGCCATATTTATTCCTCATCTATTTTTTAAAAAACCAATATTACCCTTCATCCTCATCTCTAATCTTAATCAAATTCAATTTTTCCCTTCTATTCTATATTATACCCCTTCCCATTGTCATCTATTTTTATATCAATCCTCACATTGCTTAATTATGTAATATTACAGTTGTTTAATACAAATTCAACATTTTAATATAAATCAATTAGTTATATAACTATCTTTTTTGTATATTAATCAATATGAACATGAATATTCCAATTATTTCCATGCAATCCAATTTCTTACAAATCAATTAATTATATTTACCAATAATAATAAACCAAATAATTTCCCCCAATATTCTTCCAAACCACAACTTAACCATTTCTGCTTTCAACACAATATACAATTAATAATATCTCAATTATTACAATTCCCTATTTAAATAGAGCTTTTTTTCTTTTGTGTTTTAAAATGTGTTTCTTTTGTGTTTGAACTCCCCTCTTTTGCCATTTGCCATAAATTTCCCATTGTTTGCACCAACCTTTTTTGATGAGGAAAAAGAAAAGAAATCTGCCTTAGCAAACAGCAAAGCCAACAAGCTGTTTTAGTTTCGCTTTTGGTTTCAGCACAAGGAGAAAAAAAATGTGCTCTTTGCAGCAGGCACCTTTTTGCAGCCGGCACCGATCTTCTCATTTGTTTTCTTTTAACCCTGATCAGCTGTAGGGGGGGGGGCCTTTGAAGCCGGGGGCAAGAATTTAAAGTTTTTTTTTTCCCTCTAGCCATCAGCTGGAACTCAGGAGGCAGTCCCAATAGATTGGGAGTGGGCGGGGTAAGCAAACCCCGTTCTCCCACTGTTTCCTAGCTTGCAGGGAAAAAGTCATTTTTTTCGTGACCTGCGTATAAGCCTAGGGGGCATTTTTCAGCCTGAAAAACGGGCTGAAAAACTCGGCTTATATGCGAGTATATACGGTAAACTCTTTCCTCTAGCTGAAGCAGAAATTTTCAACCATTTCTACACCTTTTGGTTTATACATCATGTTAAGCCAATGCAAATGTTATCATTTGTTTAATAAGCAATTGGTTGAGCATACAGATTGTGTTAAGCTCTAAGTTATAGTGTAAAAGCCACTGTGGACGGATTCAAACAGTGTGGTAAGCCAAAATTAAATAAGTCCTATAGTTTTGAGTGATGCGTGAGCCTGGAGTTAGCTTTTCTTCTTAGACAAGAAGCTTGTATTATTCACACAATTAAAGGCTTGGAAAAAAGGAAGACACTAATCACATATTAATATAATATAGTCATCTGTGGCCTCAAGGATCCTTTTTTTGTGATTATCAGAACCATCTCTAACCATTAAAAAGTGATAGTTTCACATGATTTTGCGATGGATGAAACTATAGCGTGAATCCTAAATACATACAATTAAAAAACAAAAGATTCCTGAAACACACAGACTCACAGGCACAGACACGCAACCTGTCATGTAAACTAAAGTCTCCTCTCCCACAATCAAATGTTAAGTATGGCAATTTCTTTTTTGTCATAAGGTTTCTAAAATTAAGATAAATATAACTGGAATAGATTTATGTGATTATAGTTGAAATATTTTTAAATAATTAGAAACCAGCAAATGCATTTTAAAGTAATTAATAGATTTCATCACTGACTCCTTCAAATTGTGACTCTCTAAAATCTCTTGCACTAATTGATCTGTACTCTTTTTTTCTGTCAATTAAAATTGTTGTTTGTCTAAACATCCAGTCTTTTTACCCTTGCCTTCAAAGCTTGTCACTTTTCAAAATCCATTTATACCTAATGTGATTTATTCGTAATGTGATTTACTATCTGTCTGGACTATACATGTGCAATATCTACTGTACTTAATAGATGGGGAGATGCCTCAAGGAAGAAACTTTGCTTTTAGGCCAAAATATGACAGGGGGTATTAGTTTAGATTCTACAATTAACAAATTTAGTTCTTTGTTGTGCATGTGTATTGTTATGTCCTTATAAGGACATCCGGCCGGGGATTGGTTAATCCTCC
>WNWU01000005.1:27293050-27324036 GCA_012654045.1 Ptyas mucosa | reverse complement strand
GAACAGACCCCGCTGGTCTTGTCTTCTTTCCTGCGCCTGATCTAACATGTATAGTTACAAGTACTAATACAGAGTCAAAAAGTTATATTTTGGACTGATAGCTTTATGTTATAAAATAAAGCTATCCTGGCTTCTAAGATTAATTATTTTAATTTGAACTTTGGATCAATAAGTCTTTATATTAAAATGAAGTTCCCCCTCCCACACCAAAGTAGAATAAAATAATATTTTCCATTGTTATTCTTTGGCCTTATCTAAGTTCTTAATGAATTTTGATACAGTAATTTTTATAATAGCAATGGCACTTATATACTGCTCCATAGTGCTTTACAGAATTCTCTGAGCAGTTTACATTGTTAGCATATTGCCCCTAACAATCTGGGTCCTCATTTTACCAACCTCAGAAGAATGGAAGGCTGAGACAACCTTGAGCCACTCAGGATCGAACTCTTGGCTATGGGCAGCTAGCCTGCAATACTGCATTCTAACCACTGCATCACTATGGGTCTTCTTATGTCTTATACAAAAAATTACACTTGATAGCACAGATTAATAGACACTATGTTTTATCATGCTTTGGGAGGATTTATGAGAATATCACAAAGCAATTCTCAATTGAATGTCACTAGGAACTGTAAATAAAATGTATTGTATAACAAAAAGAGTCCTAGTTGGGTTTGTCCATCGTTGTTGTAAGGAATACATTGTTTCTGCAGTTACTGACCCTTAAAAAAATAAAGAATGTTAGCCCCCAAGTTTTGTCATGATTTCAATTAATAGATTCACTTTGTATACTTAAAGACATAAACTATTATAAGTTGTTTATGAACCAGTTATTCATGAAAGCTTTTCTGAAACTGATATCCCATTCATGCTTATGCTGCAGTTGGGCATAAAATAGGCTGGATAGCTATTCACACCATGTTAAAGAAAAATCATATTTTTTTAATGTAAAATTAGTCTTCTCAGA
This sequence comes from Ptyas mucosa, assembly GCA_012654045.1. Lineage (NCBI taxonomy): Eukaryota > Metazoa > Chordata > Lepidosauria > Squamata > Colubridae > Ptyas > Ptyas mucosa. Next base: position 27,323,066 of record WNWU01000005.1, on the reverse strand, counting down.
CTTTTAAATTCTTACTAGGCTTCTTAAGTGGTATGCACCCAAGAAATTTGGAACCATAGAAAATGCAGTGTAGATGGATGTACAAAAGCTTTTAAAGAAGACATCTAATGTCTTCTCTCATTAAAGTAATTTTCCTGTTTATCTTAAGAGAGAAATATAATTTTATTGTAAGCAATGCAGAATAATATATAATTAGTGGTCGTAATAATAGTAATTGGATCCACATATGCATGTCAAAATATGATGTACTTAGTCTAATCCACTAGGTGGATCCCACCATTGTGACTTGTAAGCCACAGTGTGAGGCCAACATCTACTGGGTCGGGGACATGTTAAGCACTGTTAAATATAATTTTCATTTGAAAGTGTTTTATTACCTGCAGCTTTACTTGGAAGTGTTTTCAATATTGTTAGGACTTCTTCGCTTCATGACCAGCTATACCCTGTGAGCTATAGAAAGTGCTTCCAATTTCCTTCCAGTTCCGTGGACTGGATTATTAATTCTGTAAAGTTTCAAGCCTTAGCAGATTTTTGTTTCTGTTGTGTCCACTAGGTGGAGTCCAAAGCATTATATTTTCCCCTCAGATATGTGCTACAGTGGGCCCAACCATTATAATCTAATCTCATTTTAAAATATTTGTAGCTTTATATAATTAATATTCTACTTCAAAATAATTTACATTTGAGATGAAGGCTGCAGTTGACTTTTGAGTGTAGCATCAGGAGTTATATTCTTAAAAGTAAGTTGACCAGAAAAAAAAGAATGAACTTAAGCAAGATAAATTTATAGTTGATAAAATTTAATTTTGGCTAACATAATTATTTCTTATGTATTTAATGCTTTTATATTTAAAAAACAGGTAAATGTTCCAACTCCTAAATCCTTTCCCCATCGTTAAGGGTGAACATTCCTAGTGAACCTGTGAAGCAGTGCTAATACCTTCATCAGAATCAGCATTATACAGTTGCAAGAAAAAGTATGTGAACACCTTGGGATTACGTGAAGTTTTGCATAAATTGGTCATAAAATGTGCTCTGAACTTCATCTAAGTCACAACAATAGAAAAACACAATCTGCTTAAAATAATATTACACAAACATTAGATGTTGCCATGGTTTAATTGAATATAACATGTAAACATTCACAGTGCAGGGAGGAAAAAGTATGTGAATCTTTGGACTTAATAATTGGCTGACCCTCCTTTGGCAGCAATAACCTCAACCAAACGTTTCCTGTAGTTGCAGATCAGACCTGCACAACGATCTGGAGTAATTTTGGACCACTCCTCTTCACAAAACTGTTTCAGTGTAGCAATATTCTTGGGATGTCTGGTGTGAATCGCTCTCTTAAGGTCATGCCACAGCATTTCAATCAGGTTGAGGTCAGGACTCTGACTGGGCCACTCCAGAAGGCATGTTCTGTGCTGTTGAAGCCATTTTTTTGTTGAATTACTTGTATGCTTTGGGTCATTGTCCTGTTGCATCACCCATCCTCTGCGGAGCTTCAGTTGGCGGACAGATGGTTGTACGTTTTCCTGCAAAATGTCTTGATAAACTCTGGAATTTATTTTCCCATCAATGACAACAATCCGTCCAGGCCCTGATGCAGCAAAGCAGCCCCAAACCATGATGCTCCCTTCACCATGTTTTACAGTGGAGATGAGGTTTTGATGTTGGTGTGCTATGCCTTTTTTTCTCCACACATAGTGTTGTGTGTTCTTCCCAAACAACTCAATTTTGGTTTCATCTGTCCACAGTATATTTTGCCAGTAGTGCTGTGGAACATCCAGGTGCTCTTTTGCAAACTTCAAACATGCTGCAATATTTTTTTTGGACAGCAATGGCTTCCTCCGTGGTGTCCTCCCATGTACTCCATTCTTGTTTAATGTTTTCCTTATTGTAGATGTGTCAACAAAAACGTTAGCATGTGCCAGAGATTTCTGTAGGACTTTAGCTGACACTCTAGGATTCTTCTTTACCTCATGAAGCATTCTGCGCTGTGCTCTTGCAGTCATTTTTACAGGACGACCACACCTAGGGAGAGTAGCAACAGTGCTAAACTTTCTCCATTTGTAGTAAGACAGTCTGTCTTACCGTGGACACATGAACATCAAGGCTTTTGGAGATACTTTTGTAACCCTTTCCAGCTTCATGCAAGTCAACAATTCTTGATCGTAGGTCTTCTGAGAGCTGTTTTCTGCGAGGCATGGTTCACATCAGACAGTGCTTCTTGAAACCAGTAAACCCAAAACAGGTGTGTGTTTTTAAAGGGCAGGACAGCTGTCAGCAACACATCCAATATCATCACACTGATTGGAGTCAAAGTTGGCTCACTCCTGGCTCCAATTAGCTCTTGGAGAAGTCATTAGGTTAGGGGCTCACATACTTTTTCCTCCCTGCACTGTGAATGTTTACATGTTATGTTCAATTAAACCATGGTAACATCTAATGTTTGTGTAGTATTATTTTAAGCAGACTGTGTTTTTCTACTGTTGTGACTTAGATGAAGTTCAGAGCACATTTTATGACCAATTCATGCAAAACTCCACGTAATCCCAAGGGGTTCACATACTTTTTCTTGCAACTGTACCTTCATTTAAAAGAAAAAAGACATTCTTTTGAGAACAATAATGTTCACAATTTGGACAGGGAAGGCAGATGGTTTGAGAGAGGAATGAAGGAATCCATTTATGCGAAAGTGGAAAATCCTTCCCTCAATAGAGATGGAGGCTACAGATACAACCTGTCCCCATTTTTTATGGTCCTCTTTCATCAGTCTCCAGGAAGATTAATACCACAGGTTCATTAGGGGGGCCATACCCACCTAGGGGAAAGGATTTAGGAGCTGGAACATTTACTTCCCAATAACTCTCTGTCTACTTATCTAATCCAGATTAGGTGAGAAATGAAACCACCCTGGAGGACATATATGGGGTCCCTCTACCAACTTGCTCAGCCTGAAGAAGCTACTTGGATAAGCAGTGAAATGTTTCAAACTAAGAAGAAAACTCCAGTTGCCATGACTCAATTTCCAGATAATTGTCTACATTATTGCTTAAATCCCAAATAATTCAAATTATACATTTTTCCAAACCAACATTTTATTTCTTTCAGTTTCTTGCAAAAAGCCTTAAAGTGGTTTCCAAGTAAAATTGGTCAAAGTCTTTTCTTTAATAAAAGCTATCAATTTCAATATCTCCGCCAATTCCATCAATTTCACCTTCCATTCTTCCATTGTAGGTATTTGCAAGCTGTTCCCCCTTTTGCATATGAAAGTCTTGCTGCTGTTATATATAAAAACAAAATTCTGAAAGATTCTACTATTGGTTTGCCCACTAAACCCAAAAGAAAAGTCTCTGATTTTAAAATCTAGTACAAACGAACACTTGGCTCTGATATGCTTTATGGTATGCAATTTATTTCAATTTCAGAGTGTTTCAGTAGATATAGTAGCTTCTTATCCTGTACTCTTATTCCCCCAGTAAGTCATTTTGTGTGAGTCAGGGCTTCAGGGGTTACCCATGTGGAACAACTTTCCTTCAGGCTAATTAATTTTTTCAGTTCTACTACTTTTTAGCCCTCCCTTTTTATATCAAGTTATAAGTTATAGCTGCCTGCACAAGCTCTTTATTACTTATGAAAATGTGAGGGCTGATAGTTTATTTAGTATTTGTCATGCGTCCTTGCATTCAGATTTTAATTATAAAAATAACTGGAAGTGTGTTTTCACTGAAGAGTTGTAGTCATTCATTTTAAATATTTATAGCTATAAACATTGCATTTTCAATAATAAAAATATGGACGCTAAATTCATACAAATTGTTAAATTAGAATTTTTCAGACACATTTTAAATGTTGATCTATTCCAAACATGATGCACTTAAGAAAATACCCACTTTATGTTCAAAGTAGAGAATTGGCTGCACTGGAAATATTTTTGAATCCATTTTGCTATAAATTCTGTGATGCATGAAATAGCCTGTCAGTTGTCTACTGAGTTCAGATTTCAATAAACGAATATCTATTATAGCCATAAATTGTAATTAGTGTGTAATATAGTCTTTCAGAATATTTACTTCTAAGATAGAATCTAACCTAATTTAATTCCTTGAGTAGTATATTGTACTACATTTCTTCCCTTGATGGTGGAGAGCGAGGGAAGAAGAAAATGTATTGTACATTTTTCTCCTTCGCTGTCATGGTCCTTCTTAGTGTGGAAACCTAAAGTCATTGGAATCAGATCAAACTAGAGGCCAAGATCTGAATCCTGTGGCAGGCAAAGACATTATAATGTAAACAGGGCATAAATCTGACATATCAATTTAATACAAATCCAACTTTAAGGAAATTCAGAATGTGGAGTCAAATATTACTGTAGCAATTAGCAAAAAAACAAAAACAGCAAGAAAACATCCTAGGGTTCCAGCCTGCTATGTCATAAACAGTTTAACAGCTGTAAAGAGGAAAAGCCATAGCAATTGTACATTTTTGTATATCACCACCACTAATTTTTGCACAATCTCAGCTCTCTGGGAATGGCAAAAATAGATATTGGGTGTGTGTGTTATCCTTGACATAAATTTTAGTGTACCTACTGTCAAGAAAGACAACAGTTTTTGGATTCCACTTTGATATTATATTATTGAAGCCTATATCAGGCAAAACTCTCATTTTTCATCAAATTATTCCTGTCCCTATAAATAAAAATGGTCAACATATTATATGGTAAAATGCAGAGATAGTTATTTTGATAAGACACTGAACCATCTCCTTTTTAAAGAGAAAAACAGTTTTCTTTTTTTTTCTACGCATTTAAAATTAGGAAGCAAAAGGCGAGTCTTGACCTTTTTTCTGTACAGATTGAAATCTCGGGGCCCTTCATAATAAAACCATGAAGCACCGAGTGCCTGTAAAACAATCTTGACAACACATATTGATACATAAACAACTCCTTTTTCTCCTTCAGCATTTTAAAAAAATAAAAAATGAAATATTCCCTAAGCAACATGCATGTGCCTGTTTATACACACACAAAGCTTTTACTTCATTGCAGGTTAAATCTCAAGAGTGACATAACAAAAAAGATGGTTTTGGATAGATTAGGGATCTAGGTAGACCAAAATCCTTTTCCTTTAAACGGTCAACTAGATGGCCAAATAGAAAATGACACAAGTGCTATGACTCTTCTGCTTGAGCTTTCCAGGATGGGTTTACACTGGCTTAATGTCTCCTGATACTGGAAAGAACTATAGCCATTCTGATTAATAGCCATTGATAGCTTTAATCTTCCCAGATTTTATCTATTTTTTTTAAAGCCATCCAAGTTGGCACACATGACAATATATTTTAGCTAATGCTATAGCTTGACATTGTGCTGTGTGAGGAACTTCCTTTTAGGTATCACAAATCTCCCTCCATTTCTTATTGCAAAAGAAGGGGGAAAACAACATTTTATATGAACCGAGGTGGTGCAGTGGTTAGAGTGCAGTACTGCAGGCTACTTTAGCTGACTGCTCGCTGCAGTTCGGCAGTTCAAATCTCACTGGCTCAAGATTGACTCAGCCTTCCATCCTTCCGAGGTGGGTAAGATTGTATGGGGCGATATGCTGAGTCTGTAAACCGCTTAGAGAGGGCTGTAAAAGCACTATGAAGCAGTATATAAGTCTAAGTGCTATTGCTATTGCTATTTTATCAATTCTTTATACATATTTCATTATTTATACACTTCTGTTCAATTCCCTTTTATTTTAAACCAAAAGAATAACCCAAATGCAGAATTATTTCTATACCTTTATCCCATAATTGTTCCAGGGCTCTGATCATTTTGGCTGTAGAAAATGTAGTGACAGATTTGGGGGGAAAAGAGTCCTGATATCATAAGCTTACGTAAAATAATTATTTTTGGTAGTTTTATTTTTGGAACCTTTTTAATAATGTCAGCATATTTCATGTCAGCATATTCGTTGAGCTATACTAATCAGAGTAAAATAATATAAACCATGGATATTTTAATTATTTAATTGATTATCTTATGGCTGTTTTGTAAATTTTCCAGATTTTATTGATTGCAGCAGGGAGAATTATATTAAGGATTTATTTCAAATATTTTGCTTCTTTTTTGATATGGTTTAAGGTACCAGTTAAAACACATGTATAGTATTACAAGAAGTCTCATGTTTAATTCCTGGTTACTTTCTGGATTGTTCAATATCATTTTCATGGCAGCAATACCGAAATGGTCTGCAGCTGCTGATTTCTAGATTCCTCACCCCCCAACACTCAAATTCACAGTTCTAGTCTACAGCACTGCTATTTTATGGTAATCTCACATCTTGCTCAATGTTTAGAGATCAGCCAAGGTCCACATATTGTTAGGTGTGTGTATTATACAGTGGCCTAAATAATTTGAAATGAGCTATTCCAAATATTTTGGAATGCAAATTGGCCATTTCAATCCCAAATACCTGTCTCAAGATTGAAATAGTTCACAGTTGGATAATTTTACTTTCAATTGTGAGGGCCAAATTTGGCTCTAGGTTCTGCCTCAGTTTATCTTTTTCAATAAGCAACCAAGTCGGAAGATCATTTAAAAGCAATTTTATTAGAGTACTTCAATAAAATGCGGTCTCCCTATGAAAATGGGAAACCCAAGAAATGGATTACATTTACTTTTATAGTTGGAAAAACAAAGAACTTCAAAGCAAAAGTTGATTGGTTTAGAAATAGTCATCTGTTCAGTTACATCACAAGAATTACATCATAGCCATAGAAAAGGGCATTGTATTCTGAATAAAAGTAAAATAAACATTTGAAAAGAAAAACATCAAAATGGATTTGGGTAAGATACATTCTCAGCGTTTCGCAAGGTTGGCTTGACTAGTTTCTTTGTTCACTGACTCTTGAGAACAGCTAAAAACAAAACTGTTAATCTACAATGTACTGAATGCTCTCCTGCCTGTCCTGGTTTCTGAAAGAGTGGCTTTTTCTTGAAAGTTAAGGCTTATTGGAAATTATCAGCAATACAACTGAAAAGCAAATGTAAAATACTAGCAATCCCATGTTAATTAGCCAGTGCAACAGTATTACAAAAACCATGCTTCAAGTATTACAAAGTCCATCCTCTTTGGCCCTCAATTGTTATAATGGGCTCCGTCTGGCTTCTCTATCATGTTGTCATCAAGAATATTCTACTAATATATTAACTAATAATTTAGTTTTCTACTCACACAATAATATTAACTTTGTTTCTGAATTAATTCAAACCTTTATTTTCTGGTTTTTGTGATAGAGCAGTCATACAACAGAACTGATGCTAGGAATCGGTCCCCTACTTCCACAGCAAATGAGGTGATAGTCTGATAGCTGTACTCTTGTGGGCTACCATAAAAATGCAGAATGGTTTTGAAAGAACCAATTGATCAGTTCGGATGTAATGAATTAAAAAAAATAGGTTTACAGAATAATCTTTATTTGTACCTGGAGTTACTCTGTGATAATATAATGCATAATATTTCAATCTTGATGTTTCTATAACAGTTATTAACTTTGTGGACTACATTTTATACCATAGACATGCCTCTGAACAATGCTTTTTATGGGCAAAACGTTTGGTTCATTTGGCTCAATTAGAATATGCATTAACTATATGATAATAATAATCTGATCATCTTACTGATGGGAGAAAATGTTTAATGAGACTTTGCCAGGCAATTTATGAGTGTGCTTTTAAGATCACTGAACTTCAGTTAATATTCTGTCTTAATGCTTTTCAATTTAATAGCATAAGACTATTTTTTTCTTGCTCCCAAACACATGCAAACTTGAAGGGTGAAATAGGAAGTACAATTTAAAAAAACCTCTTGAAATCAAACTTTTACTGAACCTGTTACTTGAAATTGTTAGTTACTTATCTATCGAAGAACAGAAAAGAGCAAAACATTAAAACCTGTTCCAGCTTTCCACTGATGGTGGCAGATAAAAATCTTGTCCCAAAGTAATGCAGGATAACCATTGTTACAGCATTTTTCCTTATCATTATATATAAAAAAATTTCCAAGGATTAGTCATCCTTATCACATTTAAATCCTGGAGGGTGAAGAACTGCAAGAACATTACTTCATTAGAATTGCCTTGAGCCACACAGTGAAAAAGGCACTGATCTGTTTTTGCTCCCAAGCAACAATCTAAAATAGCAATCCCTATCTGTCATATGATAGCCAAAACTTTTAAGTTCAAGTTAGAAGTGCATTAAGTAGGAATAAGACATAAGGCAATATAATTGGTGTGCTCTTATGATGATATATATGAAATCTATTTCTGGCTACTCTCTTTCTATGCATAATCAAATGCATACATATGATTGTATACCATAAGAGACTTGGACAAGATTTTTTTTAATGAGGTGTGCCATATCCACAGGCAACCAGAAAACCAAATGGTTAAGGTGGTTAATGAATTAATTCCAATAGCCATTCATACTCACTAGTGGAGAGGAATTATTATGTTCAAAAAGTATATATTTTGAAGAAGATGTACATGAACAGTAACAAACAACTTATGGAAAGAGATAGAACAGGTTAGTGTAGCCACCATCTATCACAGCAGTGAGCAACAGGCAGCCTGACAGCATCCCATTTGCAGGGCTCCAGCATCTCAAGGTCATGTTGCTAAATTTTGGTAACAAATTCACATATTTTAGGTGATGAGTTTTCTTGCTTTTCCTGCCTCAAAAATAGTGGGAACTTTCAGCCATCTGTTTTGGTGATATCACTGTGCTGTTGCATGACATCCTGCTGCTCTTACCCAGTTTATTGAAGTAAATAGTTTCAACCCCATCTAACATTTAATTATTACACTAATCTCAATAATATTGATCTAAGATTAATAAAACAAAGAATGGGAAAATAAGAACAGAAGGAATGTAGGATTACATTGTTACTTGGATTGCTGGTTTAAATGGTGAACTGACTCAAATTTTATACTTTTGTGTACAAATATTAGTGATCTAAGAGCTAAAATACTTATCTTTGCTTCATAATTCTAGATTTAAGTCCACTTTTTATATTTACAAGTTGCCAGTTCAGGTTTCATTTGGATCAGATCCTTGCTGTGATTATCAAGAAGTTTTGCTCTAATGCAAATCAGTCTTTTCTTCCTTGATTAGAATATGCATGTCAGAAAAACCATTAATTTAGGTATTTTCTATAGGCATAGTAGATATATTGCAGTAGTATATTATATTATTGTAAATATAATAAATACAATGGTGCTATCACCTTTGGCAGTAAATTGAAATCAGAAATTATAGCGGACCCTTCAAGGAGCACTTATTGCAGTATTTTAAATACAAACACAATTTAAATGTTCAACTTCATAAATTTTTATGTTAATTTACTTTACCATTGATTTAATTATAACTGTCTTCATGGCAGGTATATTAGAAAATTAGCAAAATATACTACATACGGAGTTTTGAAGTGCAGAATTACTAGACACCAGAATGAATATTGCCTATAAATCGTATTGTTTGTTTGTGGTTGCAGCATCAATGATTACAAACATTTACAGTATAATAGAATTTGCAGGATACAAACAATTAATTTTGGTGAAGTAATCTAAGGACTCTGTCTTTAACTGGCAGTTGTCACTTCTTTTGCACTCTATGGAACTAAAATCTTTCATCTAATGATTTTAGATTCATTACTGATTGAATTATCTGGTGTTTTTCTTGTATTAAACAAGATGGTGAAGTGGTGAAATTCTATGAATATTTTGTTGGGAATTAATACCTACCTTGTGAACTAATATATATAGTATATAAGATATTTATATATGTTTTTGGAGGCTTTCGCGGGTGTTTGTATGTAGGTCTTTGGTTATTCGGGTTTTCTCCGGCGTAAAATTGGAAGTGTCTTGGCGACGTTTTGACGAAGTCTCATTCGTCATCTTCAGGCTGGTGTTTTTGGCTTCGTGCTTCTAGGAACAATGTGTGATCGCAGCTGTTTCTTCCTTTTAACTGCCAGTGGGGGTGTGAACTGATTGGGTGGGAGCTGATTGGGTGGGAGATATAATTTATATTTTAGTCTTGTTTCTTATAATTTTTAATTTTTGCTACGTTACCTATGTGGTAATGTATTTTGTTCCTAATATTTGAATGATTACATGCCATCAAATCATTTTCGACTCTTATCAACCACATAGCAATAACAATCTATCCGTAACTTAGTCTTTCAGATCTTCCAATGGTGCTTCCATTGTCACTGTAACTAAGTCCATCCACTTTGCTGCTATTCATCCTCTTCTTCTCTTCTTTCTCTTTCCCAGTATTAGAATTTTCATCAGAGAGCTAGGATTCTGCAGTGCGTATCGTTTATGTGCTGGTTAATTTCCATATACTGCAATGTTTTAAAAGTTATTGATTTTTAAAGGTTTTTTTTAAAATATGTGTGTATCAAAAAAAATCACAAGGCCTGGATATCATCAGCCATTTATACATGGATAAAATCAAGTTGTATGTTAAGAGTGAATGAGACAGCAACTCGCTGATCCATCTGATACAGATCTACAGTGAAGATAGTGGGATGTCATTTGGACTAGAGGAGTGTGGACGGATGATAGTTGAGAGAGGGAAAGCAGTTAAGACTGATGGGGCGAAATTATCAGCGGGCCATATAGTAGATATACAGTCCAGTTACAAGTACTTTGGTATCCCATAGTCACATGGGAACCAGATTGAGAAGGCAAGGAAGATAGCAACATCCAAGTATCACCAAAGGATCAGACAGATCCAAGAGTTAATTCAACAGGAAGAACAAGATCCATGCCATCAGCACGTATGCCCTTGCAGTTATTAGATACTCTGCCAGTATAATGAGCTGGCCAAAGAAAGATGTAGAAGCTGCTGATGTGAAGACCTGGAAGCTCCTTCTCATCTTGGTAGTTAACGGGGACCAAAAGACACGTGCCAAATGACAGTAACATGAGGAAGGAATATGAGAAGCTGCAGCCAAAAAAGCTAATACAGTCCTCAGTTGTATAAACAGAGGTATAGAATCAAAATCACGTGAAGATTAGTACAGCTTTATAAACTTAGTAAAACCACACCTGGAACATTGCATCATGTTTTGGTCATCATATTACAAAAAAGATGTTGAGACTTTGGAAAAAGTGCAGAGAAGAACAACTAGGATGATTAAAGGCCTGGACACTAACACATGAAGAACAGTTGCAGGAACTGGGTATGGCTACTCTAGAGAAAAGAAGGACTGGGGTGACATGATAGCAGTATTTCAATATTTGAGAGGCTGCCACAAAGAATGGGTCAATTTATTTTCCAAAGCATGAGAAGGTAAGACAAGACCAATGAATGGAAACTAATCAAGGAGAGAAGCAACCTGCCAGGGAGGAGGGGCCAGGGGGAGAAATAGGCCTGGCTGGCTCTTCTCCCTCCTGTTCGGAGCCTTCTTCCTCCGATGCAATGGGATCGGGGGTCGGAGCCACAACAGAACCTATATTGATAGGCATGGAGCTTGGAGCTGTGTCTCCTAAACTGGGAGAGTGACTTCCTAACAACATCAGAGCTCTTTGTCCAGAAGAATACGGTGCTAGGTTCAGCTAAGACATATATTTTATTTATTTATTTATTAGTTGCATTTTTACGCCACCCAACTCCTGAGGAACTTTGGGCGGGTAACAACAACCAAAAAAAAACAATGCAAACAATATTCCATACAAAAGTTTAAAAAGAAAACATTAAAACCCATACACTCCAATTCATGGCTGGATCTTGCAAGATCACCGTAGCCAGAAGAGCCAGGTCTTCACCGCTTTCCGGAAGGCCAGTAGGGTGGGGGTAGTCCGGACCTCAGGGGGTAATTGGTTCCAGAGAGCCGGGGCAGCCACAGAGAAGGCCCTCCCCCGTGGGCCTGTCAGCCGACATTGTTTAGCTGACGGGACCCGGAGGAGACCGACTCTGTGGGATCTTACCGGTCATTGGGAGTTCTGCGGTAGAAGACGGTCTTGAAGATAGCCTGGCCCTGAGCCATGTAGGGCTTTAAAGGTAACAACCAACACCTTGAATTGCGCCCAGAGACCGATAGGGAGCCAGTGCAGCTCGCGGAGAATTGGTATAATGTGGGTGTATCTAGGTGCACCCACAATAGCTCGCGCGGCTGCATTCTGGACCAACTGTAGTCTCTGAACACTTTTCAAGGGTAGCCCCATGTAGAGCGCATTGCAATAGTCCAACCGTGAGATGACAAGGGCATGAGTGACTGTGAGGAGAGCCTCCTGATCCAAGTAGGGTCGCAATTGGTGCACCAGATGAACCTGTGCAAAGGTCCTCCTAGCTACAGCTGTCAGATGTTGTTCCAATCTCAACTGTGAGTCTGGGAGGACACCCAAATTGCGAGCCTGTTCTGAGGGGGGCACTTTCTCCCCCCCCAGAACCAAGGATGGACAATGAACATAGTCTTTAGGGGGCAATACCCAGAGCCATTCGGTCTTGTCTGGGTTAAGTCTGAGCCTGTTGACTCCCATCCAGATCCTCACAGCCTCCAGGCACCGGCACATCACATTCACTGCCTCATTGAACTGATGAGGGGTGGAGATATACAGCTGGGTATCATCAGCATATTGCTGATATCCCACCCCGTGTTGTCCTACACGGGTATACCCCGTATACTACCTACATGGGTGAGAAGAGAATTTAAAAAAAAATTAATTATAATAAAATATTTTTAAATATATTTATCTACAATAGTTTGTTTTATCCTATCTTACCTTGTTTATTATTATGCAGCTTTCTGATATTTGGGCGATGAAGGGAAAGTATAAAACGTATAAAACACCATAGCAGTTTGAAGTGTTATTTTTGACTCAGATTGTGATTATTTTGCACTTGAGTCCTTACAGCATTTCACCTATCAAAGACAGATCTCCATTTCCAGAAAAAGTTGGTTAGTACAGTTTCTAAGCTTAATTATGAGGCAACAGTATGTGAAAATTGGTTTATTATAAAAGGTTTGTGAGCTTTCCTGACAGTAGCTGAATGCATGCTGAGAAGCAATATGTGCCTGAAAATGACTTTCAAGGACATTTTGAGGGTAACATCTATCCACAGTTTCTTATTGAACTGACATGAATATACGTTTTTACAAAATGTTCAGTCAAATAAAGAATGAAATGGTAACCGACTTGCTAATACGTGTACTACTATATATACATACGGGCATATATTTTCAGAAATATTCTTCGGCCTACCATATGTATTGAAAATTCTATTTGTTCATCTGCTTTTTCAGGGTGATGAGAACACAATCATTAATTTGTTGGCAGAATCCCTCTTCCTCCATTTGTTTTGTCTTTTCTTAGGCAGAACATTTGACTTTCAAATAATGTAGTAACTTGTGTAATCATTTCAGGCGTAGATTTTATTAGTGCTACTTTCCTGTTAATTTTTTTTGAAGTCCCTTCCTTTTTCACTTGATTGCTTCCTCTCTCTTTATTGTTTAGGCAAGTAACTAGTGCTCTCTACTCAGTACATACTTGAACATGGCACCTGGTTTTCTTGGGAATTGGTTAGACAACTCATTTCTGACTCTTTCACATTCTTCTATGTAAATATGCACACATGATGTACCAGTTGCATTCAAGAGTATTTAAAGGACAAATATTCAGATTGTCCCTTGTTTCAATAAGGGAGAAGAATTCCCTTTATGGTAATGCAGATACAAAGCAAATGGAGGGAAAAGAAAATGTTACCAAGCACATATTTGAAGTATAAATTCTATTATAATGAATGGCAGTAGTATTATTGCAGTTAAACTGGAAATTTGCCTAAATTGGACTCATGTATTACTAGGACTGCTTTAAGAAATCTAGCGGCCCAGTGTAATGTGGGATTTGAAGGTTTTCAGAAACTCTTGACTTAATTCTGAGATAGATGTTTGCTATTTGGTGGACTTTCTCCCCATTTTTGTCTGCATTATTTAGCTAACATTTCATTGGATATTATTCATCGCTGCATAATTTACTGCTTAGAAGTAGCAGGAGCAGTTTCATGCAAAAAAGAAAAGTATATTTGCTGCAGGTCGTGGAAGCAAAATAAATAATAAAATTCATACATTGATCTGCTTTATATATAATCATCATAAATGTTACTGTCAGTTCTAGCACTGGTTTACTTGTGGCTAATTCTTAAATCAATCATCCAATTTATGTAGGCCAACTAACAGCAGAGCATTTATTATGAAATCATTGGTTATGAAGATCATTTTTAAACGACAGAGTTAGAAAACATAATATAGATATTTTAAAGGGGAACTTATTGAACATGTCATTGCTGATTTGCACCAGAGCATTGTGCATCAGGCACTAATTTATAATATATTAAAGATGTCATTTCTTTCTTTTTGAGGGGGGGGGTTGAATTACAAAGATAATGATAAAGATAAACCATGGTTTATGGTTTATGGTTTATGGTTTATTTGATTTATATACCGCCCTTCTCCCCGAGGGGACTCAGGGCGGTGAACAGGCAGAGATAAAAAACATAAATACAAAATTTAAAACCGAATTAAAACCAAATTAAACAATTGCCCAACCATTCAAACCCATTTTTTTTAAAAAATATATGAATCCCAGATCTAAAAATTTGGATTATACAATTTAAAATTTTCTTATAAAAGGGGAGATACTATGTCAGGCCCGCTTGATGAAATAAAAAAGTTTTTAACTCACGGCGGAAAGCACGAAGGTCCGGGATCCGCCGAATCTCTGGGGGGAGATCGTTCCAGATAGTGGGTGCTCCCACAGAGAAGGCTCTCCCCCTGGGGGCCGCCAGTCGACATTGTTTGGCCGACGGCACCCGGAGGAGTCCTTCTCTATGGGAGCGTACCGGTCGGTGGGAGGCTATTGGAGGTAGTAGGCGGTCCTGTAAGTACCCAGGTCCTAAGCCATGGAGCGCTTTAAAGGTGGTAACCAACACCTTGAAGCGCACCCGGAAGACCACCGGAAGCCAGTGCAGCTCGCGCAAGAGCGGTGTCACATGAGAGCGCCACGTCGCTCCCATCACCACCCGCGCGGCCGCACTCTGCGCCAGCTGGAGCCTCCGGGTGCTCCTCAAGGGGAGCCCCATGTAGAGAGCATTACAGTAGTCCAGGCGGGAGGTGACAAGGGCATGAGTGACCGTGAGTAAGGAGTCCCGATCCAGAAAGGGGCGCAACTGGCGGATCAGGCGAACCTGATGAAAAATCCTCCCGGACACAGCCGTCAGATGGTCTTCTAAGGACAGCCGTGAGTCCAGGAGGACGCCTAAATTGCGCGCCCTCTCTGTGGGGGCCAATGATTCGCCCCCAATAGTCAGTGATGGTACCAGCTGACTATATCGGGACGTCGGTAACCACAGCCACTCGGTCTTGGATGGATTGAGTCTGAGCCTGTTCTTCCCCATCCAGATCCGCACGGCCTCCAGGCACCGGGACATTACTTCAAGGGCATCGTTGGGGTGGTCTGGGGTGGAGATGTACAGCTGGGTGTCGTCAGCGTACTGATGATATCTCACCCCAAAACCACGGATGATCTCACCCAGCGGCTTCACATAAATGTTGAACAGGAGGGGCGAGAGAACCGATCTCTGTGGCACCCCGCATATAAGGGGCCTAGGAGTCGATCTCTGCCCCCCTGCCAACACCGACTGCGACCGGTTGGAGAGAAAGGAGGAGAACCACTGTAACACAGTGCCTCCCACCCCCAACCCTTCCAACCGGTGCAGCATGATACCATGGTCGATGGTATCAAAAGCTGCTGAGAGATCTAATAGGACCAGGACAGAGGAACACCCCCTGTCCCGAGCCCTCCAGAGATCATCAACCAACGCGACCAATGCCGTTTCCGTACTGTACCCGGGTCTGAAGCCCGACTGGAACGGATCCAGATACGTTGTTTCCTCCAGGTGCTGGGAGAACTGTCGCGCAACCACACTCTCAACAACCTTCGCCAAAAAGCGAAGGTTGGAGACCGGACGATAATTTACCAACATTGCCGGGTCCAGGGAAGGCTTCTTAAGGAGAGGCCTCACCACCGCCTCTTTCAAGGCGGCGGGAAAATCACCCTCTCCCAACGAAGCATTTATAATCTCCTGGAGCCAGCCTCGCGACACCTCCCGGGAAGCCAGTACTAGCCAGGAGGGACACGGGTCCAATAAACAAGTGGTCGCGTTCAGTCTACCCAGAATCCTGTCCACATCCTCGAGGGTCACAGTATCAAACTCAATCCAGGTAACGGTCTCAAGACTTGCCTCGTCCCCTCCCCCTGGAACCACCCAGTCGGAGTCCAGATCTTCACGAATCTGAGTGATTTTATCATACAGATATTGAACAAAGTCCTCAGCTCTCCCCTCCAAGGGGTCCTCCCACGCTTCCTGTTGGAGCAGGGAGCGGGTCACCCTAAAGAGGGCGGCTGGGCGGTTATCTGATGATGCAATAAGAGCAGCAAAATAGTGACGTTTTGCTGCTTTTATCGCCACTAAGTAAGTCCTAATATGGGCTCTCACTAGTGTTCGGTCGGATTCAGAGTGACTGGCCCTCCAACTGCTCTCTAGGCGTCTTTTCCGGCGCTTCAACTCTCTCAGCTCCTCGGAGAACCAAGGGGCCAGTTGAGATCGGCGCCGGATCAGAGGCCGCAAAGGCACGATGGTGCAAGTGGTTAGAATGCAGTACTGCAGGCTAATTCTGCCAAGTGGCAGCATTCTGCTGACTGCTGACTGTCAGCAGTTTGAGAATTTGTTTCCCACTGGCTCAAGGTTGACTCAGCCTTCTATCCTTCCATAAAATGAGGACCCAGATTGTTGGGGTCAATATGCTGACTCTGTAAACCGCTTAGAGAGAGCTGTAAAGCACTATGAAGCAGTATACAAGTCTACCGTAAGTGCTATTGCTATTGCTAAGATGATAATACCAAGTATTATTAAAAAGTGTTATTAAAATTTATTAATATATATTGTGTTAACATATAATTCATTATCAAAATATTTCCCTATTAGGGAGCAAATTAAATAGCCAAATATAGGGCTTACATTTATTTTTGCTGTTCTATAGCAAGGTCAGAGAATGAATTCCTATAGCAAGTCATTTATAGAATTATCCTTTCATAGCCGTTTTCTTCTTCCAAAATGATTTATTTCCTTACCTAAAAGATAGTATATTTATGTGCTCCCCTTGTCCCTGTCTCTATTGTTTGTGATTTCTTTATGAAAATTTAAATTGTAAATTTTATTTTTCCTACATACTGCTCTTATCAATGTGAATATGAAGTCAGTCTTTTTTTCTTTTTTCTAAAAAAGAAATACTGCAATAGCTGATTAATACACTTAAGCATATCCTAGTGAACTGAGTTCCTTTGTAACTGTCCTTTCCCCCATGTTATTTAATATTTATTTACATGAAACGTCTGGGGAAGTTGTTCGGAGGTTTGAGTTGAATATCATCAAAATGCTGATGACAATCAGTGATACATTATCACATGATCTGAGCCAGAAATGTTGTAGAAGTCGTGAATGGATGCCTGGAGGCTGTTAGGAACTCTAGCAGGGGGGAAATAAACTCAGATTAAATTCTACCAAGACCAAATTACTCAACAGACTTCTTGGCAATTGAGTTCAGCAGGGCTTGGGGTGGTTGCTGCTGGGTGTGTGAGGGTGTGTGGCAGGCTGCTGCGAGCAGAATGGAGCAAGGAATAGCACATTGGGGTTACTGATATTATCATGTTCATGTTAACACTGAAGGTTATTGTGTTTGAGCTTTGAGGAGAAAGTGTGGAATACAAAATAATTAACTAATTTTAATTACAGGTAGTCTTCAAAATACGACCACAATGGAGCCCAAAATTTCTGTTGTTAAGTGAGACATTTGTTAAGTGAGTTTTGCTCCATTTTACAACCTTTCTTGCCACAGTGATTAAATGAATCACTGCAGTTGATAAATTAGCAATCTGGTTGTTAAGTGAGTCTGGTTTCCCCAGAGAGGGACTCCTCAGGGTGCCGTCGGCCAGGCAGTGTCGGCTGGTGACCCCCAGGGGGAGGGCATTCTCTGTGGCAGCACCTGCCCTCTGGAACGACCTGCCCCTGGAGATAAGCAGGATACCAGATCTCCGGGCTTTTCGCCATGCCCTAAAAACTTTTCTTTTCCAACAAGCAGGGCTGGCGTAACCCCCCCCCCCTTTTGAGATTTTAGATTTTTAAATTGGCCAATTGGGTTTTAGTTATGAGGTTTTTTAAATTTTTGGCCAAAGTTTTATAATTCTTTTAAATTTTTAAATTTTGTATTGAATGTTTTTTATTTCTGGCTGTGCACTGCCCTGAGTCCATCAGGAAAAGGGTGGTATATAAATTAAAACAAAATAAAAATAAAAATAAATAAATTGACCTTACTTATCCGAAGGTCACCAAAAAATGATCACATGACCTTGGGACATAACAAGTCATAAATATGAACCAGTTGCCAAGCATTTGAATTTTCAACATATGACTTATAAGAATGCTGTGAAGGTTGTAACTGTGAAAAACTATCATAAGTCACTTTTTCCAGTGCTGTTGTAACTTTGAACGTCACTAAATGGATTGTTGTAAGTCGAGGACTCCTGTGCTTAAAAATAAACATATTAACATATTAAAATATCTTTAAAACCTGTTGCGGGGGTTTGAAAGGTGTTTTTCAGATTTTGTTGAGTTATTGGTGTATCAGGAGATTGTTAGTGGCAAGAGATTCTCAGAGCATGAATATAAATGTGCAGCTGTCATCATCTAGTGTAAGAAAGGTAAAACAGGAAATCTGATACACAAGATGCCTGGAAAAGGGAGCACTACATTTTAATTTTTAAAAAGGTATAAATCAGGATCAGACTATGAATGTCAGCTGTTTGTATACCATAGGTTTGCTGCAATCAAAAATTAGTTCCTAGCTATGGAGATTCTCCATTGGTTATGCCTCCCAAGGACAACCAGACAGATTGTCTGATGTTTCAAAACAATAGTCTTAAAACTTACATTAGTTGGATCGTGATCCAATTCAAATTGGCATCTCTCATATAAAACATCTAATAGTATTAAAAAAACTAACTACCATGAATATCTATATTTTTATTGGTCATTGCATTCAGATAATCATTGTTCAGAGTATCTTGATGAAATCTGTTCACAGGAAATAGGAGACTTCGGATTAGAGTCTCAGAATCTAATAGGAATTAGAAATTAACAGATTTCATTTTTACTGAACTCTTGTACACCGTGAGATGCTTTAGAAATCTCAATAGCTCTTCAAACTACTGTAGTTCTTTTATCTCACCTATACACTTGCGTGAACTGTTAGTACTGTGAAAAGAGAGGTTAGGCATGCAGCAGAGAGATTCTATTTAGGTAATTTTCCAATCTAATCTAGTCTCCCCTTGAGTGAATACAGTGAATATGAAGATGTGTTGGTACCTGTGTGATAACTGATAATGCAGAGCAACAGGAAATCTAAAGGTCCAATCTGACAGATTGAAGAGGTGAAAAGCACTGGGTTAAAAACAAGAATTTTGAAAGTTTACTGATTTTATATCTAAATTACATTTAATTACTTACTAAACTAAAACTATGCTATCGCACAAATAATCCTGGCTTTCATTGCCAGAGTAGGATGGACCAGAAGGACAGTAATTACATCAAAAATGACCTCAGGATTTGATAATTGAAGGATTTATCAAGTTTAATGACATACTGTACTAATCAATGGATTTCAGAGGAAATTGTTCAATTCAGTATTCGAAGCAATATGTTCAATTATGTCAGTTTATCGAAGACCAGGATCCTGTAACCAGATGTTTTTTTATAAACACATAAATAGTTATATTGCAAAAAATATAACATAGGGACTTTTCATTGAAACATGGTCAGGGGTGTCAAACTTGAATCCCGCAGGCTGGATGCGTCACGTGCTGGCCACGCCCACCCCCGTTTTAGCAAAGGGGGAAAAAGCCATGATGCGTCACATGACGACAACATGATGACGCGAGTTTGACACCCCTGGTCTACACAAAGCAGGTCCAGCAGCTTGCTATTAAAGATGATAAATATATGTTTGCCATGAATATTTCCAAAAAGAAGGCACTATGACACCAATTCTATATTTCTGGTAACAGAAAAGAAAATGTCATAGATGGGCAAATGAAATGAATCACATCAGGAAAGAGACTGGAGAAATGGTGAGGCTAGATCTGCAGGTTCCACAATATGGAATACTGTCTTGGCAGCCCATTTCAACAGAAAGCAAGTCTCTCCCAGTTTCTTTTAACAGAATTTATTGAAGGGGAATGGAAAATTTTATAATTATTTTAATTTTGGTTTATCTCAGAGATTGCTAAAATACAGGTACTCCTTGGGTTACGACCATTTGTTAATTGACTGTTCAGATGACCCTGAACAGCTGATAACTGGTTGCTGCAATAAATTGCAGTTATTTCAGCATTCCCATGGTCAAGTTGTCATGATTCGGGCACTTGGCCACTTGATGGTTGCAGTGTTTTGTGGTCTCATAATGACCATCTATGACCGTGATGGCGAACCTATGGCACGGGTGCCACAGCTGGCACGTGGAGCCATATTGGTGGGCACGTGAGCTTAGCTCCGGGACGCATGCGTGCGCCAGCCAACTGACTTTCGGGCCTTCTGGGCCCACCAGAAGGCAGGAAACACACTGTTTCTGACCTCCAGAAGGCCTCTGGGGGGGGTGAGGAAGGCCATTTTTGCCCTCCCCTGGCTCCTAGAAAGGCTCTGGAGCCTGGGAAGAGCAAAAAAGGGGCCTACCATGCCCACCGTGCCATCACGTGCCAAAAGCAGGGGGAGCACAGGGGGGGCAGGGCGCATAGAATTATGGATGTGGGCACACGTGCGTGTGACCCCACCGCACTCCTCCCGCTTTTGGCACGCGATGGCAAAAAGGTTAGCCATCACTGATCTATGACCTTTCCTGATGGCTTCCCATAAGAATGGGAATGTTGGTAGGAGGTTGCAAGTCACTCCTGCCACTTTATTGCCTATCCATTCCTATGCTCCTTAGTGTCTGGCCCCAGCACATGCCCACATGCCCATGCATTGTGGTGCCCATCTGTGACATCCATCTATCCATAGCTTTGCCTGCTTGCCTGTGACTCTACCTCATCCCATATTACACCCTATACACGAGGACTTAACAACCCACATGGTCTTGAGGTTACAATGACAGCTGGGATTGCCATTGCTAAGCAGTGCTTTCATGTGACATCATGGTTTATGGCCACATCGTTCAACGATGGACATTCTTATCCCAATTGTTATTGTAACCTGAGGTCAACCTATAGCGACCTTTTTTAAAAAAGAAATATGTGAACTGATAGAGCTACTTTCTTAAACCTGATTAAGGAATGTCTAAATGTGTGCTCTGTTTGGAAATATTAAAATAATGCTGCTGCTGCTTTCATTAATAGCATTTAATAAGCATTAGTAATTGCTAAGAAAAGGTGATGTATTTGTTCAAAGACTGAAGCATTTCTTCTGAGGCATTTTTGAAATGTCCACAATTCTACTATGAACACAGCTAAGATAATGGAATAAAGGGAAAAGAGTAAGGAACAATTCTGTTCCAAGATATATTTGCTTGAATTACATCTAAAAATGAAGAATACTAAGATATCTAGGAATAGACAATAACTGCACTAAATCAAAATCCTTTGAAGCAAACATTCTGGCTCAGGTGTTTAGGAATTTGCTTCATTTTTTAATTTTTTTCTTATTCCCCCCCTCCCCCCCAATATTAGGTACTTTATCTCATCGCCATAAGTCATTGACTTTTGTTTGTTTTAGGCAAAGCTCTAATTGACAATACACATTTTGCAACTGTAATCTTGTTTATATCTGCTCTCTGAGTTAGTGGATTTTGTTTTGTAAAAGATACCATGTTTTTGACTCCCTGTAGCAAATTGTAACTAACTGTGTTGTTTACTACAGAACTGTTTGGGGATTCTACTGTGTTAAACAGAGCATTTGATTTCCTGTGTGAAACCAGAACAAGAAAATTAAAGTGTTATTTCTTCTACTTACTATCTCAGCAGAGAAAAGTGAAATATATCCTGCTCTGATTGCAGCATTTCAGTTTGTATCAAATATCTGCTTGAAGAGTTACTATGAATATTACGATTTTTTTTACATGTAGTCAGCCACTCAGTACAAGAAAACACTTGGGATTTTATAGCTTTTTGACTGCAGTTTTATACATTCACATTTGAGAATAAATCTCACTGAATTTAAAGGGACTTCTGAGAACAGATGGCTTGTACTCAATCTTGTCATTCTTTTGTTCTTCTGGAAAGTAAGTTACCTGACAAACACAGTTTTATCTATATACCACTCTCTTGTCTGTTTATCTGTTTCTAATCTTCAGTTAGCCCAAACAATGCATCATAGTGCAAAAATCAAGTATCAATCAAAAGCAAGAATGACATACCTCAAATGAATCAAGTACCTTAAAGCTACTAATTTAAAGAATGTACACAAAATCCAGAACCCATTACTCCTATGTAATTGAAATTTCAAGGATCTTCACAGTACTTGTATTCTAGAAGTTGTGCATGTTGCAATATCGCCATGGTCACATGATTGTGATTTCCCATAATCCCTTCTAGCTTCCCAGAAGCAAAGTCACTGGGAAAGCCAGTAGGAAGTTGTTCCTGCTCTCACTGCTCTCACTGCATTTTTGCCTACCTCTAGTCACTCTGAAACTGTTTAGACAAGGATATATCTCTTGAAGGATAACCCAATGGATCATGGGCTGTCTAGTTATAATTAAGTTTGCAGTTGTGAAATATACCAAAATATAAGTGCTTTATGTTCGAGGACATATGATTATAAACTCATTTAATTCTCATACCTTTTCCTACAAATTGAGATTTAAAAAAGACAAAATTACATACACAATTACATCAACAACAGAACACACTTTCCTATCCTATTTGGGAAGCATGAAATCAATAAAGGGGAATATATTCCTAAAGTTCTCAGCTTTCAGGTCACCCCACTTTTTAGCAAGAGATGTGATCTGTCAGCATCTCTTCACTGTCCTCCAAGAAAGGTCACCAAATTGAGCCAGCCCCCCTCTCTCTCTCCCCCCTCCCCCCTCTCTCTTTTAAAGGAGGTTCAGTGGACAAGAGAGGTTCATTACATTTTTCAAGTCACCCATTTTCCAACCGAATTGTTGAAGTTGGTCACACTCACATTTCAACTCTGGCCTTTGATATACTATTCAAGACATGATTTGACTCTTGTGCTTGGTAAGAAGATACAAACAGTTTAGATATCAAGGTATTTAGTATACTTGATATTTGGTAATAATGGGTCTAATTATGAGAAGAACAGGGAGATGGAAAGACAGAAGTTGTTAAATTTGTAATTCAATTCTTTCTGAATTTTGGACCATTTTTTTTAAAAGCCCTGCTAATTATTTCATAAATCCATTATTATTTTATAAATTTAATGCAAAGCAGAACATTGATGGAAAGACTGTGAGCTACATAAATCTTGCAGATAACATAGTACTGTTAAGCCCATTTTCAGGGGAGCAGGAGTGGTATATGACAACTCTTCAGAGTGATTTAGTATAATGAAAGCTGACCATCCAAGGAACTGAAGGAAAGTGGTAAACATACTGTACGGAGGTGGTCAACATATGGAGCAACTGTACTAATATGTACATGTGGCTCATTTTATTGTACAGCTTTTATTAGAGAATATCATACAAAAACACTTAGTGAACACACTATGAATATCTTACCTAGCTTTCTTATGGGAAGTTTTTTTCAAAGGAAGCAATAATGGGTGCACGTGCTTGTGTGAAGTAGTCTCTGATCGCAGTGAAATTTATTTAAGACCAACACATTTACTGTACTTTTGCTTTCTCTTATCTTCTAGGTGGCACCTTGTAAAGCAGGAGTGTCAAACTCGTGGCCCACGGGCTGGATATGTCACACGCTGGCCACAGCCACCCCCGGTTTAGCGAAGGAGAAAAAAGTCATGATAGTGTAAAGCTACACAGTTTTTTGCAGAGTAACTAGATAGCATAGCCTAGGAACATTATGACCAAGTGTTTGAAAGAACCCATAGAAAATATCCATCCATCCATCCATCAAATTGATTGATTGAATAAATAAATATTATACTATCATTAATAAATATTAATATCAATGAATCAATATATGATATAGATTGTATAATTATATGCATGTTTGTGTGTGTATTTGTATAAATATATAATATAAATAAATTATATGCATGTTTGTGTGTGTGTGTGTATAAATATAAATACAGTGTCTTGTCTATTTTCTTTATGCAGATTTGTTTCTGGACAATAATACAAATCATATTGTTACTCTTTCTTCACCACTTAAAACAGGGATGGGTAGACCAAGACCCAAAGACTGAATGTGCCCCTCAGTCCA
Source organism: Ptyas mucosa (assembly GCA_012654045.1). Classification (NCBI taxonomy): domain Eukaryota; kingdom Metazoa; phylum Chordata; class Lepidosauria; order Squamata; family Colubridae; genus Ptyas; species Ptyas mucosa. Next base: position 27,298,565 of record WNWU01000005.1, on the reverse strand, counting down.
TTTTTTTTGTGCCTCCCCCAAGTTCCACTTCATCTACTCATTATTTCATCCCCAATAACTCTTGTTCATAAATGATTCATGGTCACTAAAATTTACCCATTCCTGTTTTAGAAAATTTAATTGCCATGGAAGCTCTGTTGGCTAGATTTTATTTCACAAAGTAGTTTTGTTTTGGAAGCCTCACCAATTTTTGTAGATGCTCATTTTCTTAACTAATCAAAATACAAATAATACAACAAATATACCCTCACAAAATAATCTGTAACTGATAAATTGTACATTTTTACCTTTTCTTTTTGCAAACAAAACAAAGATGTAACTGAATTAAAAGAAAAAAATGTAAATATATAAACATAACTTTTGCTTTTTAACAAGTGTAAAAAATATATTTTTCTAGGATTGTGATCTAGAATCTTAAGCCAGCAAACTGCATCAGATAAACTGAGTATGGTTTGTAAATCTATTTAATGGACATTTTATTTTCTTTCTCCCTCCCTTCCCTCTCCCCCCACTTTAGAAAGGAACGGCTACTTAGGTGTTCGCAATGCAAAGTTGCAAGATACTGTGATGCACACTGTCAGGTAATTATTTTAAAACATAGATGGACAATGCAATATTCAAACTTTTTAACTAGTGAAATTGTTTTCTAATTACATAGTCCTATTTGAATTGGGGTACTGTCAGGCCCAAAAAACCAAGAATGACATGTAGAATTACTTCTGAGTAATTCCTTTATTGTTGTTCACCAGGGGTGAAATCCAGCAGGTTCTGACAGGTCCTGGAGAACTGGTAGTGGAAATTTTGAGCAGTTTGGAGAACCGATAGCAGAAATTTTGAGTAGTTCGGAGAACCGGCAAATACCACCTCTGACTGGCCCCAGAATGGGGACGGAATGGGGATTTTGCAGTATCTTTCCCTTGCCATGCCCATCAAGCCACGCCCACCAAGCCCACCACACCACGCCATGCCCACAGAACCGATAGTAAAAAAATTTGGATTTCACCACTGTTGTTCACCTACAAACAAAATCTTGCCAGACTAAAGTAATTTTCTGCAAAAACCATAGATATACTCTGTGAATTGCTAGAGAGGGTCCAACTTTGCTCTTTCTGCTCACTAGACAGTTTTTGCTTTACTGTCCCTTTGTCTTCTGGGAAAGAGCCCCTCCCTCCTGTGACTCTGAGGTACATTCCACTAGAAGTTTCCCAAAATAGACATGGTATTCCACATGGGGTCTGGCCAGGGCAAAATGGAGTAGAAGAACTACTTCCGCAGCCTATATTTTATGTATCTGTTCATCCACCCAAGATAGCATTTGCTTTTGTAGCAGTTGCATTTCACTGTTATCTTACCACTCAATTCTGAATACATTACTAATGATGACTTACACAACTCTTATTTGTATTTGTTAATCATATTTTATACAGTAAATTGCAAATTATATCCTTATACTCCATTTGAAATATCATTTAAAAAACCAGAAATGGAAGTAAAACATTGAAGGAAGAGATTATTTTTTTTTAAAGTACTAACTATTAAAGGGAAAATAATTTCTTTTCACTCCTAGAAAGAAGCTTGGCAGGACCATAAACGGGAATGCAAATGTATTAAAGATATTGACCCTAATTTTCCTCCTGACTCAGTGAGGCTTGTTGGCAGGATTATTTTCAAAGTAGTAAGTTAACTTTTTATATATGATTAATTTTTGCAAAATATATCTGCTCCACTTCTGTTAATGTGAAAACAGATTGTGCATTTCAGAGTTCAGGCGATCCTTGAGATGGGGCCTCTTGAAGAAGAAGTTGAGAGAAACCTTCACTCAGTCAGATTGCCCCATGTTTTTACTTTACAAATATCTTTGTACCATAAAGTGCCTATAGCAATGAGCTCAAGTGAGACTTGATGAATTGATGTTCTAACCTATGCTGGTTACAAGAGAAAATAGGAAAGGAACCAATTTATTTCTTTGAGTCTTCTTTCCTTGACTTGTGTATATTTGACCTGGTTTTTATAAGAACTGTGTGATGTTAAGAATTGTTGCTTGGGTTTGCTTGTTTTTGTCTTCCTTTCTCTTGTGTTCATAATTGTCTTTTGGAATTGTACTCTTGAGGACTGGAATTAACATGTATTTTATTACTTTATGAGATCCTCTGGGTGTCTTTTGGGTTGAAAAAGCAAAGTAAAATGTGCTGTGCTAAGTGAGTATGTATGTGTGATTGTGTGTGATCGCTGTACAGTAATCAGCAGAAGTAAAGGTATTGTCTCTTCACTTGACTAGCTTTTAAGTTGATGGAAAAAGAAAATTAAGATAACTAGAGGCACACATTTGTATGCGTTATGCTATACAACTAATAGTTGGATGTGGTATGAAACAATGTGCCTTTGTGTAAAGTCTTTTGAAATTATTTCGACTACATTCTTGGGCATTTGGGCAGAAATTAGAAATAGGACAAACCAGGCAAATAAAAGTAATAAATCAATCCACCGTGAGTACAGTATCAACATATACCATTTTTTGTCATTAGAGATATTTATTTATTTATTTATTTATTTATTTATTTCCAATTTATATACCGCCCTTCTCCCTGAGGACTCAGGGCGGTGTACAGCCAGACATAAAAAACATAAAATATAAATATTAAGACATTTAAAATATATATATAATTTGGCTACAATTTTTATAGTTTTATAATTTTATAGTTTCAGTTTCTAAATGAAATTCTACAAAAATTGCTTAAAATTAAAAATTGTATTAATGCTGTTGGTTTAAGAGTCAATCAGTTTGATCTTAGGCTGATGCCAAATCCCATGTTTACTTCATTTCTTCAAAATGATTAATATCTCAGATATTTATGAGAGGTTGGTCTTTTGGCACCAATTTCAAAAGGGAATTAAGCAGAATTCTTAAATATCATGTGCACTTTAATGCAGTGGGTGAACTTAAAAAGACTTGTTGCAACTATTCTAGCAGTGAAATAGATAAAATAATATCTAAAAATGAAGAAAATGGAGAATAAATTAAATGAATAATAATAAAAGGCAGATGGTAGGATATAAAACTCTAATAATGTTTTTCCAATCAAAAAATATTTCAGATGATTATTGTTTTTTGAATTCATGTATATCAGGTTTAAGAGCCAGGGTGGTGCAGGGTGCTGCATTACTGCAAGCTACTTCTGCTGACTGCTGGCTGCCAGCAGTTTGGCAGTTCGAGACTCACTGGCTCAAGGTTGACTCAGCCTTCCATACTTCTGAGGTTGGTAAAATGAGGAGCCAGATGGTTGGGGGCAATATGCTGACTCTGTAAACCGCTTAGAAAAGGTTGTAAAGCACTGTGAAGCAGTATATAAGTCTAAGTGCTATTGCTATTATAGCTATTTTTTTAAACAGTGAAACAATTATCCAAGGTTATTTTTATTTATTGATGTTTTTAAATTCTTACCAGTTAAGACAATCGGTATGCCCATCCGAAGAGCTATATTCTCTTTCTGATCTTCAGTCAAGTAAGTATTTTTGTGTATTTTCTCAATTTAAATGGATTCTACTGTGTTAAAGATGTGTGAGGACACACTATTATTTAAATATTTTATGCAAATTGGTTTGCAGCTTCATGGTGAGGATTTCTGTGCTCCCTTGAATCTGATGAAGAAGCTACTGTTTGTAGGCAATACATATTGTGATAACAATAATGAAGGTAGAGGGTCTCCCAGTTAAATCAGAAGGTGTTAACTGAATCAGTGCAATTTGAAGGATAATTTTGGAATCTCCCTGCTCCCATACCAGATATTTGATTTTGGAATATTAATGAAAATTTTCTATTCTAAATTATGTATAGTGAGATCAAAATATTATTTTATTATATATGTCTTAGCAATTGCATTTATTTAAAAGGTTTTTTTAGTATTTATTTTAGTGTGTGGGGGTTGTATTTGGACCAAATTCTGAGACTGCATTGTTAATCCTTTCAAAAGAAAACCTACAGGTGAATGTCACATTTTCACATTTGGATGAGACTTTTTCCCCCTGCTGAATCTGGGGATGTAAATAATCATCAGGGTGCCTTTAGATGCAATATTAATAAAAATTATAGATTACATTGAGATAGAACGGGGTTAGAATGATTTATGCACTTGTCCCCTGCTTTCTTTCCTGAATTACCAGCATTCATTCATATGCACAGAGGATGGGAAAGGATTCAAAGGTTCTTTTGGAATAACATGTAAAAACGTTCTATATGTGTAATCTTTTTTTTGTAATGTTTCATTTTTCAAGGATTATTTTTTAAACTCCAGAAAATTAAAGCAATTCATTTACTTGATTTCAGTTCAGTTCATTTGCTATTTTTTTTGGTTTCATATGATATTGGAACTTAATTTTTGATCACTTGCTGTACAATTTCTATCGGATGTTTCTTCCCAGGCAATAGTTAATTGTTCCAGTACAGATTATTCTATTCTATACAATACCAGTTTATTATCATTATTGATACTTCAAATTCCTCCCAAAATTTTGGATGGATATAGAGTTCTACTTTGCAGCACCCCCCTGGGTCAAATGATCATAATCCAGGTCTTGGCAACTAGACTGCTTTCCTGTCTGTCTCAATGTCCTGTGGGCACATTTAATTAATTTATTTATTTATTTATTTATTTATTTATTTGTTCAATTTATATGCCGCCCTTCTCCAGAGACTCAGGGCGGCTTACAATGCGTTAAGCAATAGCCTTCATACTTTTGTATATACCTGCTTAGTAGGACTTTCGGCCCTCCCCTAAGCGGTGTTCTTTTTTATACAAAGTCAGCTTATTGCCCCCACAATCCGGGTCCTCATTTTACCTACCTTGAAAGGATGGAAGGCTGAGTCAACCTTGAGCCTGGTGAGATTCGAACTTGCAGTAATTGCAGGCAGCTGGTGTTACTTAACAGCACTTTAGTCTGCTGCGCCACCAAGGCTCATTTTCACCATTTATTACCTTCCCTACTAGTTTTTGGGAAACATGAATAAAATAATTTCTCAGAGACATCCACATGGCTACTTTGGGGACAGACTATTGAGCTAAAATATAAGATGTCTACCAACATGGCTGCTTCTTTGTTTTCACAGTTATGTTTATCTTATTTTTGTTGATTTACTCTCCCCGTCCCCATTTTGCTCTAGAGATAATTAAGACAAAATGACAGAAATTGAAAGAGTTATTAAATGAATTAAAATAATTATTAATAATGCCAGTCAAATTATTGTAAGATAAATTGTAAGAGCCATGGCAGCCCATTGGTTAGAATGCAGTACTGTAGGCTAACTCACTGCTTACTCCACAAATTCGATTCTCACTGGCTCAAGGTTGACTCAGCCTTCCATCCTTCCGAGTCCGGTAAAATGAGGACCCAGATTGGGGCAATATGCTGACTCTAAACCACTTAGATAGGGCTGTAAAGCACTGTGAAGCAGTATATAAGTCTAAGTGCTGTATCTATCTATCTATCTATCTATCTATCTATCTATCTATCTATCTAT
>WNWU01000005.1:27261639-27293040 GCA_012654045.1 Ptyas mucosa | reverse complement strand
TATCTATCTATCTATCTATCTATCTATCTATCTATCTATCTATCTATCTATCATAAATCACCTGGTGAAAAAATTATCAAGAATGTCAGTATTAAGTGTCCATTGTTTCAAATTCAACCCGACATGGATTATATTTTAATCTGTATGTCTCTCTATTCATTCTATCATCTCATTCTTTATCTTTTTAGCTAATTGCTCATTTTATTAAATGACAAGTTATTATAAACAATTAATTTGCTATGGATTGACAGCTAGATTTTTAAAATTATTACTGGCTACAGTCAAATTGCTGTCTCATTCTATTTTTTTAAAAAAACACATATACCACTTAGGTATGCAATTTTCCACTTTTAGAGCATACTTCTGATTGAAATAAATCAAGGTACTGTCATCTTGCTTTGAGAAAAATATTTTGAATGAAATAAAATTACCATTGTTACTGAAAGACACTTAACTGATTTTCTGTTTACTGTCTCTTTGCACATCTGTTTTGTCCTAAGATTTTGCTTTTTTATTCACATAATATTTGTACAATTTGGCAATATTAACCTAGTGTAGAGAAGTTCTATCAAAAATAAACTAGGATATCTTGTCTTTTTAGAGATGAAATGTTCACACTGCCAAGCTGATTCTAGATTGCTTAAAGATGTTGGCACAAGATAATCCTCACTCTTTAATACATTTCCTCTTTTTAAAAGATCTTGATGAATTAAGTGAAGACATGAAAGAATGTCTCCGGCACCTTGCTAAGACTCTACAGCTGTATTTGAAGGTGGAAATCCAAGATGTTTCTCAGCTTTTGCCGGCCTTAGATATTTTTCAGATCTTTGCAAAAGTAAGTGTTAAAAGATATTTCTGAAAACTCTGAAAATATGTAGTCACTATTCATATTTTTTGTGCTTTCATGTTCTTTGAAAGAGCTATTTTAAATCATAATACACTGCCAGGTATCGGACTGAGTGAACAGTAAATTTATATACCACTTCAGCAATTACAGATTCCCCTGTCAAGGTCAGTATCTTTTTTCTAATAGAAACAATCAGCATATTTTTTAAAAAAAAGAACTATGGCAAATTACATAATGCTAATATTGAAAAACAACACGATGTTTTAAAATTAAAAACGTTTATGCTTCTGAAAACATGGCTTATGCATTCCTTTTTGTTTGAAATTGGTATCTCTATTGAAAAAATAATGTATCACAATGTATATGCTTACTCACTCTTGTACTAGACTTATTTGTTACCCAGCATTAGAAATTTAATTATTTTTTTCATCCTGATATAAATGTCAGGGGAGGTTAATAATGTTCTATTGCATTTATTATCACACACTATTTGCTTAAGATAACTGAAAGGGTGACTACATGGGACAATTTTGTAATTTCCTATAGCAAAATATTACAGCTATAATCCACTGTAAAGTGACTTTACTTTGTATTTTACTTTTTACCATTTTCTGCAAATCTAGTGGCTAATTTGCATGGTTTGTGGATCCATCATGATCCACATGAGAAGCTTGTAAATTCAGCTGACTCAATTTCAGATTTCTTTTCACTGATTTGTAACCATCTAATTTTTTCACCTAGTATCCTTGCATTTTAAAATGGTTATGTAGTTTTAAATAATTTGTTGATTTTTTTTTCCCGGTAATGAATGAATGTGTTTGAGTTTGGCTAGAACATAGCGCTTTATAGGATAAATATTATCTGCTATTTTAATACATTATTGCTTTTTGTGGGATAAACATTAATTTTAAAAATTGTTCCAAATCAGCGTCCTTGGTTTTGCTATAAAAATAAATAGGAAAAGCTCAGAATAAGAGTATTCTTTAAAAAATAAAATAAAATTAGTGTCTGAATTAAAGCCATTAAATATGCCTTCCTCTGTGACTAATACAATATTAGTACACTAATTGTATAGTATGAAGGACATAAAATTGTCATAATTTATAAACTTTATATTCTTTGGATAGATTTTGTATATGTTTATTTTGTATTTATTATTACATTTTTTATTTATTATTTTTATTATTTTGTAATAATGAATTTTATACTATTGTATATCAGCTTTGAATAATTAATGGTAATTAATTAAGATGTCTATTAATCTCATATGCATGAATCTCTGCAGTGAACAGTTAAAACAATATAAAAACATAGTAAAAAGTAACCAAAATAAAAAATAACAAAAATAATGTAAAATAATGTGAACTTTCCTTTAACACAACTATGACCAAGAAATCCACCCACCATCATTACATTTGAAATAGTTATATTTAGAAATACACTGTTATTGTAGTCATTTACTTTGTTGCTAATAATGACTGTCTGCGTGGAAGCTTTAGATTCAATATTATGGTACAATTTCCTACCGTTCATTAGCAATTTATTAACTTTTTAATATACGAATAGAAAATTATTTGCAAATAATCTTCTGTTAGAGAAAGGATTCTGAAATATTTTCGATGGCTTTAAATTATACTGAATGGAAAGCAGATTTGGCCAAAAATATTAGTACCTCCATTTTCCCCAAAGAATCCCAATTTGTTGAAATATATTGAAACTGGCCCAAATAATTCTTGGTAGAAAAGTATTGGCTGAGTCTATAAGTTATCACAGAATAAAACAAAATTATTGTAAAAAATAATAATCGGGTGTTCTGTGTTCTTTTCTGTGCATTTCCTAGGCACAGGATACTTATTCTACATTTGAATGCCATTCTTTCATTTATGAACAGTTTTTAGTAATTTGTATAATAAACCATACAGGTCAGTTACAGGCTATTTGATGTAGGTGCTTCAGGAATGAGAATAAATCTATAGCAAGATGAAAGAGAAAAATAAGCAACCCTATACAAAGGTTACTAATTCCTGACATATTTTAGAAAAGTATCTATCAAATAGAGATTACGATGACTCTACTTTAACCTCCCCCTTTTCTTTTATCCTTAATAACACTCAGTGTTATTATTATAAATATGCTTAGTTTTGCTGCTATACCAAGAAGGTCATTGCAAGCTCGGAATGAAGCATACGAAAATGAAAGTCACAAAATAGACTTTTATTCATGATAACATGATAATTAATAATACCTTGAAAGAGATACTATCTCCTGTGGAATTTAGTATTGCTGATTGGTTATAACAATCAATTACGATTACACAAATTTTTCTTTAAATACATGGTAAGCATCAGAAATGCTAGTTAGAAAATTCCAAAATAATTTGTTACTGTAAGCATTGAAAAATATCAATAAAATGAAAGTTCAATTAAGGAAAGCTCATTGATTTTTAACTGTAATATGGTTATAATTTCAAAGGAGTGTTATAAAAGAAAGTAAGCATTTTTAAACTAAGAACATTATATAATGTTCAGTTAAAGAGGAGAGAAACAAATTCATTCTATGCTCACTTCTTAGAATATAGTGGTTCATAAATATATTTTACATTTTAATTTCACTTTGGGGATTTAACAAAATTACTGTATGTGTGGTATCACTACTCTTCAAGAATAAAAGTAATTTAAAATAATAAAACTGAAACACTAGATATTAGTTCTATTTCTCACAGCATTTACCTACATGCAGAAAATCCAGGATCTTTAGCATTTCCTAGTAAACTTGCAAAAGATGTCTGACTGAAATCCTGTCCCCCCCCGCCATATATTCATATGTACATGCTTACATCTCAAAGGTTCTCCGTTTGTTTTTCCATCTTCACTAAACATTTTATCAAGGTAAATTCCTTTATTTTATTTTTTCAAGTTTATCACTGGGTAACTTGAAATTGGAAAACTGTCGCGCACGTTTTTGACAACAGGGACCAGTTTCATGGAAGACAATTTTTCTATGGACTAAGGAGGATAGTTTTGGTTTTGCTCACTCACCCACCGCACATCTCCAGTTGTGTGGCCCATTTCTTAGCAGGCCTATAGGTTGGGAACCCCGCTGCGGCATTTATATAGCTTTTATAAGTTTATATAATTTGCATTGGCTATTAGGAGGCAATATATGACCAGATTCATTCTTATTGAAACTTGTTAAATATACATGACCTGATCTTATTCTGTGGGCTTCAGTCATACTCTGAAATTGAACTCATGAATTATTGTGTTTTAATTAGATAAAGTGCATGAATGGTGTAATGTAAGCTTAAAAAGAGATAGAGTGTATACCATTTTGATAACATCTCTTATCATTTGGAATTGTTCACTCAGCTATCTCTGTCACATATTAACTACCTTTTTCTTGATACATGAATTGGACTATCCATGCTCCTATTTAACATAATAACGTTTTTAAAAATTCCTAATTAAACCTGTATCTTCACTTCCATGCATGCATTTATCAACTCCAGAAGACCACTTTCTTCAGGTCAATTTTAGTTTATATTATTATGTGGAAATTAAAATCTTTAATTTAGAGACTACTTTGAATGTCAACATAATGTTGCTCACATCCCACCCATTCAGAAGTACAGTACATGATGAGTGTTGGCACAGTTAAGTTATAAAGCCATAAGTATAAGAAATATGGAGGATGCAGTAATCCCATTATGCTTGTATATGTTTTTTTTTGATAAGATCACTAGGTATGCTTATCTTCAAATGAGAAGTAAATTTTGTTCTGATGTGGGACAGTAACATTAATCTTGGGGCTATTTTTTATTATGTGTATCTAGATCTCCCCCCCCCCCCCAGTGATTTACAGCTGGAGGTACGGGTGTGCATGTGTGTGGAAATCAGGATTTTCATGGTGTTGAAATTAACCTTTTTGGTACTATAATTAATCTTAGCTACTATTATTCATTATAACTTATAATACAAACAAATGAATCACTAAGTTGGAATAAATTGCAATTTAATTAAAAGTTCTGAAATTGCACTTTGAAACTTTCATGTACTCAAGACATAGCTGAACTATATGAATCTTCAAGATTATAAAGTAAACTGTCTTCAGAATGCAGAGGAGAATTGATTTATTTGTGCAGCATAAAAGAGGATAGATTGCCTTAGTCATGAAGATAAGGGTTCTTTGTGTATATGAGAAATAAGAAAGTTCTTTGTCTAAATAAGAAATACAAGATCTTTTTTAAACCTTAAGAGGCCATCTTTTAATAGCAATCCATGTTGTCTTTGAGACAGAATAACTTTGATCACTTTAATATAAGGTTGATCAACATTGGCAACTTTAAGGCTTGTGGATTTTAACGACCAAAATTCTTCAGCCAGCACCCCAGCCAGGAAGAGTGCTGACACTATTGATTTGCCTGGACATATGTGCTCTGTAGTATACTGTGTAGCCCTCAGAAGCTTCTCTTTACCATTCTTCCAAATTCAATGACTATACTATGTACTTCTAGTTTTATATTTAACGATAAGGCTTTCAAGGATTGTGATATTCTTTTAATTTTTAAAAATATTTTGGAATTCACTTTTATATCATAGATCCCCAACCATGAAAATATGAGCTCAGGTCAGAAGCAGTCTCCCAGTGAAGCCCAATGAAAGGTTCCCCACATCTGGTTTAGTAGCTTCTTAATAGGGGTGAAATGCTCCCGGTTCAGACCAGATCGGGCGATCCGGTAGCGATTGTGGCAGATGGTTCCAAGAACCGGTAACGATGGCGGCGCGAGGCTCCGCCCACCCGCCCAGGTGTCATTACTTCCTGTTTTTAAAAGGTTAAAAAAAGGCTTTGAAGATTGCATGCCACAATGATCGTCAGAGCCTTTTTTTTACCTTTTAAAAGCATTTTTTTATAACCTATTCGTGCGAATAGGTTGTAAAAAAATGCTTTTAAAAGGTAAAAAAGGCTCTGGCTGATGCGAGGCACAGCTGTGTTTGTCAGAGCCCCACCAAGCCACACCCACAGAACCGGTAGTAACAAATTTTACATTTCACCACTGCTTCTTAATACTATCTATAATGGTAAGAGAGAAAGCTGTTTTATAGCGGCTTTATGCTTGTGAGAATATGTTATCATCTGAACTCTGCAAGGCCTATTTAGAAAGATTTTGGCTATGGGAAGAAAACAGAGAAGATTGAAAATGGCAGTTTTGTGATCACTTCTCCCACCAATGTCATAATCGTGAGTGGGTACTCAAGTGCCCAGATCACAGATACATGATCATGGGGTTGTGCAACTTCAAGATTTTATCTGTTATTTATTATTTTATTCTATAATTTTTAATTGGATATTCACTGAATGTTTTTATTTGTTCTGGCCTCTGGTCTATGACTGTAATAAACTGAACTGAACTGAACAGTTTGTTAAGGCCTTGCCTATTTCATACTTCTATTGTTGACAACACTAGTATTTAGGAATAGGAATCTGTAGAAGCAAATATGCATTATTAAATAGTAGCTTACAAATTCCAGTTTCAATATGAATCAGTCATAAAAGATTGCAATCAGTTCTGTTTTATATAGTACCTCATAATGTCCACAATATTCATAAATGGTTTATCTTTATTTAAAATGTCAACTAGGACTAATTAATAAAAGATGCAATCAGGTTTCCATTTAGCAACAGTTTAAAATGACTTAATTGTTTTGAGCCTCTCTTTTTCACCATTATTCAGAGCAGATAGGGTTTTTTATGATTTACAGGAGTGAGCTGTAAAGACTTGGCTTACACTTTTTAAATCAGGCTTAGGAAAATAGATGGGTATTTGCATACAAAGAGTTCTCTATTCAGAATTGTATCCAAGGCCTGCTTCTCAGTTACTGAATTATGCTATAAGAAGCATCTTTTGTTTCTCATTTGCAGGGCAAACCTAACTTCCTTTTTTGCTTCTGCTGCTTAAATTGACATTGTTTTAGTAACAAAAAAAAATGGAAATGGAATTTTACGAATAAGTAAAGACATGCACACCTTCTATAAAAGTTTAATTCTCATCCCATTAATGAATCCAGTTCATATGTAATGCTTTTCCATAGAAGTCATAATAACCTATTTCGGTCTTCTAATTTGGTGCCATTGGCCCTGTTATCTGCAGCTGATAATAACATTCTAAAACATCTGCTAAATTGGGAAATTGTAGTGGCTATGCCACTATGGATAAACAGAACTTTATTTTCTTATTAATTTCCATCAGCCCCAACCCAGTGGTCACATTACTTTTAGTTCGATGTTATATATATTCGAGAAAGGTCTTTGCAGTGTGAGCGAGAAGCTATATGCACCTCCTTGAAGTGGCTTTAAGGTTTAAAAGTGTCATCTAGCTTCTTTGAGAAATGTTTTAATCAAAGCAAAGAAACTGAACAACATGTACAGGTGAAAACAATCTGGAATACTTCCTGAAGCAGCTGTCTAAATCTTGTGAATGACTTTGTGGCTTTAATTCTTCATCACTTCCATAATTATAATCAGCATGGCATAGTTTGTTAAGTTGGAATTTGACCAGAGTGATTCAGGTTCAAATTGACTGTCACCCATTGAAACTCTGGTTACATATTTTGCCATCCTGAGAGTTTGTCTATACAACTGCATGATCTGTAAGTTGATGGAATGCAGACAATAGTGTATTGGCTATAAAATTGTCTTTAGATTAGAAATTGTAGCTTTCACAGAATAATGGATAGGACCATGATAAAACTGGCCTATGATTTTTTTTTTAAAAAAAATGATTTATATGCCACCCTTCTCCGGAGACTCAGGGCGGCTTACAATACGTTAAGCAATAGCCTTCATACTTTTGTATATTTATACAAAGTCAGCTTATTGCTTCCACAAACTGGGTCCTCATTTTACCTACCTTAGAAAGGATGGAAGGCTGAGTCAACCTGAGTTACCCTAGTGATACTGTACATTGGTTCAAATGTGCACAAACTGGCCAGAACTATTATTGTTAGCAGGGAATGCTGTGTGTGACATAATGTAAGCACCATTGTCTACATTTCTGTGTTTGCTAAAAGGCATTATCTGAAAGACTTAATTGATTCAAGGCAAGATGAGTAATGGAAATTAATATTCACAGTGGTGCTTAAAAAGTTTGTGAAGCCTTTTGAATTTTTAATATTTCTGCCTAAATATGACCTAAACTATGATCTGTTCTCCAACCAAGTCCTAAAATTAGATAAGGAAAAATAGTTTTGGGTCATTTTCCTCATTGAATACACGAATAAGTATAATGTTTTTGACTCCCTTGTTTAACTGGGTTCTCTTTATCTAATTTTAGAACTTATGTGGAGATGAACATTATAAATATTCTCAAGTACTTCTGGGTTCGCAGTTACGACAGTTGGGCCTTTTCTTATTTTGAATCCTTTGCTCTGTTTCCTTTTCTACATATTTGCCGATATTAACTTAACCTAAAATTCATAAATTTAAATGTCAGCATTCTACATGGTTTTTAATTTTTGTCAAATTTCAGAATGAGTTTGAGTAACTGTTTCATTTTCTCTCCTTTGCTTTAATGGCAACTATGAACAATGAACTCAACACTTCTTCCAAGTTTTAATTTGTAATATTTGATTTCATATTAAAGATTAGAATTGTATCTTTAAAAAGGCACTGACGATATTACATAGTTGGGCAAGCTAATAACCAAGCTTGAACAAACCTTGTGTCAGGGTTCCAAGTAACACCCCTAACGAAATAAATCTCTGAGGCTTGAGTTTCCTCAAAGTGCTTCCAGGCCTGACACCTTGAGCTACATATATTCCTCTTCCATTGGAAGAAAATATTTCTTTCATTAATGTATATGCCTTAAATGTGTGCTTTGTCTTGGATGTTTTGTACAAAGAAAATGAAAAACAAAATTAGTATCTTCATGAAGCAGCTGAATTAAAATAAACATACATCATTTCTACAGAATAAAATTGTTTTGCTTTGTAAGAAAAAGCTTCATTTACCATTGCAGAGTGCTTCCTAACTACTACCCAGATGCTCTGGACAGCACATTTATAATCTAGAGCACAAATATGTAATGAAACATCAGGTTTCACAAAAAAATAATTCCCAGATAGGGATCACCATTCCATAATAAGGTTTTTTTCTGCAAGTTTTTAAATTCAACCTATGTCAATGTAAATATTCTAATAATGAATAAGAAATGGTTAGTTTGGCTGGTTTGAAAAAGATCACATTTTAATTAAAATTAATAGAACAAAAAACTTGTCTATGGTATGAGGCACATGGAATGAATTGTTAGCATCTATGTTATTATTCACTCAATAATGCTGTAGGCAAGGTTTTAAATTATTTAATTAGCATTGCCATTACTGTAGTGTTACTAATTAATTTTTTCACCATAATCTTGGAGTATAATAATAACCTCTGAGTTATTAATGTTTTGCACAACAATTAAGCTGGTAATATAAAATATGACTGAGAACTGAAAAATAGAAATCAGTCCTATTTAGATTCTCAGTGTCCGTAGGACAACATGAAAGAATCTGATGAAATATAGAACCCTATAGATTTTTCTGGTTTATTTTGTTTGTGACTCAAATCCTGCATTCAATATCCATATCCTATTAAAATGATTAATGCTCCAACTTTATATGAACTGTAGAAATGTTTAATATGAAATGCCAAGAAAGATATGGAGGGTAGCTCTCCTCCCACCAATCTTTACAGTATTACAATTTGTTTCAATTTTAAGTATCTTCCTCTGATTGACATCCAACTTCCAATAATAAAGCCCCTGAAAACTCAGAACAAGACCTGATGATACCGAGAATTTTAAAGTATTTTTCCTGATACTTCTGAAGCTGCCTGAAGATTGTTATGGCAAAGGAAGGAAGGAAGAATAGAATTAAAGTCCTTATAGACTCATCTCATACTCTGCCAAGAACTTTATTCCTTAATTATATTACTGCATTTAAAATACTACTGTCACATGTTGTTACTGGAGAATCTTTACCAAAATCTATGCTAGCAACTTACCTGGTTCAAATAGCACTTTGTAGTCATTACTGTAGTATAGCTAGAGTTGGTTACATTTTCCACCTTGGGCAATGTATTGAGAAATGTATCACTGAAGATATGGATGGATGGATTTTAAATTATATACTGGTATTAATTGCTTTCTTGTATTACACATTATATCAAATTGACTTTTGAAATACTGAGGAAGATTTAGAGAATATATCATTAAACAAATTGCTTTTCTCTTTAAATAGAAACAGAATAGTTATAGGATATTCTTGACCGTTTCAACAAGTGGCAAGACTAGAATTATCTTGGATTTAGAAGCTAAAAAAACCCAGTCTTGGTCAGACTTCCAGCGTTGTAGATTCTGCTGGAAAATAAAAGTAAGAAAAATATAGGATGGTATACTCTCACTCACCAGGACTTAAGATCGGTCCAAGGGCATTTCCACATTTTTTATTCCTAATTCAACAAAGGTCCAACAAAGTTGATTGTGACTAAGTGATTAAATTTGGTGATGATCCTACTATACCTCAGTAATAATAATGTGTAGTTCACATACATTGTATGATGTGATGGCATTGCAGCAAGTTATTGTTCAATGAAATGATAATAAAATGTTCCTAGTCCTTTTCTTTTTATAGCAAACTACATATCATTTCTTTTAGCAAAAATGATTTAAACTCTTGGTATATCTGCATATTTATTGTATGAGCCACAATAGTGAAAAGTCTGTACATAGATGGCTAATGATTGCTATTCCATTAATTTTTGAGAATGAATAATAATGTTTAGTTTAGTTTAGTTTATTTCCAATTTATATACCGCCCTTCTCCCTGAGGACTCAGGGTGGTGTACAGCCAGAATAAAAACATGAAATACAAATATTAAAAACAATTAAAATATATATAGATTTGGCCCCAAAATTTAAAACTAACAAACCAATTAAAATATTTAAAAAATTTTCTTAAGCCAGCCCGGCTTGTTGGAAAAAATGTGTTTTGAGGGCACGGCGGAAGGCACTGAGGTCATGAATTCTCCTTATCTCTGGGGGCAGCTGGTTCCAGAGGGTGGGTGTCCCCACAGAGAAGGCTCTCCCCCTGGGGGGTCACCAGCCTACATTGTTTGGCTGATGGCACCCTGAGGAGGCCCTCTCTGTGGGAGCGCATGGGTCGATGGGAGGTCATCGGTGACAGCAGGCGGTCTCAGAGATAACTAGGCCCTATGCCATGGAGTGCTTTAAAGGTGATCACCAACACCTTGAAGCGCACCCGGAAGACCACCGGAAGCCAGTGCAGCTTGCACAGGAGCAGTGTTATGTATAGAGAACTCTTACATATCAGCCTTATCTACAGTTTTTCAGCAATACATATCCAGCCTTCAGCAGAACGTATTAAACCTAACCATCCTGTGAAAAATACATGCAGGCCCAAGCACATTGGAAAATCTTCTGAAATTACCATTATGTTGTTTGGTGTGGGGACTGTGATTCTTTACTCTGTCTCAGCCTGCAATACAATTGCAATGTGATTTCTCTCCAGATGCAAACTGCATCAACTGAACAACTATGACATAATTCTTATTTCATGCTTCACAAGATCCAGTTTATTATTATAAATTATAAGTAAACCATTGGAAGATATTGTTGGGAGGGAGCGAAAACTATGTTTTTACCGAGATTCTCTTCTTCAGACTCAGAACTGTCATTAATTTTATTATTAGTTGTTGCATGAAGAGACTTGGGTTTGCAACCAGTTTTGGTTTCCTTTAAATGCTTTTAAACCAATAAAGAAAAAATAACCTTTTATGACACTGAGTTACTAGACCTTATTTTATCCAGCTTGTGCGCACACATGTATGTCTGGTAGTACCTTGGTACTCTTTGTCAATTGGTTCCAGGAGGTGCAATGAGTATCAAAAATGATCAGTACCAAACAATTTTTTTCCATAAGAAATAATGTAGTGAGTCACAAGCCAGCTAACACTGACAGGTTCTAGCTTATATGTTGAGTGCCAAACAAATGATGAGTACTAGGGCAAAATGCCCATGTCAAAATGCATTGAGTACCAAATTTGAATGGTTTCAAAGAGTTGAGTACCAAGATACCACTATACTAATAGCATTAGTAGTGTTACCCCTTTACAAGTAAATTGTGTTTCCAATATAAATCAGGCATATTCATATGAACTCACAGGTGAACGTACTCTCTTCTCCTCAAGCATTTAAATGGTAGTACATATATGTAGTCTATTCTGCTATATCACTGTTCCTTTGAATATTATTTCCATGGAATAGTAAAAATATTTTCTTGCAGATTCAAAACTGGAATTATATTCACTGACTGATTTGGTGAATTTACTTACAAAGTGTTCTACAGGAAACTAAGGTTTAGAGAAAGGTATTAGATAATACGTAGAGTTGCAAAAAATTTAATCAGAGAGCAAGAAATAGTTAAATTTAAAAGAAGAAGAGAAAATAAAAATAATAATAAAATGCTTTAGAATCTTGGTGAAGTCTAAACAAGGAGTATGCAGTGGGACAAATGAAATTAAAATAAAAGTGATTATATAATTTGGGATAAAACAAATAGAGACAAATAGGTGGAAGGACGATTGTACTGATTTTTATTGGAAAGACAATTTACCATGTCAATTGCTATTAGTACTAGCATCTACTAGTAATATTACTAATAGTAAACATACTAATACTAGTGTCCAAGAGGAAAATAATAAAAAGGAAGTCAATATTTGTGTGAATGTTGCAGAGATACAATTTCAGATGGTAAAACTGGAGAAATTATAAAAATGAATATGATTCGCAATGGACCCACTCTTGACTTGTTTACTGTATATATGAAGGCTGTATCTATGCCTCATGATTGAAGGAATCCTGTTGTTGTTTCCCTGAATCAAGGGAAGGTAGTAACATAGATTGCAAAAACTATAGAGGATTCATTTGTTGGCTCTGTGGGATAATGTATTGGATAGAATTCCAGTTGAAAAGGTATCAAAGATGCCATAAACACAATTTGGGAGGTGCAATATAGCAGTAGGAAGAGAGTGTGTAAAACAGATTTTTGCACTTTTTGGCATTCAGCTCATTAAGAGAAGTATAAATATGGGAGAGTTGCGTTGTACTATTGATTTAAAGAAAGAGTCTGGTAAAGAAAATAGTTTTGAAGTATGGAGTCTTTTGCATGACTATAGAGGGGATTGATGGCTGCTGAATGCAGTAATAGTATTATATCATTGAAATAAAGAGTGTGAGAGAATAAATGAATACATAGCAAATAGTTTAACATTGAGCAGGGAATAAGTCAATATTGTTTGTTGTCGTCTTAGTTGTTTAGTGCATTTATAGTCCAAAATAGGCTTGTAATGATGGTAGAAGTAAGTTGGTCTGGGATATGAATGTACGTGTACAGTTATGGTATACGCAGATGATAATGTTTTGTTGGCTGGGATTCCTGTTGCAGAAATGTTAGACAGATTGGTTGGAATAAATTGATGAAATCTTTAATAAGAGAGGTGTAATTTTTGAAGAACAAAAGGCAATACATGAATTGGTATGTAAGTATAATAGAAACATACTATACATGATTTGCAAGGATAGAGAGGCATTGTGAATGTGGTTCATGTAAACTAAATCATTAGATATCCTTTTATCTCCTGCCTTTACTTTGTTTTGCTTACAATTATTTACTCTTGCTTTGTACTTTTCATAATACTGCTTGCCTTGAAAGGGAATAACATAATGGATATGAATATATGTAATTATTAATATATTTTTCAGCCTACTTTACAGAATTTATGGACATTGCATTTCTTTTTTTTTATGATACAGCAGTGGTGAGCCCTGTATACCCATAATTATACACTGGATAGTTCAATTTTGAGAAATGATGGTGTTCTTAGATTATTGTGAACTGTTTCAATTCAGGGTTTTGCAGTATTTTCAATCCTACCTATGGCACCATTTAAAGATTTATGGAGCAATATCATCACCCTTCTGGTTCCTTTGTGACTTATTTTAGAATTTATATTCGTTAATACTTTGAATTTGAATGAAATAAGAGCTTTAAATAACTGTTGACAGCTTGATTTTGTAAGAAAATGTATTCTGCCAAGTGACATAGAAGAAGCGCTATAAACCTGATGCTTGGAATAGGTGAGATTTACATTAATGGCAACTTTGAGAGTTTGATGAAAAATCCAGTCATTTGATTTTGCTATGTTTAAATAGTACTTCTAAGTAGAATTTCACAAATGCCCAAAACAAGTACAGGTGGATTTTTTTTCAGCAGTTTATTAGGATTTGTAACACGAAGAATAACCGTAATCAGAAATATATGTTGTATAATATACACATTAGCTCCAATTTAAACATTTGATTAACATTAAACCAAAGATTGGAATTTATTCAGTTATTCTTAAAGAATATTAAGAGCAATCAGTTAAATATAAGCAATACAACTGGAATTAAATAATGACTCAGTAATAAAGCATGCTGGAACCTCTAGTTGTAGATCTGGGAAAATTTCCCCAGATATCCATGATCAGTTAGGATAGATATGGAATGTATATCTCTTCCTTTTCCTTTCCTTTCCTACAAGGGCTGCCCTTGGACTTGGAAGAACATACCCAGAAATACATTTCAAAAAGCAAGAAATTTAAATCTAATTAAATTTCCATTTAAGTAAGAAAGTTTGTATGGTTGATGCTTAAAATACATATTTTTATAACGAAGTCCATTCTCTTAATTGCAGTTTTTATTGATTTTTATTGATGCAAGGATTCACATTTAGAAACATTCCATGACTTGGAATCTTTTTCTTTAGTACCTGATACGTTGGACGTTTGTATAGTGCATTTATTTTTAGAGATTTCATTTTCCTTTTTGGTGGAAAACTGCTTCTTCTCTCAGGGATCTTTACTTTTGTAATCTGGACACTGCCCTTTACTATTATGACATATATTTTAGAAATGCCTTTCAGACAAGTATAAAACTTGTTTGAAAAATGGAAAAGATTTGAAGTTAAAAAAAAAACACCAAACTGAGATGGCAAAAATATGCCTCGTGTTTAATGTGTGGGGTCTTATACTGCTGGTTGTCTCTGTTCAACTTCCATCACTCGTTTTGTTTTGTGAATTCACATCCCCTTTGCTTTTGTTGTCATCTGAATTGCTTAGTTATTAATCTTTTAGTCTGTTGATGTTGTGGTTTCGTGTGCTATTGGTGTCAAGGTCAACATCTTTTAATTTTATAGGTAGAACTCCACCATAACCTCAGAATCTCCTGCTATATATTTAAATGCTGTCACTTGTCTAAAATGACAGTGTCTTGGGCTTATGTCCGCCAGCTTCTTTATTGAATTCTTGGGCTATACTTTGTCTCAGAAGCCTATAAACATCATGATTTCAAAATTGATTTTTTTTTACTGACATGTTTTACTGACATATTAAAGCCGACATATTTAATATTGGAATTTTCTTGTTAAAATAAAAAGTTTATGGCGCTAAAGATTTCTAATAGTAACTGATTGCTAAGAATTAAGATGATCTTTTGCTGCAGATTTTGGGCATAGCTATGACCAACATAAACTGTTTGTTATTTCAAAATAATTATGTTAAGGCATGGAATAAAATCAAGACGGATTTATCAAGGTGGAAAATTTATAGTTATCATTGCTGGGAAGTATTTCTGTGCTAGAAATGAATGTGTTATCTAAAATGTTTTTATTTCAGACAATACTATTTTTTTTAGATCTTTTATCCCACTTTTATTATTTTTATAAATAATTCAAGGAGGTAAAAATACCTAATATTCCTTCCCCCTTTTATTTTCCCCACAACAAGAGCCCTAAGAGGTGAGTTGGGCTGAGAGAAAATAATTCGCCCCAGTTGGTTTTCACACCTAACTCACAGTCCCCCAGTTTTGAAAAATGGTGCACCTTTTAAGCAATGGCAAAAAAGATACATCCATATTTATATAACAGAGAAATAAACCAAGGGTTAAATTTCAGAATCTTCAAGATGCAAAGGAAAGAGGAGGATTAGGATTGCCTGATTTTAAATTGCAGTTTGCAGTTTGCCATGAGTGAAGGAATGGCTGTTGTCAAGAAATAAGAGAATGTTGGAATTAGAAACACATGACCAGGTTCAGTAGATGATTTTCTCTGTTTCTGAATTTTGCTTGTTTGAAAGTGAAACACTGTTGTTTTCACTAATGTTATGTTTATACTGGATAGGGCAGGGGGAAAAAACAGTTTTGAAATGTGTGACATTTTGTAAACTAGCAATTCTTGAAATAAACTTTCTAGTTCGTTTTTAAAACTTTAAATAATGACACAACTTGATTCAAAGTAACGTTTGATTAATGGAGAAGACAAAATTACATCCAATCAGGATTTCTTTTATTTGTTAGGAACTTGATGCAGACCAAGTTAAACATACTTGTTCCTATGGAAATAAATCTGGTGACAAATATAAATCACATTGATTTGAATGTGATGTTAGTGCCTCTAGCTTGGACTGGAGCAAATCCACTGAGCCACTTTCTGATGAAGGTAATTTATATCCATTGTTAAAGGATAGGTAATTGAGAAAATTAATATATGTAGTTCAAAAATGCAATTAAAATCAAATGTTGACACAAGGAAGAATATAATATAACTTAAATATATCATTTGTACAAGGTCAAAAGACTGAAAACTGATTTTTTGACTTATTACCATTGGATGTTCTATTTATTTACTGATTGCTCTGCTATTTACAAAAACACATAATGTAGAAATTTATTTTTGAGAAATAGATGTACTCTTCCAGGACTCTACTCAGTTGTGTTATTTTTCTCTCCTAAAAATGCATAGGTTTATTTTATGGTGGCCTTAATTCATTTCCTTATAAATAACTTTTCCACTTGGGTGCTTAGAATATTTGCCATCTGGAAATGAGGTTGTTTATAATGCACAGCTGGAATTATTCCCCTCTCTCCTCCCAGGTTTATTGCAAACAATAGTTTGCAACTTCTGTAATTGTCTTTCATTACATTGAGCAATAATCCTTTGGTGGTAGGGGTGGAGACTCAACACACTGACTCATCAAACAAATAAATGAACCTTATATATTTTTGTCACTGATTTAAAAAATTACTTACGAAAGTAGAAAATAATGATTTGTCTTGGTTAAAATCAAAGTTCTTTTTCATTATATTTGTAAATAAAACATATTGCCTGTTGACTTTTATTGCAGATGTTGGGAAATTTTCAAATCCTTACAGAAAGCCTTGACATTCTGATATCATGCTAATAGTTTTCTGAGTGCATGTACCTGGGCATCAGTAAAACCTTCAGTATAGACTAAGTATCAAGTTCCAGACTGATGCAGTACAAAAAGACTCCACACAACTAATGTCTTTGATGTAGAGAGTTCTTTATCTTGCGTTCCGGCACGATCCGACCATCACCCGTGAAAAGTGAAGTATTGTCAGCACTATCACGCAGTGCTCCCCACCACCTTTTAAAGCCTTCCACTTCACCCCATGACTCTATAGCTCCGCCCACACCCCGAGTTCCTCTCACCCCCCCACCAGCTAGCCGACATTACAATTCAAGGCTTGTTCCACCCGGCCAGTCATCCATGCTGAGGACTGGTTTCTTGAAGGCGGAGGCCCTGAACATCAGCTGTTTCCAGGCCCGCCTCTCAGCTGTGTGGTGGTGACATCATTGGAGGCCGCAACAAAAATTGGGGCACCCACAGCATTGGCTAAGGCACCAGGGTTTTGGAGGCCGTGGTGACAATAACAGTGGCCATGGCAGCGGCAGAGGCTGCAGTGGGTGTGATGGCAGCTGCAGCGGCTGTGGCAGCCCCTGGGTGGCCAGGCTGGACAGTAGGCAGTCTCCCCAGTCCTATCGGAATGGCAGCCCTGGCGCATCAGGGCTGACATGCAGCATCCTTACCATAAAGCTAGCATCTGGAAAACAAAATGCAAAGTAACGTAGGCCATAGTGCCCATGCATCCATCCCCCTTGGTTTGGTCGGGTGTTTTGGGTGGAACCGGGCGAGTAGCTGTACTGCGTTAATGTCCTGGCAGGGTACCCAGGACGCTTCCACTAGCCCTGTACCCCTTACAGAGGACAAGGTATTGCAGATGGCCTCAATGCCAACGAGAGTCCAGGACCACTGCCACCAAATAATGTCGTTTTCCCCTGACATCGATAGTGGGCGGCGGGGGAGGAGGGGTGCTCTGTAACGAAGATGTACTGAGCTGATGTAGCTGATGTGAAAAACCGGATGTGTCTTCCCCAATAAAGGCGGGAACTAACCGCACAGCGACAGGATTTATGACCTTTACTATTGTAAATGGTCCAATATATTTGGATGTGAGTTTTTTGCAGGGCACCTTCAGGTTGAGGTATTTGGTGGATAGGTATACCTTTTGGCCCACATGGAAGGGAGTCTGTGGCCGTCTCTTTTTGCCAGCCTAGGATTTATACTTTTCTGCCGCCCTCCATAAAGCCTCTCTGACCCTCTCCCAAACCCATTGCATTTGGGCTATCCATCCCTGCAATCCCAGATCCTCAGCCTCCTGTTGGGGACACTCAGGTATGGGAACAAACTCAGTCCCTGTGGCTACCTGGAACGGGGTAAATCCGATGCTGCTATGGACGGCGTTGTTATATGTCACCTCCATGAAGGGAGCAAGTCCACCCAGTCCATTTGCTGGTGTTTAACGTAGCACTGGATGTACTGCTCCACCATTGCGTTGGTCCTTTCAGCCGCTCCATTGGTAGCTAGGTGGAATGCTGAGCGGAGCTTCTGGGTTGACTCTATCATGGCCAGGAATTTATGCCAAAATTTGGCAGTGAATGGAACCCTCCCCCGTCAGACAGAATCCTTTGTGGTACATCATGTAACCGGTATATATGTGTGATGAATAGCTTAGCCAATTTTCTGGCCGAGTGCAGCCCCTCACAGGCCACAAAGGGGGCCTGTTTTGAAAAAAGGTTGATGACCATTCAGATCACTGTCTTCCCCTGGCTGGCCGTCAATGAAGTCCATGGCTATCTCCTCCCAGGGCTTAAGAGGAGACGCCACGGGCTGAAGGAGGCTGGGGGGTTTTCCCGGCTGCTTCCCAGATGATATTCTCCTTAAAATGATACTGCAAATTAGGGAAGACCTGGCTTGGCACTAGGCATATATAGTAAGGGCCTGGGTGTTCTATACAAGTTAGAAATAAGCTAGCACTATGGTACAGTTGTTAAAAAGACAAATGCTATTTCAGTGTGCATTAACAGGAACATAAGAGTCTGGCTCATGGAAAGTAATTAGTCCACTATACTCAGCAGTAGTCAGACCCTACATATAGTATTGTGTTCTGGGTACCACAGTTCAAAAACCACAATGACCAACTGGAACACGTTCAGAGGACGGCTAGCAAAATGGTGAAGAGTTTGGAAGCCAAGTCCTATGAAGAATGATCTGAATATGTTTACAGAAGATTTAAGGAAGCTCAAGTTAGACATGAAGACAGACTTCTTGGGGGTATCAGCTATTCTTGGGGGTATCAGCCGTGGAATAGGCTGCCACATAATATGGTGTGTTCTTACTGGAAGTCTTCAAATAAAGGCTAACTGATCATTTGTCAGAAATGCTGGAGTGGATGCTTTCCAACTTAACAGTTTTTGCTGTGCCTCCCCTATGTCCATGATGGCGAACCTATGGCACGGGTGCCACAGGTGGCACACGGAGCCATATCGGTGGGCACGCGAGCTCAGCTCCGGCATGCATGCGTGTGCCAGCCAGTTGATTTTCGGGCCTTCTGGGCCCACCAGAAGTCAGGAAACACACTGTTTCCGGCCTCTGGAGAGCCTCGGGGGGGGAGGCCATTTTTGCCCTCCCCAGGCTCCTAGAAAGGCTCTGGAGCCTCACGTACCAAAAGCGGGGGGAGCACGGGGGGCGGGGCGCATAGAATTATGGATGTGGGCACGCGTGCGTGTGACCCCACCACACTCCCCCCACTTTTGGCATGCGATGGCAAAAAGGTTAGCCATCACTGCCCTATGTACATTTATGTAAATGAATGCTATGCACATTTCTGCTTTACCCAAAGCTGTACAGGTAGTCCTCAACTTCCAACAGTTCATTTAGTGACTGTTCAAAATTACAATGGCACTGAAAAAGGTGACTTATGACCATTTTTCACACTTATGACCATTGCAGCATCCCCATAGTCATGTGGTCAAAATTCAGATGCTTGGCAACTGGTTCATATTTATAACCATTGCTGTGTCCCAAGGTCATGTGATCCCCTGTTGTGACCTTTTGACAAGCAAAATGAATAGGGAAGCCAGATTCACTTAACAACTGTGTTGCTAACTTAATAACTGCAGTGATTCACTTAAAAACTGTGGCAAGAAATGTCATAAAATGGAGCAAAACTCACTTAAAAATGTCTCACCAATGTCCCGCACACCCCCCGCGCATGTGCCTCCGCCCCTGTGTGCCTTCATCCCCCGTGTATGTGCACAGCCCCCACGCACGTGCCCTACCCCCTGCGCATGCACTCCTGGCCCCCCCACATGCGCCCTCCCACACATGTGGGGCAGAGACCCAACGATCAGCTGGACAGTGGGAGGTGCGTGCACATGCGTTGCGGAGCTGAACTGGCACGACAGCTCATGTGCCCACAGAGAGTGCGCTGTGTGCCACCTGTGGCACACATGCCATAGGTTCGCCATCATGGGTCTAAGACAGTGTTTCTCAACCTTGGAAGCTTGAAGATGGGTGGAATTCAACTCCCGGAATCCCCCAGCCAGCGCTGCTGGCTGGGGGATTCTGGGAATTGGAAGTCCACCCATCTTCAAGCTACCAAGGTTGAGATACACTGGTCTAGGATCATTTAGCTTTAATTACAAGATGCTAGGAATGTAAATTATTGGCTGTGTAATAGGTTTCATCTTAAAATAACATCTGTATTTTTTGAATTCATGTAGTCTAATATTTTCAGTGTAACTAAATAATATAACAAAAGCTGAACTGGATATAAATATTTTCTGGTTTTGAAGCTTTTTGCTGCTGAATCTGTTTTATATTCTAGTCACCTTCTCCATGTTATCTATAATCCTTATGCTGTAAAGTGCACTCAGAAGAGAATCTGGCTTGTTGTATAAGAACTTAAAACAGGTGTGGTAGCTCTGTGAATCACTCATTTTTTCTGGTAACATTTTGAATGAATATCTGAACCCTCTAAAGTACCTTTTTCTACTGGCCTCACTAGTCTCATTCAAACTTCAGTAGTGCCAAAGACAGTGTTTCCATTTTTTTTACTGTAAAAAATATTTATCTAAGGCAGTGTAAATTATCATTAGCTATTTGAATTGCACACATATTATTGATTCATATTAGATTTGTTAATTGTTATATTCTCTAGATCTTTCTCAGATGTGTTGCAATTTAGCAATTCACCATTTTGTATTTTTCTCAGATAGGCAAGCTGTTACTGAATTGACTTTGTTCAGCAAAATACAAATGAAGTCTTATATTATCACTGTGGTGATGGTGATTATTATTACTGGTACTATTTTGTAATATTTTGATGCTCGGTTTGATATATTTTGCATTAAGTTAGATTCAGTGTGCAATTATGGCACAAAGCAAATATTTAATTTTCCTGCTTAATCTACTTAGCTTTATGGCTTAAATAGAAACTTCTTGTGTCAGGGATCTCACATAATTTTACCTGATAGCAACAAAGGTAATAAAGTATTTAATACAATTAAAGGTAACCTGGTATTTGCCAGATTATTTTAATCCAGGTATTTTCAAGGACTGGAATTCATTTCCAGCAGGGGGCACTTAAATACCAATACAATGTACATATGTAAGGGGGGAAAAGCTTAGGTACCATATATAATTTTAGGAAAGCTCTTAAAATAATTATTGTACTTTTCACTGGGGTTTTGGATTTCAGAGAAACAGATGCTTTGCACAGAAAATGCTAATATTTTAGTCATCTGTACAATATTATTTTACAGCACTGTTTAGTATTAGTTTATAAGTCTGTATTCAATTGAATAACAAGGAATGTTTGCTGAGCCCAAAATTTATGTTGCTAAATAAGAAATTTGTTAAGTGAGTTTTACCCTTTTTTACGAGTTTTGAGTTTTACCCTTTTCTTGCCACATTTGTTAAGTAAATCACTGCAGTTGTTAAATCAGTAACACAGTTGTTAAGTAAATCTGGCTTCCCCATTTACTTTGTCAGAAGGTCACAAAAGATGATCACATGACTCCAAAACACTGCAATGTCATAAATGTGAGTCAGTTGTCAAGCATCCAAAGGTAAATCATGTGATCATGGGAATGCTGCAATGGTCATAAGTGTGAAAAGTGATCATAAGTCACTTTTTTCAGTAGAGTTGTAACTTCGAATGGTCACTAAGGAAACTGTTGTAAGTGGAGGACTACCTGTATCATAATGCTAATTGTGAATGTAGCCATCATGGTTTATAAACCATTGCCTAGTAAGTTTAAATAATTTAGTCAATTGTGATATGTAAGCTTATGCACCATATATAATGTTAATTATAATTTATTTATTGAAGTGTGATTCAAGGCAATAGCTTGATGCTGTATATCAATATATGAATCCAGTCCATAAACATGTGCTTATTTGGTATAGAGTCATTAAAGAAGACTGGATTTCTTTGGTGGGTTTCAAAATCTTTTACTACCGGTTCTGTGGGTGTGGCTTGGTGGGTGTGGCAGGGGAAGGATACCGTAAAATCTCCATTCCCACCCTACTCCAGGGGAAGGATACTGTAAAATCTCCATTCCCTCCCCACTCCAGGGGAAGGTTACTGCAAAATCCCCATTTCCTCCCAATCAGCTGGGATTTGGGAGGCAGAGAACAGATGGGGGCAGGGCCAGTCAGAATTTTTACTACCGGTTCTCCGAACAACTCAAAATTTCTGCTACTGGTTCTCCAGAACTGGTCAGAACTTGCTAAAACCCACCTCTGGTGGGAAGTAATTATTTCTGTTTTATAAACCTCACTCTTTCCATTTTATCTTACTGAATATATAAGTATATTCTCCATTGAGAGCCATTGGATTGGAATGTGTCTCCAGAACAACTTGCCTTAGCATGATTCCCATCATATGCATTGGCGCTATAACTCAAAAGACTTTCCAACTGGCATTAGTATTGCTGACAAAAAAAATCTGGAATTTTCATGTTCAACAGAGATGTGCTCAGTTAAGGAACATTGCCCCAGTCAACATTTCTTTCTGCATGTTTTATAAGAAAGAATTAAAATGGAATTGATCAATTTTTTCTTGTACTAAATCAGATTGTTCCTCCATGTAGCTCAATAATGTCTATGCTGACAGCTGTTTATATAGAATTATAGTATTTTTCAAAGCTTGCATGGTGACTTTATATTGACCTTGTATTCTCTATCATTGAGTTACAAAAAAGGCTATTTTCTGTCTGAGTTCTGGCCAGTCAGTGGGTAGAATATTTTTCTTTCATTTGATTTCTCAGTGTAGGATCTTACTTGGATTTGCTGTATATATACTACTTCTACTCTATTATATTTTATGGAAATCTAATGTACTGCTTTCTTTCTTCTGCATATGAATGTATGTGTTTGTAATCTGCACAATGCAAACACAGCTGTTTATTCCCCAATACAATTATATTGTACCCCCACATTGGGAAAGCAAATTTTGATACTGCAGCCTTATACACATATGGGAAAGATAGTTCTGAGCAACAATTACTTCCAATTTCTTTATCTCAGTTTGGTGCAAATTGATATTGCGTAACTAGTTCATTTATATGATTTTACCAACTAGCTGACTTTATGGGCAAAACATTTTAATTTCTGTTATTCAGGAGATTCTTCTGTAAATTACAGCTAACCTCTGTGGAGGAGCTAATAAGTTTCTCTTTGATAGTAATTAGCACTTTTGTCTGAGTCTAACTTTAAGGTACAATACGATTGAATTGTCAAATAGATTCCTGAAATTGCACTTTGTAATTTTAAATCCTAGATCTAATTAAGAAGTAGAGATTGTGCATATTATTAATTCTGGAAATTCAGTAACTTCTTTTCACATTTTCAGTTAAAATCATCTATTTTCAGGCAGCAATTTATGATTTTTTTGTGTAATAAATGGACAAGTGTCTAAATGCATGTTTTTGTGATAAACGAACAAGTGTCTGTATGCATATGTATATTATGTACATATATCAATGTAGAGTTATATGCAGCTATATAAGCCATTAATTTATTAGGCTTTATATCCACCCTATTCCTGAGGTTTACTGATACATACATATACATACATACATACATACATACATACATACATACATACATATTTCATTTTCATTTCATTTTATTAGATTTATATACTGCCGTACTCCTGAAGGACTCAGGGTGGTGAACAGCCAAAGAGATAAAATACACAGACTAGAAAATTTAAAAGACAGTATAAAAATCCATTAAATTTGGCCCGGGACAGATTAAAACACCCCCAATATTTAAAAAAAAACAGATATATATATGCTCAGTGTTTAAATCCATTTTTTAAAATCACTAACTTTGTACTATTTAATGAAGAGAGAGAGAAATAATTGGAGATCTTTAGTTTTAAGAAAAGACTGAAGTGGTTATTATGACAACACTGCTCAAATATCTCAAAGCATGTTACAAAGAAGAAGGACAAAACTTGTTTGTTTTTATTTCAGAGTGCAGCCCCTGAGATAAAAGTTACAGGTGGTTGATTCTGATTGAATGTTAGAAAAGACATAATAATAATAATAATAATAATAATAATAATAATAATAATAATAATAATAGAGTTCCTGCTCTCAATGATTACAATGTCCATTACCAAAACAGTGCAGACTGTACTTCTTTAACAGAAAATAAGGCAAACTTTTGTCCTGTACAAAGAAAAAGTGTGAGGAAATGTGTTTTGTCACCTAATTGCCTATATATATATAGGTATCTCATTTGAAAGTAGAGTACTCTGTGATGTTCTTGTGGCATAACCTTGTTCTTTCTTCTGATAAATGTCATTAATCAGAGGTTTGTATTCTCATTCCTTAATTGCAAACTGTAAGGATGCAATTAAGGAATGAGAATACAAACTGCAAGGTGCAAACTGTAAGGATGAAAATCTAACAATTTGACAGAGGAACTAATTACCCTGAGAATGGTGAATTCCCTGCAGTAGATATATTTGGTTAAACATAGGACAGCCATTTATCTGTTTGGGATGTTGTAATTTGGATTTCTGCACAGGGAGGAGATTAGACTTGATGGCCCAAATGTCCTTCCTAAATGGAATTCTTTGATAAAGAAAATCACATATCTTAAACACTTCTTGAGTCTTCTTGATTTTCTATCTTATATCAGTTGAATTTTGTAATGTTGATTTCAGTCCAAATTACAACGATTCATGGCATGATTTGGATACTATAATCAGATAATTTTACATTAGATAAAATGAAATAGACTATGAAAACTGAATTATTTTGATAGTTTTGTTCATTAACTTATTACATTAACATTCTTGTGTGTATATACAAACACACATACACACATGGGTCTGTACAACTTACAATATTCATTTTTTGAATTGCTTCATTGTTCCTGTCTAAACTATAAGGTATGAGCAGTTAACTAGGGATATAATCTTTTTTTCTGAATTTTTTAAAAAATAAGACTATGAACAGTAGGAGAGCTTGAGGGAAAATTGGATGTTAGCAAAATCCATACCAAAGCTGAACTGTTTCTTGTTTAGTCCTCACTGTCTTCAACACAATTGGACACAAATTAAAAATCAATTAAATTATTATATTCATTACAAATACCTCAGGTCTTAATTGGAAAAGGGAATCTCAATTTCAGAATTAACTGGCAGAAGATTGCAGTATCACTTGTTAGCTCAAGTTTACTGCAAGATGACATGTTGCCACATATAAAATAAGTTCTCTTAAAGCAACAGTCCCCAACCTTTGCAGCTTGGCAGTCTGGCAGGGGGAAGAGGGGAACCAGGCTGCTTGAGTGGCTGGCATGCATGCGTACTATTATGTAAGTTGAGCTACACACATGTGTACATGTCCACTGGCCCGCCACTTGCACAACTTGAGCTGCATGTGCATGCCAGCCCACTGCTCATGAGGCCCGGTTCTGTATAGGCCACGGCCCGGTAGTGGGCTGCAGCCAGTGGGTTGGGGACCCCTATCTTAAAGAGCAATTCTCTTGATGTTGATTCTATACTGCAACTACAGGTTCTTGGCTACTCTATATAACATATCCATGAACAAAAATGTCTGTCCGTCCATCTGACTATCATTCAGAGCAGCTTTTCAACATTTCTCCTCTGGAAAGCAGATGAGAGCCTCTTCCCTTTTCCAACAGTTTGAATATAATGGAAGTTCTAGTGCAAAGAGGTATTGTTTAACTATTTCAGATGCGCTACATTACAACAAAAATGATATCAGAATTTTTCCCTTAATCTTGATACTACAAGACATAATTTTGTAAATGATTCTTGGATAGATATCTTCAAGACATACTGTGATGCCTTTCAATTAGATTAATTATTCTTGTATTCAAGTGAATTAGATGGGATAATACTGTGATGTAGACAGAATCACCCATAAGATACCTGATTTCTATCAGATGTTTGGGAACTTCCACCTCCAGACTCTCCTTAAAGCTTGGTTGTAGTTTCACTATCTCTGAAGGACAACAGGCTAGAAAAATTTAGTAATTGATTATTGCAAAAAACAACAATACAATTTTCTCTAAACTTTCTATAAAGTACAACAGTTGGTAGTAGTTCTCTCCAATAAGTACTGATGACCTGTTTGTATATATGTATACGAAGTTTTCCTTTTTACTCATCAAGCAAGTTATTGCTATTATTACAGTAATACTGAACGTCATGTTATCCTCACCCCACCTGACCCATATCAGAGTCTATTCATAGATGGAAGCTTGCGCTTAATGTTAATTCTAACTGAAGAAAAAAATCTTGTAGATCAATGCTATTTTATATGTCAGCATTGTTCCCAAGCTGATGTCATATAGATAAGCTGGACAGTCACTAAGAATGATGGAAATGGTAGTCCAACACATCAGGAAAGGCCTAAATGTTCCCCTGATGTGTTCTCCAGATGTTGGGAAATGTTGATCCAAACTATCAGTCATTTCTAATGCTATTCTTTAAAGCAGGTGTGGGGAATGATGGCCCTTTTATGACTTGTGGCTTTCAACTCCCAGAATTCAACACCCAGATGAGCATAGATTAACTCCACAATTAACATCAGACCAACAATCAAGAAGAAACAATACCCTAATCAAGGAACTGCCAAACCAACTAATAGCAAACAGCCCTGCCAATGAACCTCCAAAACATATGAAGAACTGTTGCAGGAATTGGATATGTTTAGTTTAATGAAAAAAGGACTAGAGGTAACATGATAACAATGTTCCAATATCTAAGGGGCTGCCACAGAAAAGAGAGGGTCAACCTATTTTCCAAAGCACCAGAAGGCAAGGAAAGAAACAATGGATGGAAACTAATCAAGGTGAGAAGCAACTTAGAACTAAGGAGAAATTCCTTGACAGAACACTTAATTGGTGCAACAACTGGGCTACAGAAGTTGTGCCTGCTCCATCACTGGATAAATCTCTAAGAAGAGATTCAAGAAGCATTAGTCTGAAAAGGTATAGAGTCTCCTGCTTGAGTGGGTGATTAGACTTGAAGACTTCTAAAGTCCCTTCCAACTCTGTTATTCTGTTAAATAGTAGTTTACAGTCAAATAAAGGACAAGTATGGATATAAAAATGAAACCAGAAATAAATAACAAAACCGAAATACAATAAATAATTAAAATGTATTTGTCTTTGCCTCATGCAGGAATGATATAGAGAAAGACTTTAAAAAATCCCTCTTTACCCTCTCGCTTTCTATCCCCCAGATGCTATTTTCAGCATTTTAAAAAATAATTTGTAGTGAATCCCACCACTCATTTATTGAGAAATGTCTGCAATTGGAAAATAAATATTTAACAACTGTGAAAATAACAAGCTTGAAAACTAATTATTAAGCTAAGCTTAACTAAAACTAATAAATGGATAAACTACTTTAGGAAGGTGAGAGCAACTCATTCTAAAATGATCCTAAAGTAGTTTAGTCGTTATTTTTTATATATTGTTTTTGTAACATAATGGATGGGAAAATTATATGAAACGGCTCTTTAATTGTAAACAGCACTTTGGGGGAAATAAAATGGTCCAGCTAATGTAAGTTAATTGCTTCATAATTTTGGCACAGTGTCTAGTGAAAAAGTATGGTCCCACTTGAATGTTGAACTTGATAAGGTCATATAATATTTTCTAATTCAGTTTTATAGTTGTATCTTAAATATTATATATGTTTTCTTCTTAAATGGGTTTTTACATTTATAGATTAAAAACAACCAACCAATGAAATTATTTATGAATTAAATAATTAGCATTACCAATAGCATCAATTCAAGTCAAATGTTTTTCTAAAATATGAGGTTTTTAATAACTTGCAGATAGTGTGGGGGTTGAAATAATTTTTGAGGAAAGTTACTCTAAAATCTATATTGACAGAAAAAGGTCTGTCTGTCTACTTATATACCAGTGGTGGGATTCAAATAATTTAACAACCGGTTCTCTGCCCTAATGATTTCTTCCAACAACCAGTTCACCAAACTGCTCAGAAAGTTAACAACCAGTTCTCCCGAAGTGGTGCGAACTGGCTGAGTCCCACCACTATACCTACCTATATACGTATATACATACTTATCTCCATATACACATACACATTTATTCTTTATTAAGGTCAAAGATCAGCCTATAAAACAAATTTTATATATAAAACCAATATTATTTAATTAGGTAAGCATATCAATGAAATTGTTATACATCTTACATAACAACATTGGGCCACATTTAAAGAAATTCAGTCTGAAAATAAGACTTTCAAATACAAACTGATTAAAATGACTAGTTTTCATATAACTTGCCCTGGAGAAATGCAAGATCTATGTGAAAAGTGGGGCTTATCACAGTGCTGAGGTTTGAAACCAGCTGGGGTTGCAGGGACTTGAGGCTAGCTCAAGTTGAGGCTGATGTTGGGACTTGAGGCCAGCTGGTATTTCTGGGACTTGTCAGGGTATGGAGCTTGGGGCAGTCTAGGCTGAAGTAGACTGAAGTAGGGAAATGGTGATGGCTGAGGTTGTTAAAACCCTGTGCTCTCTAGTCCCCAACTGTGGTACCTGCTGTGGGCCTGTAACTCACCTACCAGCCTGTTTGCCTAGGAGTCGTACCTTTTCTCATGCTGCAATCACATGAGGTTCTCACTTATGCTTGGGATTATTAAAGCAACTGGGATTGCCACAATTTCAGGTGTTAAGTGATACAATCATGTGGCATTGTACTTTTTGACAGCATTGCTTAGCCACAGAATTCCTGGTCCCACTTGCTATCATTACCCGAGGACTACTGTATGGGCATCCTCAAATCTAAAAATGTCCATATAGGAAGCCATTAATGTAACAAACCTCTACATACAAAAGTAGATGTTTATCAAAGAATAACTGCCATTGTTTGTTTTATAAACACAGTTTCACCTGAAAAAGTAAATAGAAGAAAATAATTTCAAGGTTTAGAAAAAATAATATATATATAGATAAGGACAAACTCTCTGACATTTTTAACAAACATCATAGATTCCTCTCCATGAGACACAAATATCTGCACAAAATATATTGCTGACTGTTATCCCAAATGCCATGATGAAAATTATTAGGTACTCACAGTGATTTTTTACCTCAAGGATTTCTACTTAGCTTTTTTTGTGGGACAGCTGTCAAATCTTTTATAGACAGATTTAGTGAATTTGGCTGATGATTTTTTTTATGTTGCAATGTCTAGGTTTATTATCAGAAAGGATGGACAAATAATACAACTTTTTAATTACATGTAAGACTTGGGAAATAAAACTAAGGAAATTTTTGGTCATTGCTTCTTCTGCCCTTTGAGATACTTTCAAATCATTGATTTATTTAAAACAAATACCTGAAATGTTGCTTTTTTTGAAATTCTTTGGGCCTCAGATGAACACAGCACATCTCTACTAATCATTAAGGTGGCTTGACTTTTAATATGTTTCCATGCATGCCTAAAATAGGTCTGTTACTTTAAGAAAACTTCACATTAAAGTTAATATGCCTCTTAAAGCAGAGGAATTTTTTTTCAGGAGATGGAAGCCTGAAAAATATCTTGTTCATTGCATGAATAGATAAGAGTGCTATTTTCTCCAAATTATGTTCAATGGTAGTATTTTCTCTGACATGTATTATGCTCTTGTATTTGTGTGGATTGTTTCCCACCTCACTTAACTTGGTGAGCTAATTCATTAAGATAGTTTTTAATTCAATTTCATATTTCTGAACCTCTCTAGTTATGATATAAATACATATTTTCAGACATGTTTATGTATCAAAAAATAATCATTTGAAATCCAGATTCCACTGAAATTAAATTGCATGTAACAATAATGGGCAGTAATATAATATTACTTGAAAAAAACATGTATCCATAGTAATTTGTTATATTGCCACTTTGAGATAATTAAAAGGGACTGTTGGTTAAGCAAATGTGTTCTGGAAGATGTGGGGGTGGGTGGGGGGAAACTGATTAAAGCAGCTACCACTAAATATCTAACTGATATATTTAACTTACGCTTGATTGCTGTTGTGCAAATTAACAATCAAGTAATAAAGTCAAAACCTTCAGTCTCCAATAGCATTACCCTAAAAGATATTTGAAAAGATGGGGGAATGGGAAAACAAAGGAGATTTGCAATTTCATCATTTCTCTTCTTGGAGTTACATATATACCTTGAAATGCCATTACCTGCTATAGTTAAGCAGAAGGCAATTTGTTATACAGAACAGCTAATTTTTCATTTTGTTTCCACTGAGGCAAAGTACAAAGTAGTTCAGTATCAAATTCAAATCAGGTAGGTTATCCGTTGACATCTCCCAGCATCTTTAAGGCTAAAATCTGCTTTCAGATTCATTTTTGAAGTTTTCATTCATGTTTTTCTATTTCTATGATCACTGCATCACTTAATATGTTCTGCTGAAGCCAGTGCAACATTACAACATATATTTTATCCTCCAGACACAGGGATTTTAATCAAATTTGGCAATGCCAAGTTTTACAACAGGAAGGAGACAAAAAGAGGACTTTTTACTACCATACAGTAAACTGACTGACCTCTGATTATATAATTACAAGCAAGGAAGCATCTAACACAAGCAAACATTAAAGCATTCCCAGATGCAAAGCCATATACTTGCCATCAGGAACCACCGTGTATTGTACTGTCAAGTTCAAAGCATGATTATGCTGTTGCTGTCAGATATTGCCTACGTATGATGCCCCAGGCACCAGAAGGGGTT
>WNWU01000005.1:27244270-27261629 GCA_012654045.1 Ptyas mucosa | reverse complement strand
ACTTCCGCATAGACTGAATGAGCACGACCATCAGTATATATCTGACAGTTGCAGCCATTTTTGCTTCTCAGCTTGCCACAGATCCAGGAGGGATGGAAGACTAGGTTTGGAATGCCAGTTCCAGGTGGCAACAAGAAATCATCCCGTAGGAACCAAGGTCATCTAACCAGATAGTCGGCGAGGGCTTGGACAGGTTTCCATAACAATACCTAGATGTCTAATTGGACAACATGAACTGCACTAATGGCGGGGAGGGAAGAAACTATTCTTTAACTGCAAAAACCGTGCGTTTTGCTTTCAATCTGTGCCGAAATGCTGTATTAAATAAAGTTTTGCATATAGAGATTGAATCATCTCAACAATGCTTGCTTGGTTGGATTCGTCAGTTAGAACCCTGACATGTGCTTTGTCTTTGTGGATGGGCAAAAAAACGTGACTGAGTAGCAAACTGAACTGATCTAACCACT
The DNA here is from genome assembly GCA_012654045.1 of Ptyas mucosa. NCBI lineage: Eukaryota > Metazoa > Chordata > Lepidosauria > Squamata > Colubridae > Ptyas > Ptyas mucosa. The sequence continues at coordinate 27,261,162 of WNWU01000005.1, read as the reverse complement.
AAGGATGGCCACAGACACTTCTTAATAGGAAAGCTATTAAGTACAGTGCTGTACCTGAAATTGGAAGAATTCACTATAACCTCAATGGAATGAATGTATTAGGAAACACATTGCTTAGATACTTTCCTCTTATGTACCTGTCAATGATGGCACTTCTCTTTTTATGTTTGTCTTTTTGTAGTTTAAATGAAATGATAAAGTACAAGAATTTACTTTTCTCAAACCATTGTCCAAGGGTTAGACTATAATAGCTATTTCAGATACAGTAAAGACTTCATCAGGGCTATAACACATGTAAGAGAAATGTTTAATCCTTTTCTTCCCTGCTGTGATCCTGTGAAAATCCTTTATGGATGGATGTAAAAATGATACATCCTTGAAAGTTTCAACTGGGAAATGAGCTATTCCAGTCTTTTCAAGGTCAGGATGGCTTGTTTTGATTCCGATACTTCCAAAACTCATGAAGCACTCTGTTCCCTAGTTGAAAGAGCCTTTTTGGGGTAAGAACTAATTTATACACCATTATTCCTTGTATAATTGAAAAAGAATCTTCCCTTGATACTTAATTCCTCCCCCCCACATTCCTACCATTAAACTTTAAAATTTTGATATAACTCTTGATAACGCAATTAGCAATATGCATAATTTGACAGAGCAATATGTTAATTTAATTACTCTTCATATGAATTGATTTATGTTTTATGAGAAAATAATAATTATGAAAAGTTCCAGTTGGACTTTTGACACTTGTGGAATTGTTTTCTCAGCCGATCAATAATAGCCAAAAATATTTCAGGTAAAGGCGTCTTTCTGACTGTGGATAACACATTCCATGCTGGAATTTATTTTTGTTTCCTTCTGTTTCTAACTTTACTGTACGTTTTCATCTCAAAAAATAATCATGATAAATATCATTTTGGAATTTGTATTATTGCAGGAAAGCAGGATATATTTTATAATCTGATAATTAATTGTGGAAAAGCTGAAACTTTTCTTATTCCGTTCTTTTTAAATTTCTTCCCTCCTCAGCAGCAAAACAGCATCTTTAAAACTATTGAACATTTAGCAACCACTATCCTATCTATGCAGGATTCTGTAGCAAGTAGTAATTAACTAGGTTAACTTGGATGTGCTTTAATGCAAACTAAAGGTAGGAAAGGAAAAAAGTATAGGATTAGACATAGAAACAGCAAAATTATATGCTCTAGGAATTAATGCATGTAAAACATTTTGTAGGTAGATTTACAATATGTTCCATGACCCTAAATTCCTCATTATTATCCATTATCTGAGACAACTTTATAAATAATTTTATACAATGTAAAACAAAAGTACTGCATACTCAGTATTATTTGAGAAAATTAACTAAGCTACCAATCTTGATAGCTGTGAGACACAATGATAAATCTGGCCCTGAAGATGGAAAAACCCTAGATTTCTGAGAGGGATTGTGGGAAGTTTGGGAAAGGAAGAGAACTAAATATAGACATCAACAATCAAGAGATTTGGAAAATCCTATTATAGTTTCAAGATTCTGTACTTATACAGACTGACATTTATGTACCTTATTAAAATATGTGTAGTTCTTGCTTCCATGATCTTGCCCAGCTGAATGTAGGACTTGATATCTATCTTGGTAACTGTAATAGGAATTTCCTTGCCTTATTTATAAAGAATTAATTAAGATGGATCTCTCTGAGTTATTTGAAATGCTTCTTCCAAGATTTCTCTATACCTGAGCTAAATTGCTACTTTATCAGATAAGCACAGGGGTGGGTTCTACTTACCTTTACTACCGGTTCACAATGGGGCCGCACATGCGCAGAAGCATTTTCATGACGTCAGGGTCAGTGGGCGGAGCCTCCCGCTGGTTTTATTACCAGTTCTATAGAACCGGTGCGAACCAGGGGCAACCCATCACTGGATAAGCAGTCAACTGACTTGCCCACTATCTCTTGATTATTTATCTCAGTGTTCTCTTGCCTTCTTCTCTCAGCCTTCCCACAATCTCTCATCACTTTCAAAACAAAACTCCATGTGACACCACAGTGTACAACTGCTTCTGAGTCTTAAATCTTATCCATGAAACCAAGATATTTCATAAGAAATAACTTGCTGAATAAAGGCAATATAGTTCAACATTTTGATTCTAACACAAGTGAACACCAAATCTTTCACGAGCAGATATGTCTATCTGAAGATGCCCCTGTGTTTGTAAAATCTATAAAGCTACAAAACTCACAAATCTTCCATGATTTGATTTGTTAGTTTAAAAATAATAATGGATCTTGTGGCCATCACCATAATTAGGTAATTATATATCATTGAGAAATTGCTCTCTCAAGTCTCTCCTGGAATCTACTGCTAATTAATTACATTCAATGACTTTTCAGTCTACTGTAATATTATATGATGGAGGAAAATGCAGCCTTCTAATATCTGACATGTCCCCTTCAGTTATCCTTTCTCACTACAGCATAATGTTTTAGTCTGTTCTCACAGTGAAGCAATACTATTCTAATCAGTATATTTTGGTGATATAAAATGTCCAAAAATGAATGCAGTGATAGAATTGGAAATTTATATGGGCAGATTCCAATATAGTTTCCTTTAGTTTATATTTTCCTTTTAATTTCTTTCCTTTTAATTCTTTGTGATAGAAACTAAAAGTGAAGTTAAGAATTATGTACTCTAAAGGACAGGTAGAAAACAGTTCAGAAATTTTGTGGAAGTTACTATCAAATAACTGGAGCCCAGAAGGGTGTGGAACAGGAATAGACCATTGGGGTGCACGTTGTTAGGAAATAAAGTACTCAGATGATTGAGGAAAATGGAAGGTAGGCCTAAGGCTGTTGGTGATAATGCTGTGGTTGTTGTAATGCAATGCTTTCTTGTTGATTCTTTGCTTGGCGCTGGTTTCTGTTCTACTATTTTAATGGTTATTGAAAATTGTCCAGATTCTAGAATGGGGCAGTAGATGTCTATTTCTTTGAATAAATAAATCTGTTCTTCCACGTAGCATTTTTTGAAGTCTCTATATAGATAATACCCAAAGTACTGAAAATAAAAAAAGAAAAGAAGTTATCCAAATTCCTATTCCTCTTGGATCCTCGTTTTTCAAGAGCTACTGCTTAAATTTCTGAGCTTAAGTCAAATAATATATAGATTGTAGTTTGCTGCACAGTAGATTGCACTAAAAAAAGTATTTAAAATCTAAACATTAATTTGCATTGCATCCTGCCAATTTAGATATGTCTTAGTTTGGTTTCTTGGTTCTTTAAGTGTCTTTCTTATATACTACCATAATCTGCATGGATTCCTGGCAGATTATGGTAGTATATCCTTACAATAATAAGACAGTAAAATTATGTATGTTGTGTCAGCTGCAGTTTCCAAATGTTCTTCTACATGCCACATAGATTGCAGTAATTCAATTATGTGATGTGATTCACCTACTCATAATTGTTAGAAACTTAATCTCCAAGTAGGTCTACAACTAGTACACAGATAAAACTGGACAAATGGTCTCCTATCCAGGGTAAGATTCTTTCTACCCAGAGCAAGAATATTTACAAATAAACAGTAACATGGTCTTACTAGGGTTCAACATCTGCCTACTGTTTCCAGTAGCCTCCAAATACCAGATCAGAATTTCTACAGCATGTCTAGCTCAGCCTATATCATCAGCAACAAACTATGAGATGAACTCTCCCAGTGGTTTCATGCAAATATTAAAAATTGGGGGAGAGAACTGAAACCTGGGACAGCATAAAGACCTGCTTCTTTTCCTCACTGCCATGGACTTGATCTAGGAGGAGCAGAAATGCGGAACAACACAGTGATTAGTGGTACTGAATGCCCTCAAAAGCTCTAAGAAGACCAGAAAGATCAATAGATGTGGGACACAGCACAAATCTTTGAAAGGCAGGCAGATTTCTAACTTTTTAAAATTACTTTACATTATGCCATAGCAATGGATTGCTTTCCATAAAAATAGCCACATATTAAACCAGAAGTTAGCTTCTCCATCCATATTCATAAATGGAATGATCTCACAAACAGAACATAATTGTCTCTAAATGTTTTTGGGATAGTGAGTAATGGAGTAAAATAAAATAGGAGGATTTTGGGAGTGGTGTTTATAGGAGAGCAATGTCAAAGTGAATAATAAAAGAAGAATTCATTGGCCATCTTTAAGTCAATGCATTTTTTAGAAATTCTGCATATTTCTTTATTGCTGAAATTCTTCCAGTTTCACATGAAACAAAAGATCCCCCTGGGGAAGTAAATTTCACACAACTGAGATTTGTGTTCAGGCTATCTTTCAATTAAATGCATTGCATGGAAAACATGGTTTTACTAATTCCATTTCCCCATGCCCATTGTTAGACACATTATTTCTATAAAGACAGGGAAAAAAATAGCTGAGCAATCTTGTTTTATTCCTGAGATAGGTAGATACAAATCTTTATATACCATAAGAAAGGCGATTTGCTATTTTATGCTGTTTGATGGATGTCATGCATATAAATCAAATATAAATAAAAAAAGAAAACCCTGAAATTGATTAAGAAGATACAGAATTCCATTCAGATTCTTTTGTGACTGAAGTAGTTGGTGTCATGGTGATCAATTTGCTATTGAAGAAAGGGTACTATAGTTTTTATGTGTTTTGCTTTTCTGCCTCCTAATACAGACTTAGTATAAAGGACATGAAATTGTTTTCTCAATATAAATGTGTTTTTTCTTCTTTCATTTATCTGCTAAGTCAGATAACTGTTGGGCTAATTGATAATTCAGCTTTAATGAATCCTCTAGTTGTAATGCAAAATCGAAGTGGGAATCTTCAGAGTATGTTGGATTCTCAAGTAAAGTGAAATTGGTTTTGAAAGAATGGTTGTTTATACAGTGATCTATGCAGATGGAAGGTTTAAGAAAATCACTCTTCCTTCCTGAAGAACCACTTGATAAATCACAGGCTTTCTTTTATACTTATTACTCTCTCCATGACTAGGTAAGGAGGTAGTTATGCAAATAGGTGGCACTCCAATCACGGCTGAACACCTGGTGGAACATAATCAGTACTCATAACCAATTACCTTAATATCCCTTTTGTTATAAGATTGATAAAAATGTTTGGAATTCCTAGAAAAAAATTCTACAATATATATTTATTGTCTAAACAAAAAAAACCAGATCCAATTCTAATAGGATAAGAAGATGACTGTGTAAGAAGTAAATAAATTGCCAGCATTGTGGCAGCCATTCTTATTACCAAAGACCTGTCTTTTCAAACCAGAATGCATATTTCAGAGTTATTGGCACTTAAGTGTGAAGCAGAAGTCCATTTAATTGTTCTGACATAGAGGTTTTTTTAAAATCACAATGGAGTATAAGTTCATGTATGCTTGAGATATGAAACACCAATGGTATTCGATGTCAGCGTTCCAGAAAACCCCCCAACTCCAAGTAAAGACTCTGAAGCAAGCATTTTTCAAAGTTCTATTTACTAGAATAGATAAACTGGCACATCTGGGAAAACCCGAATCTGAGAGGTCCAGGTTTTCCTTCAGTAAATCAAAAACCCCCAAACCATCCCCTCGCTCCTCAGTCAATCACATGCTCCAATCAACTGCCGTCCCATCTCGAGACATCACTCTGACCACTCCTTCTCCAGATGCAGGATCGCCCTGACCTTGACCGACAGGAAGAATGCTATTATGTCTACAGACCCCTCTACTAAATCCCCCCTCCTACTTTCCCACATGTGAGAAGGTGGCGGCATGGAAGCTTCCAGCCTAATATGGCTTCCAAAGCTGACATTCAATCTAAAATGAAGCAAGTAGAACTCCATTTGGATAACAAGTCTTTCTTTCCACTTCAGTTTCCTGTGCCTCCTCAATTCAAAAGATCTCTTAAATGGCACAAGTAGTTGTAGAACAAAAAGGAAGAGAAAAAAGTAGCCTCCCTGCTTATACGGAACATATGTATGTTTGAAGTATATGTGGAACGAACCTTATGTTAGACCATCACGTACCTTGCTTGTTTTGGGATCAGCAGTGAGGCTGAATGCAGCTGTTCCGGTTTAATATGTGTATTCAAGCTTAATCAAACATGGTTTAAAATCTATAAGTGTACATTTCTTTTTCTTTTTTTAAAAATAACTTGATTTTAAGTGGATCAAAGTGAGATTGTGACTCTATTATTTGAATGAAGAAGAATTTTATGTTTACAAATGCTGTCATTTATGCCTTGGGAAGGTAAAATTCTTCAGCCTTATTCCTGCCAACTGTTATATTGTTACACAGACACAAACTAATACCAGTATAAAAACATGGAAGTTTGGCAATAGTTTGGTGTGACTCCTTACTCAGTATTGCAAGCTAGTGAACCAGAATGATATTCAGATTTTGAACAGGTGACTCAAAAGATTAGTCAGAATGGCACTGGAAATGAGTATGTTTTCTCCAGAGGTATATCACCAGCAATCCATTGTACTCAACAAGGAAGGTCTAGAACATGAGCAGGAAAAGATATGCAGGTCTTCACACAATAAAAAGTTAAGCAGTGTTTAGTGGGGTCCTCAAAAGAAGGAGGCAATTAGACTACCTGTTTTAGTGTATACAATAAGGGTTGAGGGGAGAGGTGTTATTCTTAGGTTGGCAAACCTTTTTCCAAACTCAGATCTGATTTTTTTTTTTTTGAATACGTGCTGTCCCTAATTATTTGACTGATTTTTGGGTTGATATAAGAGATCACTTAGTCTGATTCTAGGTCTTGGATTTGTCTGCATGGAACTATGGAATCTAAAGTATGTTTGTTTTGTAAGCTTGTGCATTCCTGTGTTATGGTGAGATTTTTAACTGCCTTATAGTTTGACCTCCTGCATTTCTAATCATTAGCATAGAATAACTATACCTACAGTATACTACTTCCTGGGAATACAAAGGCTATATTTATTTATTCATTACATTTATATGCTGCTCACCTTCCCCATAAGGTGACTCTGGAGAGCTTACAGTTCATAAAAAGATAAATAGGAAAACAGTTCAAATGTTAAAACAATGCAAATTTAAAAAAAATAAAACTATGCAAAATTCCAGGAACCAAGAGATAGATGGTACAGGATTGAGATCTTTTTACCTCGTCAACCACCTCCAGCAGTGGGGCCCAAGGAACGTTTTAATACCCTTCTGGAAAACCATAAAGGGAAGGTGCATTTCTCACCTCCAGTGGTAGAGTTATTATCAGAATTAATCTTATTATTATCTCATTCATGTCTGTCCTCTTCAAACCCCATTTTATACACATGCCAATTCTGTAAAGTAGATTGTAATAAGTACACAATACCTCGTGCTCAATTATATATAACTAGTATTGCATTTTTCAAAAGGTTTTTGTTTGGAAATTCAAAAAATAGCAGTAGAAAGACTATATATCATAGAATTTTATACCGAACTGAATTTTCTTCCTGATCACTGCCTTCAAGGTTCCTGATGTTGAATGCAACAGTTAAAATTAATAATGAGTATGCATGATTTTGCTGAACTTTATTTGTATTATACTATATCTTGTAAAACAGTTTGAAATTCTGTTTTGCATTTATTGCTCCTCTGGGAAATAGATGTCAAATTCAGGAAAAAGGAAAATGTAATTTTTAAGTGTGTGGCTACATAATTGGTAATTTACATGCTCCTAAAGAAAGAGAGTATATGTCTTTTCTGTATACATACGTGCTTTTTAAAGAGAGCAATCACTGTTTTTCTGGTCATTATAATTCACGCTGCGTCTGCCACTACTGGAAAACTAATGAAAATGCTGGGAGAACAAGGCTTTATTTTACTATTGAGAATTCTCAGTGGTTACAATATGATAGTGTGCCTAATTCTCATAGTTTTGCATTTTTTAAACAATGAATTTTATTTTCAGCCCAGTCATCCATTTCATTAATTAACCCTCTAACCGCCGAGTGTATTTTTAAAATACTGTAAGGGAGCTTTCAAAGGAATTGGCATTTGCTGCATGAAATATACATGGAAAAAACTGTCCTGACAGTCAAAACGTGGAGTCATATAAGCATTGTTAGCATTGAAATAAAACTATTTAAAACTAGTGTTCTTAAAGGGAAGCTCCAATAAAATGAAAGTGCTGGGGTGGGAAATGAGGATGGGGTTGTGTGTACCATAAAGAGTGCAATCTAATGCAGTGCAACTGTTGCCATAGTAAAATATTGTGTGGAATAAATGTAAGCTCTACTACTGAGACAAATTAAATAGGTAATAAACTGTTAATACAATTTCTGTCACTTCTGCTTTCTCTGTTTGAAGCATTCACCTTATATACTGAAAGCTCAAAGTAAATAATTATTTTCAAATATACAAAAGATATGTCTTTAAGGGTATCAGTTTATGAACAATGTTATTATGTCCATAGAGGAAAATAATTTTTGGGAGTTCCCCAAAGTGCCGACCCTCTGGAATGGGCTGCCCACCAGCCTCAGGACAGCCCCTGACCTCCTCTCCTTCCACCGCGAATTGAAGACATGGCTCTTTCATTAAATGGGCTGATCTGCAGGGGTGATTTTAAATAATTTTAATTAATTTTAATTGGATTTTTAATGTTTATGTAATTTTTGTTCTGTTTTGTAAGCCACCCTGAGTCCTTCGGGAGAAGGGCGGCATATAAATTACATAAATAAATAAATAAATAATTGTCTAAGGGCAATGATTTCTACATTGGCATTTACAGCTAATCCTTGCTTAATGACTGGTTGCTTACCAACCATTTGAAGTTACAATGGATCCCCCAAAAGTACTGTGAATCAGTTCCTGAATTCTGATGGCGACATCCTCCCTACCTTGGTCACATAATTGCATTTGGGGCACTTGGAAATCAGCTCATATTTATGGCAGTGGTGAAATCCAGTTTTTTTTTACTATTGGTTCTGTCTGCATGGCTTGGTGGGTGTGGTGTGGCTTGGCACGGGAAGGATACTGCAAAATCTCCATTTCCACCCCACTCCAGGAGAAGGATACTGCAAAATCTCCATTCCCTCCCCACTCCTGGGGGAAGGATATTGCAAAATCTCCATTCCACCCCACTCTGGGGCCAGCCAGAGATGGTATTTGCCAATTCTCTGAACTGCTCAAAATTTCCGCTACCAGTTCTCCAGAACCTGTCAGAACCTGCTGGATTTCACCCCTGATTTATGGCTATTTGTAGTGTTCGATGGTCACCTGATCGTGATTTTCAATGCTTTTTGCTGGTTTCCAGCTCTGACTTCCAGTTTCCAGGAAAAAACACCCTTCCAATAAAAATGGATTAATTTAATAATCATGGCATTCATTTAACAACTGCCACAAAAAAGGTTCTCAAATTGGGTGCAATCCATTTAACAGTTGCCATAACTTACAACCCTAGTTCTGGGTTCAATTATGGTTGTAAGTTGAAGACTATCGGTAGTACAAACACATAGCATTATTCTTATGTTGGCTTTACTAAAAATGAGCCATTCATGATAATACAAAGAGCCATAGCTCAGGCTATTTATGCTAAGTCTGGGAACAAGAAAAAAAAATAAAAGGAAAGGAAAAAATAATAACTAAATCATCTCATTATATGAATTTGGAACTCAGGCTTATACAACCTAGTATACGACCTAGTATCCTTTAAATTTTCTATAGACCTTAGCCCAATGTCTCCAATGTCAAGGAGATTTATTTCTTTACTTATTTATTTGTTTGTTTTGTTTTACTCTACTCTACTCTACTCTACTCTACTCTACTCTACTCTACTCTACTCTACTTATCTCATTCAATTTTTATAGCTGCCCAACTCAACCAAGTGACTCTGGATGGCTTACAATTTTAAAATTCTAAAACAATTAAAACAATTTAAAAGACATGAAAAAAATAAAATTTTCCTCAAAATAAGTATAAACAGCACCCTTGATGATTAATCTACTAATATTAAAGCCAGGTAATAGGGTCCTTCGTACATTCCAAGCCCCTGGATGGGGTACATAGCCAAATTTTTAAAGCTTTGTGGAAAGCCAACAGGATTGGGGCCATTGTCATCTCTGAGGGGAAGAAGATTCCAAAAGGCAGGGGCTACAACAGAAAAAGTATATCTTCTAATTCATGCCAGCTGATACTCTTTGGCTGATGGGATCTGCAGCATACCTAATTGGTTGGATCTGATCGGATGAGTAGAAACTCTTGGAAAAAGATTTAATAGAACTGAAATATTGTGGAGTTTCAATATGTTCAGCAGCTTGGAACTGATTTTCACAACAAGCACATATGGAAGCCAAACTGAGATTATTGCAGTTTAGGAAGTGGGTATCTACATAGCAAAATAACATTTCAAGAGAAATCTACATTGCAGCTGTAGTTCCCAACTTGAAGACATTTTTATGGCAGCCCACAAAGCATACCTACAGTATATTCTGAGACTGTCCAGTCTCAGAACAAGTGGATAAGGCATTTTATGAATATTAATTCAGTGCAACATATGTAATGCAGTCTAACCTGCAAATCTATGATAAATTGCAAAATGGCTTTAGATTAATAAATGCAAAAATATTCTGTCCTTAGTTTTACAAAATGTGTGTTTGTCTCTACTGTAGAGACGCTCAAGAGAATACATTAACAGATTAATAACACTGAAACATTAACACCTCTGAAGTCCACAGAAGTTTGAACAAAGGAGGGGGGGGTGTTCCATTTTGCAAACACCTCTAGTAGTTTCCACATCAGTGTCTTATGCTCCTTTCAATTATTGAGATATCCCAAAGATTCTAGGAAGGAATATTGGATTTATCCAAAACAAAAATGACTTAAATCCTAAAGAAGACAGAAAAAAAGCACAGTAAAATTCTGAACAATGACATATTTCCCATCTTATAAAATTATGATTGGCAGCTCCAGCTAAAAGTAATACAGCAAGTTCTTCCTCTTCCCTCAATAAATAAACATAAGATATACTTGAATATGTATATACATATGTCTATCTGCCTGCCAGATGCTCATTTCCAAAATCAGACCAGCACCAGGATAAAGTTATAATAATTTAATGATTAATGACTGATTTGTAAATTTGAGTACTACCTGTACATATCAACTGACACATAAGTGCAAACACAAATTTTTCCTTCCAGCAGGCTAAGCGAAATAAAAGGATTAAGAGGATGGTATAGCTATATTGGGAAAAGGAAGAATGAAACTAGAAGGAATTCAGACAAAGAATAATTGTGTAGAAAGAAAAAAGAGCCCAATATACTATATGTTTAAGTATTACAGAAAGGATAGGGATGTGGTGGCTTGTCGATCGAAAGATCGACAGTTCAGTGGTTCAAATCCCTAGTGCTGCATAACTGGGTGAGCTCCCGTTACTTGTCCCAGCTTCTGCCAACCTAGCAGTTCGAAAGCATGTAAAAAATGCAAGTAGAAAAATAGGGACCACCTTTGGTGGGAAGGTAATAGTTTAGTCATGCTGGGAGACTGACCACGGAGACTGACCACGGAGACATCTTCAGACAGCGCTGGCTCTTCGGCTTTCAAATGCAGATGAGCACCACCCCCTAGAGTCAGGAATGACTAGCACATATGTGCGAGGGGAACCTTTACCTTTTATTACAGAAAGGAGAAAGGGTTAAATGCAACAAGCAAGCAAGCTCTTCCCAAGCAACATCACTTTAGCATGTAAGCTTTCCAATAGCAATGTCTGCAGTTGTCCCAAAGGTGCTTTTTCAAGAGGCAACTGGACTTTCAACAGAGCTGAAGAAGCTTCTTGGATGAGAAGCGAAACATAGAGGGATAGAATTGCAGCTGAATATATAAAGTCAAACTCTTGATTGGAGGTTCCTTGTTCCAGCAGCCTAATTTAGTCACAAATACCACTCTTCTTGATGCCAAGGAGTAACCCCAATCAATAACCATTCTAATTTTTAAGAAAGATGCCAAGACTGGCCTGGCAAAATGTCATGTAACTGGGGTTTTAACATTATTGATAAACTTCATGCCAAGCATTTACATGTGAAATACATAGACTGGGTGATTAAAAGAGAATTTACTTGTTATGGAATAGGCTGGAAACAGATTGACAGCATTTAGCAGAAAAATTATCTAGCTATCCTTGAGGTGTTCTTTATGTTGCACTCATCAATTTGAAGGTAGCATTTGATTTGGTTTGAAGGGAAGGGTTAGAGGCTAAGACAACATTTTCTACAGTAGATTGAAGATTATTACAATGAATTATTATGCTAAATGAAGGTCAGGCATGCTTCTCCAAATTCCCTGCCTAACCCAAAGCTCTCCAGAAATGAGGCAAGCAAAGATCTACAGTACTTAGCACAAATATTTAATTTCTCTATTACTTTTATTGCATATATTTTAACAAAAATGAGTTTGATCCTCTATTGGCAAACATGCTCATGTATACCTCTTCTGTTCTATTTTTTATTTGCAAGTATAAGCAACAGACTGTAGCAATGAAAGTTAGACATCAATTACTTCAAAATGAAAACTGTGGTCTTCACCAAGAGATGCAGCAATTTCATGTATAATTGGAAGATAAATAAGATAAATTATCACTGAGCAAGTGAAGGATTTTTAATGCATACAAATTATCCTCTTTAACATAGAACCAAATTTTAAAAAAATGTGTATGAAAAGTGCAATAACTCAATTTGCCAGCTGCAGAGGCAATAGTTTTGTTCCAGCAACAATGAAACTCTTTAAAATAAAAGTATTCATATTTTATGATGCCCAATATCTTATAAATCCTGTATAAGGACTTGAGAGCATTAGTAGTAGTTCACACCTAACTTATAAGATTGATATTTTGCATGCCTATTTTACAAATACGTTTTTGAATCTGGAAATTATTCTCTCTTGTTACTCCTTTTTGAAACTAAATGGTATGAAAGTCCCTTCTTACTCCTCATTCTTATGGATATATTCTTTTTTTCTTGGAAGTAAAGCATAGATACAAATCACTGTGTCTTTTTAGCTCAATTTTATTTCAATCAGGTTATGAAAAAGCTTCACTGGAGATAAAATAGTGTGCTTGGCTCAAATTTATGACCAGTTGTAGCATCCCCTAGTCACATGATTGTGATATTTATGTATTGATTTATTTGCTGTTTTCCAGCAAAAAATGCCCATTGAATATGCTGGATTTGCTTAACAATGACATATTTCACTTAATGATTAAGGTAACTTGTTTATACCACTGTAAAAATGGTTATAAAATCAAGCCTGGTCATGTGGTGCCTTGACTTACGACCTCAATGACTTACAACCAAAATTCTAGACCCCACTGTGCTTACAAGTAAAGGAATATATGTAGGCAACTAAATTGGCTAATTTGATATATAAATACACTTTTCAGAAAGAATGGCAATTTTAAATTCAGCTGTTTCACCAAACAGTTATAAAAAGGTATGTTGCTATGACTAACTTCTATTTCAGTCTTGAGAAGAGGCTCATAATTACATTTCTTTTACTGCTTTCAGTTCTTTGTAATAATTACTCAAAATATTTAATTCCCCTTAGACTGATTTGAAGTTTAATAAGTTCCTGTAAAGTTCCTGTAAAGAATTTGTTTAATTGCAATTGAGTTATAGCCTTCTTTTTAAGAACAATGAGCCAATCATCTGTACACTGATTAATGTAGATTAGTTTCTACTTTAAGCATCTAGATATTCTAGTTCTTAACGTTCTGTGCTTATATTTTGATAATCGTATTGAACAAGTTCTGAGAAAGCTGCCATTTTTCTTCAAGAAAAGAAAAGCTCCCAAAAGATTTGGGTAGCATGGTCTATGGCAGAAGTAGGCAACTTCTGGCTGTATGAAACTTCTCTTTTTTGCCACCCACAATACTTCCCCAAATCATGAAGTTTGGTAGCACAAAGTCAAATTCAATGACTTAGTTCTTTGGGGATGGGGATGCTCCATCAAGATAAGTTTAATATTCATCCCCTTGGCTGACCATACTATTTTTGATTTTTTTTAAAAAAAGCAGCAGCAGCAGCAGCAGCAGCAAAAAAAAAAAAAAGACTGAATATTTTGCTTTCATTTTTCCGATGATATCATCAGTTAGGCTTCCTGAGCTCCCCAAAACTTTTTTTAAAGGCAGAGTCAGGCTACAGAAAGTTTGTTTGCTCCTTTCTTGGATGATGCTGTTTGGAATATCCCAGAGGCTGGCTTTATTTTCATTTATATCCTATCTTATTTTATACTGAATGTATCTGCAGCTGTTGGGAAAGAAGTCTTATATCAGAAGGTTTTTCCTTACGTTTCTCTATGCAACTAGACACATCTCTAGATTTTAAACTTGAAATTCAGATGAATAGATGTACAATGTCCTTTATACTAGATTCAAATCCCAGCTCATCTGTGCGGTAATTTGGATGCCTTTGACAATGTCAGATTTCGGCGTAATCTCCAATAAACTTCATTCTCAAACACAAAGTCTCTTCTGCCAACTGCTTCAGATCACAGGAATGTCCCCCTCCCTTCATCACCTGGGTAACCCTATCTATTAAGGAAGGGGGAGAAGGACAATATCTCAAATGCCAAGCACTAAATTTCAAACTGTACTGCTCGCTCCGGTTTTTTTTCCCTTTTTCCTCTTTGATTATGGCAGCGATGAAAAAATGCAACTTAACTCGCTGACAGACAAATTATTGTAATTCAACATTATGTGAGAATAAATAAAATAAACAAAGGTCTTATCTACAAAAAGAGTTAGCTACCAAGTACTGGTCAAAAATGATGATATGTATGCCTATTTTGACATTCTAGACAAAAGTGATTTTCCACGTGTGAAGATGTTTGGTTAGGATTTGCATGTCTATTTTGGTTTTCACATTTGATCTCATAGTACAGTTATTCATTTTCTCTGCAGTTTGCAAGCTGCACACATTTTTCCTTTCCTAATGAAAGCTGAAATCTTTCCTTAACGACAGCTTGGCCTTGGGAGAAAAGCAAAATCCAATCATGAGTATTGCAATGACATCTGGAATTTGACAGGTCTAGGAGCCATTTTTAATTTCTTCTCCTTGCAATACTTTCCTTACCCAAAGACATAGAAAAAAAATGGCTTTTTTTGTAATGAGGAGAGTATTGTTATGCAGTTTCCTAAACTAGACAATATTTCAGGGAAAAAGATTCCTAGATAAGAGCCACTGAAGACTTGTTTATAAAATTAAAATCAAACCAGTGTGACAAATTAGGCCTAGGGAGATACCATTCAATCATGAAGTTAACTGTATGATTTTGTATATGTTTACTTTATGATCCTGACTCAATTTATAGAGTTGTTGTGAAAATAAAATGGTTGTGAGCCAGTGTGTATATTTTATAGCATTTCTAGAGAAAAAGTGAAATACTCATATCATAAAATTAATTAATAGTGACGCTTACTTACTAAGGCACTCCTGAGATTCACTTCGCATTGAGTATATACTTAATATCTAATCTGATATTTCTGAAATATTTTTGTCTGTTTTATAGATATAGTGTTAGAAATAACAGTAATTTTTCAATGTATGTACTTCTTTTTAGGAAGTGGAGTTTTTTTTTTTTTAAAAGTTATCTCAGAAAATCTTAACTACCACGAAAGTTCTGTAGGGAGATTACAGTGCCATTTAACACTAAGAACAAGGGGTAAAGAAAAATACAAAACAGTGCATATTAATAAATAGCAGAGGAAAATATAGTTATATATAAAAATCTTGGTATAGTGCAGGCAGTACATTGAAACCATATTTTAAATGGCAGCTGGTTTATATTTCCTAGTTTTAAGGTTTATTAAATTTTATTGGTTTCATTCTTTTCAGTGCTCTTCATGCATACTGACTTTTAAATGTGATTTTAAATACTTTCACTAGAAACTTTTTTGATGGGAGAGAAAAATAAAGTCCATTGAATAAACAATTGAATAACTGTAAGTTTGCCAAAGATCCATGAAAAATTATCTGCAGCTATATAATTTTTAATATTTAAGAGTGAGACATCACATTCATAGAGGAGCTTTTCATTTATCTCTTCCAGCAACAGCTTCCTCTCTTCCTAGATAAATCATTGAAGGTTGAGAAGCTTTGAATATAGAGGGGCAGGAGGCTACTACTAAAAAGAGGAATCACTCAGCCCTCTCCCTAAATCTTCCTAAATCTAAAGTTGAATAGTTGGTGCATTTGCTTTGAAACATAAGATGATCACCAGGGACGATTATGCCTTAAACAGAAGTCTGTGGTTTGTCTATTCTTATGTTAAAATATCAGCCAGAGTCTATAGCAGTACTTAATATTATTATTACATACCAGTTTTACATGGTAAAAATCCTCCTAGCTTTAAAAGGGAAACAGATAAAACCCTATTCCAAATAGAATAATTTTCCTTCTTCAAAGGGTAAATGCTTTACCATGGTAGTAAGTTTTTTTAAATTTTAAATACATTTGTGCAAATATTTTGAAGAATGTATTTATTCAGGCATTATACAAATTTGTATTGCCAACCGTCTTAATCAAATTAGGCAGTTAACAAGCATAAAAATAGAAACAAAGATATAAAAATATAGAAAAAGCAATGAAAGGTACCAATTAAAAAATAAATAACAATTAGCACAGGGCAAAAATACAAATTCGGCTCCACTAACAACATGGCCCTAAAAGCTTTGGGGGGGGGGGAAACAACCAGGATTTTAAGATCTTCCAAAAGGCCAACAGATCTATCCAAACCTCAGACAGAGGCTGTTCTATAAGGCAGGTGCTTTGACAGAAAAGGAATACCTCTTGGATCGTCTGAAGGGATACAGCAGGGACGAGAAATATATCCATCCTGTTAAGGATATTGATGTTGTTTTACCAACCAGCAGAGTAACTGCAC
>WNWU01000005.1:27213175-27244260 GCA_012654045.1 Ptyas mucosa | reverse complement strand
TGTTAAGGATATTGATGTTGTTTTACCAACCAGCAGAGTAACTGCACAAGGAAACGTTGAGAGCAATGAATAAGAAAACTGGTTTAGCAAAAGTGTACTTTATCATAGGAAAAAGCAGTAGCGTAGTCATAAACAAATCCCAAGTCTTCACCAATAAATCAGTCCAGTAAATCAGTCCACACAACTCACTCTGGTTAACAAACCACGATGGTAGCAGATCCATCAACAGATAGCAACTCCTTCACAATAGCAGCTCATAGCAGTTCATAGCAGTTCAGTCACAATAGCAGTAGCAGTTCATAGCAGCAGCAGTAACTGACCAGGTTACAATACTTTGTTTAAATATATTCCCAACTAGTCATTATCCCATTACAGCATGACTCAGCAAGAAGGTAACATTTACAGCTTAAAGCTACAGTATATATATATTGCCTGAACAACTGGTTCTAACATTATATATACCATATAGAATCCTAACATTCTCCCCTTTGGACAGGTCAATATATTCAGTTTAGATTCTTAATCCATAGCTTTCACAACATGTTTTATGTTTTATAGCACCTTGCGCTTTGGTAAAACAACATCAATATCCTTAACACATCCCACCTGATCTGATAGGATGGCTGAAATCACTGGAGAAATGTGATTTCCTCAAGTATTTGGCTCCATGCCATGTAGGACTTTATAGGTGATAAGCAACATCTTGAATTGCACCTGGAGCGAAGCAGCTCACGTTCTAGTGGTGTTCTTTAGGCATATTGTGTTGTCACTGCAGTCTGACATGAATCAGAGGATCCTGATTGAGGAATGGGTGCAACTGGCATACAAGATGCATTTGTGCAAAGGCCACCTTGACCACAGCTGCCATCTGCTCCTCAAGTATGTGCTTTGAGTTGTTAGGACTGACACTTCGGGCATCCTATGCTGGAGACACAATTGAATAGATCCTTTATTCTTTTTATGGAATCCCTTTATTTTTCTTGTATTCTTTCTATTATTTTTTTTTCTATTTCCTTTGATATAACAAGCTGGGATAACAAGAGGAATAAATCTGAATTTGTTACTTGTGAAAAACTTTTAAAACTGAGCTGGTGACTACAGGTGACCTTACGCTCCAGGTTACCCAATCTTGAAGTACTGAATTTTTAAATATTGGCAAATTCAACAGAAATTCTAGCCATATAAAAAAGCTAAATAAATGTAACTTTGTAGTTAATGTGACATGACCACCAGAAAATGAGACCTCAGTTTATCAGTTATCTCAAGAACGGAAAATGTACTACTGTCTTATCTCTTCCTGCTAAATATATTCATTAACTTGATTATCTCAATATCAGTACTGTCAATATCAGAATTAATGCAACATTTCCTATAGAGGCATATGGTGTTAATTAGCTGACTGAATGGTATTTTTAAAATAAATTAAAATAATACTTGGATCATATCGCAAAAATAAATTAAACTAACACTTGACTCATATTGCCGCAAGAGAGATTGTTAATAATAATTAAATGTTTAAAATAATTCAATATACCTATTAATATTTTTCCTTTTGTATAATTTGGACTGGAAGCCTTCATAATGAATCCTGCTTTTTTCCCCCTTCTTTTTTTCCTTCTTATTTTTAGTTTGCATATCTTGATGCCAACTTTTCACCCTTAAAATTTGTATTCACTCAGTCTCCATTCTAAGAATATCAGGAAGGAATACAAAAGATATAACAATCAGATTTGCCACAAGATACCATAGTAAAATCTTAAAATGTAAGATTTAAGGGCAAATTAAATAACACAACTTTATATATTAAGATGCTTGAAGAAATAAATTTGTTGTTGTTGTTGTTAGTTGCGACGACGTGTCCGACCCATCGCGACACCATGGATAACGTTCCTCCAGGCCTTCCTGTCCTCTATCATCCTCTGGAGTCCATTTAAGCTCACGCCGACTGCTTCGGTGACTCCATCCAGCCACCTCATTCTCTGTCATCCCCTTTTTCTTTTGCCTCAATCTTTCCCAGCATTAGAATCTTCTCCAGTGAGTCCTTCCTTCTCATTAGGTGGCCAAAGTATTTGAGTTTCATCTTCAGGATCTGCCCTTCTAAAGAGCAGTCAGGGTTGATCTCCTCTAGGATTGACCGGTTTGATCACCTTGCAGTCCAAGAGACTCGCAGGAGTCTTCTCCAGCACCATAGTTCAAAGGCCTCAATTCTTTGGTGCTCAGCCTTTCTTATGGTCCAACTTTCACAACCATACATTGCAACTGGGAAAACCATAGCCTTGTCTATACATACTTTTGTTGGCAGGGTGATGTCTCTGCTTTTTAATGTGCTGTCTTGATTTGCCATAGCTTTCCTCCCTAGTAGCAAGTGTCCTTTAATTTCTTGGCTGTAGTTCCTATCTGTGGTTATCTTGGAGCCCAGGAAAATAAAATCTGTCACTACCTCCATTTCTTCCCCATCTTTTTGCCAGGAATTGAGAGGACCGGATGCCATGATCTTAGTTTTTTAATGTTGAGTTCAAACCAACTTTTGCACTCTCCTCCTTCACCCTCATCAGGAGGCTCTTCAGTTCCTCTTCACTTTCTGCCATTAAGAGTGGTATTATCTGCATATCTGAGGTTGTTGATATTTTTCCCGGCAATCTTAATTCCAATTTGTGATTCATCTAGGCCCACCTTTCTCATGATGTGCTCTGCATATAAGTTAAATAGGCAGGGCGACAGTATACAGCCTTGCTAAACTCATTTCTCAATTTTGAACCAATTAGTGGTTCTATGTCCAGTTCTCACTGTTGCTTCTTGATCTGCATATAGGTTTCTCAAGAGACAAATAAGATGCTCTCCCATCTCTTTAAGAACTTGCCACAATTTGTTATGATCCACACTACCAAAGGCTTTAGCATAGTCAATGAAGTAGAAGTAGATGTTTTTATGGAACTCCCTAGCTTTCTTCATGATCCAGCATATGTTGGCAATTTGATCTCTAGTTCCTCTGCCTCTTCGAAATCCTGCCTGTACTTCTGGTAGTTCTCAATCCACATACTGCTGGAGCCTAGCTTGTAGGATTTTAAGCATAACCTTACTAGCATGTGAAATGAATGCAATGGTGCGATCGTTTGAACATTCTTCGGCATTGCCTTTCTTTGGAATTGGAATGTAAATTGACCTTTTCCAGTCCTGTGGCCACTGTTGAGTTTTCCAAATTTGCTGGCAAATTGAGGATAGCACTTTTACTGCATCGTCTTTTAAGATTTTGAATAGCTTAGCTGGAATACTGTCACCTCCACTAGCTTTGTGGTTGCACAGATTTCCTAAGGCCCATTTGACTTCACATTCTAGGATGTCTGGCTCAAGGTCAGTGACCACCCCATCGTGGTTATCAGGGATATTAAGCTTGTTCTTGTATAGTTCTTCTGTATAATTTTGCCACCTCTTCTTAATCTGTCCTACCTCTGTAGGTCCCTGCCATTTTGATTCTTTATCATGCCCATCTTTGCATGAAACGTTCCCTTCATAGCTCCAATTTTCTTGAAGAGATCTCTGGACCTCCCTATTCTTTTGTTTTCTTCTATTTCTTTGCACAGTTCTTATCTCTTCTAGCTATTCTCTGGAATTCTGCATTCAATTGGGTGTATCTTTCTCTTTCTTCCTTGCCTTTAGCTTCCCTTATTTCCTCAGTTATTTGTAATGCTTCCTCAGACAGCCATTTTGCTTTCTTGCATTTTTTTTTCCTTTGGGATGGTTTTAATTGCTATCTCTTGTACAATGTTGTGAACCTCCGTCCATAGTTTTTCAGGCACTCTGTCTATCAGATCTAATTCCTTAAATCTATTTGTCACCTCTACTGTATATTCATCAGGGATATGATTTAGTTCATACCTGAGTGGCCTAGTGGTTTCCCCTACATTCTTCAATTTAAGCCTAAATTTTGCAATGGGAAACTCATGATCTGAGCCGCAGTCAGCTCCTGGTCTTGTTTTTACTGACTTTATAGAGCCGTGATGGCGAACCTATGACACACGTGCCGGAAGTGGCATGCAGAGCCATCTCTCCGGGCACGCGAGCTGTCATCCATTACTCTTCCGGGATCTGGTGTGCTGGCCAGTTGATTTTCAAGCGCGGGGGAACGTCAAAAACTGGAAGCAGCTGCCCAGTCTGCATGTGCGGGCAGGGAAGATGATCTTCCAGTTTCCAGCATGCCAGCTGGTCTTTGCATTCACATGCGCGCCAGAAACTAGAAAACCAGGTGGTCGGTGCATTTGCGCCCACCAGAAACTGGAATATCATCTTCCCAGTGCGCACATTTGCACCAGGTGGCTGCTCTTCTGGTTTCTGGCACGCGTGCGCGTGTGTGCATCCCTGTTTTGGCACTCAGTGCCGAAAATATTCACCAACACTGGTATAAAGCTTCTCCATCTTCAGCTGCAGAGCACATAGTCAATCAGATTTCTGTGTTGACCGTCTGGTGGTGTCCATGTGTAGAGTTGTCTCTTGAGTTGTTGGAAAAGAGTGTTTGCTATGACCATCGTATTCTCTTGACAAAATTCTACCAGCCTGTGCCCTGCTTCATTGTGTACTCCAAGGCCAAACTTGCCTGTTATCTTTTGGCTTCCTACTTTAGCATTCCAATCCCCCATGATGATAATGTCATTGTTTTTTGGTGTTTATTCTAGAAGGTGTTGTAGGGCATCATAGAACCGGAAAACCCCATATTTCAGTGATCTTAAAAATGTCTGGTTTCTTCTTTTTTTTTTTAGATAATTTTTTTTAAAAAAAATTCCTTTCATCATAAATATTTTATGAACAGAGTGTTGACCAGGTCACATCTTATACATCTTATACATAATCAAAATCATCATTATAATATATCTTAATCTTCCCATTTTTTCCAATATTTATCTCTTTTGTGTATCCTTTTTCACAATTTATCATTTTTTTCCATCTCTACTTATTTCAACTTCTGTCATATTATTTTCTTTCCATCATTTTTATCATTTTCAATTTTATATTTAAACTACATCAGTTTACACCTTATGCTTCTTCTCAATTACAATTACTCCAGTTGTTTACATTCTTTCTTCATTTCTGGAAGTGTCTCTCTAATTCCTTCTACCCAATCGTTAACAATAAAATATTTATGATGAAAGGAATTTTTTAAAAATAAAACTTGTCTAAAAAAAAATAAGAAACCAGACATTTTTTAAGATCACCGAAATATGTTCTTTTTGACTATGTTAAATAGACAGCTGCTGTGGATTCTGCACTGAATGCACTCCCAGCTACTTTTGAGTACAGTATTCATATACAGTATTTGAGGACAGTATCCATATATGTCCAACATGTACAGTAATCAGGAAAATTTATTCCCTGAATTAATATAATCATTAGTAAATGGCTTATAACTCCACCCATTTTCGAACTTGTCTATGATATAATATACAAGTAAGTAAAAGGCAGAGTTTATGCCATCACCATACAGCACATTATGTTATTTTAACAAAACCTCTGGTTTACGTGGATTCTCCAAGACATTGCATCAGCTTCCTCTCTATTTGTGTTTTGTTGGCAATTGAAAACATTTTAAAATAAGCAATTGTCTCTGCTTCTTAATTTCATTTAAGGACAGCTTTTTCCTGTCTTTATTTTTGCTTAGTGAGATTTGCGGGAGGGAGCAGGTTTTGCTGCTACTTTAATTTGCTGCGAATGTACTTTAATTATTGATTATTGTTTTAATGCTACTTATATATGATAAGCCACTTTGAGCAATTCCCTGCTGGAGTGAGACATTTTCGAAGTATTTTGCTTTTCTCAACATGCATCACTCCAGGTATTATTGCTTGTCATATTCAGCCATTATGTTCAGTGGTTAAGAAGAACAGATATCATAGGAAGAAATGTTTACAATAATCTACACTATATTAAATGTATAATTCCCCTCCCCATCAGCAGACTGAATTGGTAATATTAAGTAAAAAATAGTTACATACCGTATTTTTCGAAGTATAAGACACACCGGAGTATAAGACGCACCTACCTTTTTGGGTGAGGAAAAGAAGAAAAATAAATCTCCCTCTTGTCTCTGAGCAATTTTGCCTTTGCAGCAAACAGCAGACAGCCTGCTTTACTTTTATTTTCGTTTTCAGCATAGCTTGATTAGCACAAGGGAAAAAAAATCTGCTCCAGCAATTTACCTCTTTGCAGCAAACAGCAGAGCCCTGTGCAAAACAGCTGAGAGCAAATCAGCTGAGTTGGGAGGCTGATCCAATCAACTTGTATTAATTAGGCTGTGCTGAAGCTGAAAGGAGCTGTTTTTTCTTGTTGTTTGCTTGCAAGGATGTAACTGCTGCAAGGCAGAGGCCAAAGGGTTGGGGCCAGTGGTTGGGTGGGGCTACATTCAGTGTATAAGACCCACCTAAATTTTCACCCTTTTAGGAGGGGAAAAGGTGTGTCTTATACTCTGAAAAATACGGTACTTTTTCCTTTAACATTTGGCTCAGATCACATTTAGTAAATTTAAAGAAATATACAGCGTAATAGATTTGGCTGTCATTAATAAAGGATTGAATTGCTTTGTAGGGCTGGATACTGAGAGTCATATCAAGAGTCAGAGTTATATTTAATTAATATAAAGCATGATTTTGCATTTATATATGTATCTGGATCTATAGAATATGCTAGGCCAGACATAAAATAATAATGAAGCATAATGGTGACATTCCCACAATTATTAAACCAAAACTGGTTACATTTCTGCTGCTTGTGATATTTGAACCATAATGTGACCAGTCAGTATGAGCATTAATCATTAATAGACGGAGAGGATTAACATCATTCTAATTTAAATATAAAAGGAAGTATTTAACAATATTATATTGATTCCTGTTTTGAACTTTTCTATGGTGACATATATAGTCTTAATTTGGGAGCTAATATAGCCTTATAAGATTATCGACAAATATAAAACTAATAAAAAATTACCCATCTGTTTAAATGTCAGCCAAATTATTAAATCACATTAAAATAGCAAGCCATAGTATAATAGGAATCATGATATAATAGGTGATAACATTAAAATTCAGAAGAAAAGAGCAATACAATGGGCATTATGTTAACTTTAAAAAGAATAACCTTATTCATTTCTAATTAAATACAGTAGGAGATCTGTTGAATTCCACAGCAGGAAGCACCTGGAAACTGGATGGACTTTTGGACACAATTCACCCTTTGCTTTTAGCAAAGATGGTTAAGTTGATTTAATAAATAAGATGCAGTAGTCTGTATTCCCAGAACATGCTAAGCTATAGAATGGCTATGTAATGCATTAAATAAAACCCGCACATCAACATTATGATTATGCTGATGTGTTGATCTGGTCTTTGTTTTTTGTACAAGTTCTTTTTATATTGTTTCTTAATAATTCTCCAGCTAGTTTTATAAGCCTTGGAATATGAGCAAAAGCTATATAATATGAATTGTGTCTTATAGTAATTATCTTTTGTTGGGTTCATGCATGTTATTTATCTTGCTTTGCTAGTTAAGTTTGCATCATCTGCTCATATAATCTGTTGTAATTTTTTCACTGAATTTGTAGGAGTACTTACTTCTTTTATTGCTAGGCCTCCTAATCTCATGTTTCAGTATCAATTCTCCGTTCCATCTGTAGCTAAATATATGTACCTGCCTACCAAGGATATGATCGTAGGTTCCATCATAATATTTTTATTAGAATGTAATGTGTTACAGGTTTCTACTGATTTTATTGTAATAGACTAACTTAGTCTATTCGGGCTGCAAATTGGATTCCCTTGAAAATTGCACAATGCAAGAATATCTGATGTAGAAACTTTGAGCAAAGCAGTTCAGCTTTAATGAAAAGTTTCTCAAACATATGGTTAAGCATAACTAACTTGCACAGATATGTCATGTGTTACTGAATTTTCATATAGGTACTGAACTGTTGAAGAAGAGAGCCTGAATTTTTGATTGAACAGAGCAGTTCAACAGGCCACTCATTAAATGAGTAAGATAGTCTCTGTGCAATGCTGAGAGAAGATTCATAAGGGCAAAAGCTAGTATCTATTAAGACCCTTTATATTATATGAGAGGTTGCTAGTGTACAACAAATACCTGTTTTCTGACATGCAACAACATATATACACATGTGAACTGCTAGTTTCTAATACTCTATGAGCTGGATTTGACTCCCTATAGGTTGCTACTTTGGAAGGAAGAACAATACTGTATCTCTGCTATTTATTCTTTCTTTCATTTTAGCTAAATGATTAGTTATAGGTGGATGTTAGTATTATTTCAAATTTGTAATCATAACTGAGTCAGAATTGTTACAAATATTGTTTATTAAATAAATCATTGTAAGTGGTACATTTTGTGGTGGTTCAGTGACTGTTCTGCTTGCATTTATTTCCATATTTCACTTTTATATTTTTACATGTCTAAATAAGACATGTTCTGTACCTCCTGGCAGTAAATCATACCTTCAGATATGGAAGAATGATTATACTATTTCAAGCAAGCTGGTTTATGTATTTCTGGTTTCTAATTTTTTGATGACTCGAACTCTTAAAGGAATACTGGCTGTTTATCTCAAATACTGTTTGTGATTTTATGGCAAATACCTGCTGCCATGAAAAAAAATAAGAAGGACAATACATATAATGGAAAAAACAATTACAAATACTAGAGCCAGAAGTTCTGGACTGGGTAAATTCAGATTAACTGGTAGAAGATTGCAAAAATTAAGGGTTTTATATATTTCTTTATTTCTATCAGATTTTTGCATATCAAATCTGGTACCTGTACAAAAAGACATTATAGAAGATCTTAATGCATCAGAATCTTCAGGTTGATACAGGTTTCTAATGTGTAGAAGTTTCATCTCCATTTTGGCTCCTTTTCTTTCTTAAATATCCCTAAAGCATAATGGGCACATTATTTATTTGGTAAACAAATCTGACCCAAGGGATGGTATGCTACTCTTTGTAATATTGAAACAACATTAAGAATGTCCTCTCCAAAATCATCTAGGGAAATGGAATTGCACCTAAGGCATCTATTATAATAATTGCTTTTATTATATACATAAAAAATGTGAACTCATTCTGCCAGTTCTTTAGGGTTTCATTCATGTTGAGTTCTTCCGAAGATGACACAATGTAGTGGCATACTATAGATGTGGATCCAAGCAGTGTGGCCTTTTGCAGTTTACAAATAAAAATCTTGTGCTGGTTTATGCCATAATCTTTTAATTTCAAAATTCCCACAATTTCTTTTTTTCAACCAGTTGTATTTGGTATGTTATGAGCCAAAGCTTTATCAGTTTGTATTCAGAAATCCTGCAATATTTTAACCTGTTTATTTTTGACTACTTTTTCAACTATATGTTCCCAGCAAGTTTTCATTACTGATATATGGTAATATTTACAGATGTCCCAATGAATCATTTTGGTGACTGTGTTATATCTTTATTTATAATTAGTTTGAATGTGCAATCTCCTGAGTATATGATCTGTTGTTTCTTCTGCTTCGTTGCACCATCTACACTTTGAATCATTTGATATCTTTTTTAATTCTGGCTTTGATTGCATTAGTTTGAATAGCTTGTTCTTGCACACTCAAAATCAAGCTTTCAGTTTCTTCTTTATTGTTCCAGTTGCATGCCACTGCCAGGTTTTATCTTTATCTACTTTCCCCTCAATATTTTGTAAAAATTGACATGTAATATTTTTCCTTGCCAACATTCTGTTTGCATGTATGTATGTATGTATGTGTTTGTTTGTTTGTTTGTTTATCCCATTTCTATATCACCCATCTCACCTATGTGATTTTGGTTGGTTTACAGTAAAAACATAAAAAGTGGTATAAAAGCACAAATAAAAAACAAA
Organism: Ptyas mucosa; assembly: GCA_012654045.1. NCBI lineage: Eukaryota > Metazoa > Chordata > Lepidosauria > Squamata > Colubridae > Ptyas > Ptyas mucosa. The sequence goes on along the minus strand of WNWU01000005.1, from coordinate 27,234,361 downwards.
GATAAAACAGAGTTAAGAACAAAGTTAAAATTAAAATATCACATATTAAAATGGTAAAGGAAGTTCCCTCATGTCACCAACCAACCCCAAGTTGCATATCAATCTTTGATCCCCATGCCAATTGGAAAAGGCAGGTCTTAACACTATTTAGGAAGGCTAGAAGAATGGGGGCCCTTCTCATCTCTGGGGGTAAGAGCAGGGAAGGCTCTCTTCCTTTGATCCTGCCAGTCAAGGATATTTAAGCAAAGAGCCTGGTGGCACAGCAGACTAAAGCACTGTTATTAACATCAGCTGCCTGAAATTACTGCAAGTTCAAATCTCACCAGGCTCAAAGTTGACTCAGCCTTCCATCCTTTCTAAGGTAGGTAAAATGAGGACCCAGATTGTGGGGGCAATAAGCTGACTTTGTATAAATATACAAAAGTGTGAAGTCTATTGCTTAACACATTGTAAGTCGCCCTGAGTCTCCGGAGAAGGGAGGCATATAAATCAAATTTAAAAAAAAACAAAAACTGATGGTATCTGTAACATACCCTTTGTGCCTCACCAGGTGAGACTGGATAGTGTAATTTGGAAGAAATCGTTTCTCAAGTAACCTGGTCTCATGCCAAGAAGGGCTTTAAAGACGATGACCAACATCTTGAATTGGACCTGGGAGCAAACTTGCACTGAATGCTCTTGTGTAGCAGAGGTATTATATTTGCAATGTAAGAGGCACTAAAAACTGTTAACATCACCATTATTATTTTGCACCCCATAATGCAATATATATGATTTGGTCTAGTGGATAAGGCACCAGGCTAAGAAGCCAGACACCATGAGTTGAGTTCCACCTCAACCTTGAAAGCTGGTTGGGTGATCTTGGGCCAGTTACTCTCTCTCAGACCAACTCCAAGAGTTGTTGTTATGGAAAGAAGAGGAAGGTATGTTGGAGATGTTCACTGCCTTGAGTTATTTGTAAAAATGTGATACAAATGTGTGATACAAATAAATAAATACATCAGGATAAAAAGATAAATTCAATCTCAGAATTAATATTCATAGTAATAAAAAAGAAAAAAATATGAAGAAATTTGCCCGAAAACTATATTAATTATTTTTAGCAGTATTTATGCAAAGCATTGTTTAATGCATTATTTAGTTAGATAGCTTATTTGGGCATTAGTGAAGCCAAACATACCAGAATATCAGAATGTCATGCTTGTTTTTATTACATGTGGATTCTGAATAAGTTTTTTGGGGGACTTAACCATCTTAACAAAACAGTGTTAATTATTAGTTTTCCTATTCATTTAATTTTAATGACAAAAAATTTTAATTCAACTTCTTGGAAGTTGACCCAATTCTAAGAATATGTTCTTTAAATTTTGCAAAAAAAATCTTTCTGTGAGACAAAACATATTTTTATTGCTTATCAAAAAAAGATACAGACCATTTTTCATTGTGGAGAAACCGTGCATGTTCTTTTTGCAATCAAAAGAAAATCTTGAACTGGAAGGGTACTTAACTGTTAAGGTGAGAATTGAGTTGCCCAACTGAAAGCAAGATATTTGCTCGGCCTTTTGAAATTCCAGATTAAGAGAGAGAGGTAGCAGCTGCAACTTCTTTTACTAAGTGGTATACCTGATATTAAGAGGTGAGAGACAAGGGGGGGAAAAGTCCAAGGAAAATTGGATGTGAAAAATCAAGACTGCTGTATTCTTATGTGACAGAAGGCAAAGTAAACATTTGTTTAACTTTTGCACCTGTATCATTTTACCCACCAAATGGTAGTATTCAGTTAATGTATTTCATAAATTGAAAGTATACTGTCAAGTTAAAATGAGTATGTCTAGAAGGCAAACTATAGGATAAATAGGATTTGTATACATTATTGATTTGTTTCACACACCATGAACACAGAAAAGAAGATGTATGCAATCTAGTTTTTTTAAACTAAATATTTGTGTTAATTTTTCAGTTTTTAACAAAGTAAACAATAATGACTGCCAAACATTTATAAATCAGCCCTGAAAGCAGAATCCAACTTAATTTTGAACACTCATGTATTTTAAAATGTCAAAGGATGTCACAGTAGTAACAAACAATGAACTTCTTACCCCAGATCGTTAGAAGATGGAATGTGTCATATTTTGCTAAATTATTTTATTAGTGCAGTTAAAGAATGGGATTTCCATAGAATCAACTAAATATTGTCTCCCACATGTATGGCTTGAATTACAGAACCTCCAAGTAGACTAGAGTCTACTTAATGTAAGGTGTATTTATCTTTTCCTTTTAAGATTTGGCAAGAAGGCATTTCTGCAGGAAACTTGTTAAAAGTATTGTGAAGTACTTAGGGCAGAAATAGTAGCACAAGGTTTAGGTCTCTCACAGCTACTTTCCTGAGGTGCTGACAGAGCCCATATGCAGTAGTTCTCCACTCCCTATAGTGTGATGTTGCCAGCTGGTTCCCATGCCTTGTAGCAGCATTCCTGTCCTTCCAAGTATCCTTTTTCTGTCCTGACACAATTGATTGAAATAAAGGAGCCAAGTCTTTGCCCAAATGCAACTGAAGCAATTTCTACACTGTCCAATGAAACAGTTAGTGTAACAAATTGCATAGTTAAGCTAAAAGGAAAAAAAAAAGGATGGTAGATTCCAACGGGAGCAGTGAGCCCATTTTATTCCCTTCCTCTAGTTCAGAGCATTATTGCAGCAGCCTCTGCATGCAAAGAAACAGACTGATTGTCACTATATTTCACTGTCCTGATGAGTAAATCCAACATAGATGAGTGGAAAAGAAACAATGTGAGATAAGAATAGATACTATACCTTCCTGAGGGCTTGAGCTATTGACAGCTGGCATTGATTCTGATATCTGGTAGTATTAGAAAATGGAAGCAAGGGATAGCCAATCTTTACAGAAAAATTATGAAACTGCTTATTGTTCCACAAACAAGTAGTTACTGTGGTTTTACCTTTAAATACGGTTGACACTATTTAAAAATAATTATTAAAAATGGCTTTGCTTAGAGATTAAAAGCAATTAAATTAGGCACAGGCAATAAAAATCATGATAATCAAAACAGTTTGTTGGGCTAAATGTATTTCTAGTATGCTTATTATGAATTTATATACAATTAATATATGCTTTTTAGGGATACCTTATAGGATGCCAAATAATATGCTTTGTTGCCCCCTCACAGTTGAACAAATGAATTTAAACAATTGTAATTATAACAAATATAAATGGTAAATATTCTTATTGAAATAACTTTTGGACTTCATAGAAAAAGGACCCCCTAAAATACAAAATGTTCTGGGTTTTGCATTCAAAGTTAGGATAGTAGAAGAATCAGAGCATGTTTGCAATAAAAATAATTAGAAATTAATGAGTGTTAAATTTTGAGTGAGTCTTGTTTTATAGTAGTAAGAGACCTCAACAGGATCAGTCTCAAAGCTGCCCCCTCCTGTGCACACAGGATGTGCCTACCCTGCTTCCCCTAAAATAAGACATCCCCTGATAATAAGCCCAATCGGGCTTTTGAGTGCATGCGCTAAAATAAGGCCCCCCCAAAATAAGCCCTCCCCAAAAATATTTAAATGCATGCGCAGCCAGTCTCTACCATTCCTCTGGTTAGAGTTAGGGAGACAGAAATTGGATAAGACAGCAAGAGGAGCCCCGTCTTGCTCCATGCGCCCCAAAATAATAAGACATCTCCAAAAATAAGGCCAAGCACTTATTTCGGGGTTAAAAAAATAAAAGTCAGGGTCTTATTTTTTGGGAAACACGGTATCTACCTTCAGTAGTGTGTATAGATTTCTCATTTTGAAATTGTAAACAGATATTTTTACAGAGCCTTGGTGGAGCACCGGACTAAAGCGCTGTTAAATAGCACTTAGCTGCCAGCTGCCTGCAATTACTGCGAGTTCAAATCTCACCAGGCTCAAGGTTGACTTAGCCATCCATCCTTCCGAGGTAGGTAAAATGAGGACCCGGATTGTGGGGGCAATAAACTGACTTTGTATAAAAAAGAACACCACTGGAGGAAGGGGGGGCTGAAAGCCCTACTAAGCAGGTATATACAAAAGTATGAAGGCTATTGCTTAACACATTGTAAGCCGCCCTGAGTCTCTGGAGAAGGGCGGCTATAAATCGAACCAATAAATAAATAAATAAATATCAGGATTAGATTGTTTTGCATTAAGTACATAGATTCAGGCCTCTTTTTCTTTTGATGTTACTGTATTCACTAAGTGTGAGAAAATGGTCTGGATTGGGGTTGATGCATGCAATAATGAGCAAGTGGTTTTTATTAATCTATTACCTTTCCTTACTTTGGGCAAGAACTGATCATCAGATATTGGTCCATGACAGGTTATCAATGGCAGCAATAAGGGGAAGGGAGTAGAATTCCCATGTAGAAATAAGTCGTAGGAGAATAAAAGCAGAAGCAATTGTCATATTTAGGAGAAGGATATTGTGGAGGAGTGAGACCAGTGGTGGGTTGCTACCAGTTCGCCCCAGATCGGGCGAACCGGTAGCGCCAGCGGCAGGAGGCTCCGCCCATCTGCCCAGACGCTTCTGCGCATGCGCACCCACAAGCGAACCAGTAGCGACGGGATTTGAAATCCACTACTGAGTGAGACCCAGAATTCCATCCATAATCCTCCCCAATTTTGCTTTTTGGGGCAGAAGGGTAGCTTCTGTCTAAAATTATATGGAGGCTGTGATTTTGTGACAATTATCTGCTTCTTAAATTCACATAAAGAGTGAACAAAAGTATTAATATCTGCTTTAAGAAAGCAAATCTAGATGTTCACATGTAAGATATTTAGAGCTACCTGGTAGGTATACCTGTAAGAGGGAAAGCAGATAATATTGCTATTCATAAGCTGCAGGAAGTTACTGCAGTGCAGTATATGGTTTTACAGTGTTTCTGAAGGAGAAAATACATTTGTTATTCACAGTTTTCTGTGCTGAAAAACTCTCTGATCCAGCACAACGGAGAGGATAGTGCTTGTCAGCAGTCTTTCATACCCCCACATTCCCTTTTTCTTAAAGCACTCAGGGACTTGTTTAAACAATTTGGGAGGTTAATCAGGGAAATGGAATATAGAAAAAGCAGTGCCCCAAATCTACTCCTTCCCTGTTTTGTTGATGGAAACGAGTGAATCAAAAAGGACAGCAAGCAGATTGTACATTTTGCACCTGGATTGTTTGAGTCTGGTACTGAAACTTATCTAGATAGAGGTTTCAGCTCTGCCCAATTACATTTCCTTAATATTTATTAACTCTTGGAATTTTGGCTTTAAAATAGATTTTTTCTTTGTTTCCCCCCCCAATTATAAGTAATTTCAATTTAGCTTGCATACATGTATGCAATCAATGCATATATGAATGTGTGTATTATTAATTAGTATTTATAACTGGCAGCAAGGAAGCTATTGTATTATACCAAATGGTTGCTGATCATAGAGATTTAAGAAATCTATGCTAGTCTGGTGTGATTTCTTTCCTTTTGATCATTTGAGCCTTAAACCGTATTGCTAAGTGTTGTGAACTTGAAAAAGAAGTTTGTCACTTTCCTAGTTTGTTGGATACTGGTCATTTAAATCTAGCCACATGACAAGACAATTTGATTGGATTCAGATAGGCAGCTATAAAAGTTGAGTATATAAATAAATAAAGCCTGCTTGGTGCTTTCCAGTGGGCTGAACTTTAACTCGTGTTTGCTGGGAGTAGCAAATACTGTATTATTTGTTTATGAAATGTGTAATTTCTAAATATTCCAGTGATTCAACAGTGATAAAATATCTAAATATATATACAATTTAAAATATCTATACTAAGCAAACAAATAGAAATATAATACAGAACGATACAATGCATAGACAGCATCTTCCCCAGTTATTCCTAAATGATTTCCTGAAGAGTTTTGTCTGAAACATTTTCTGGACCTGATATCCAGGGACAGGCTGTTCCAAAGAGTAAGCACCACCTTTGAAAAATGGTATATCTATCTGAGCCTCAGTTCCTCCTCCACCATCCACTTCCAAAAATGGTGAAGAACCACAAGCAATTTTTTCTGGGAAGCACTTATAAAAATATCTTCTTGTATAAGCAAGTTATCATATCTTGCATCATCAGCAAATAATCTTTTCCTAAATAATGCTTTCAATGTTACCGTCTCTATTTTTAAATTTTGATTTTTAGAACAACAGGGCAGAAATTTGAGTATTCTTGATGGTGCTTTCATGAGTCCCCTCTATTGACAGATTAACTGTACACAAAAATGCTGTGTCCCTCCCACTCGCCCTCCCCCCCAAATATATCTGCATTATAGTATAATGTCAAGAAACATGTTTGGAAAGTGTTGCTGTTAAAATTCAATTATATATGACCTTTTCCAGGAAGAGTCGTTCCCTATAACTGTTGAGTTTGAAAATTCTGAATATTTCATGTTACTTTGTGAATTTTGCATTCCAAATGATAATTTGCTAGTGTCTTCAAGTTCCCATGGGGATGCTGAAATACTATAGATGCTGAAATGGGAGAAATGAGGGTGTAGCAAATAAACTCAATGAGCTGTCAATTTTTTTGTTTCTACAGGAAAGATTCTTTTCACTTGATTGGTACATCATTTACTGGCTTCCTCAGATGTCTTCCTTAACTAAATGTACGATAGTTCCAAGTTATATTCGTTATTTTGTTTTAAAAAAAATCGGTTTGGCTTTTGAAATTTTAAGGTGTATGAATATTGTTGTAAGGTTTCTCTTAATATGCCGTGGCATAGTGAGGGCAAAAATTCTCTTTCCAGTTGCTTAGCAACCTTTTTTTTTTTTTTTTTTTTTGGTTAGCAGATGCACACAGGACTCCTGATTGCTTAATGCCAGACTTCTGGCTTTTGTCAACCTAAAACATTGGCTGCAAAAGCAGCAGTAAAAAGTTACATTGAACCATAGGTAAGACAGGGAATCAGCATTACTTTGCTGATTACTGCAGTTGACAGCTGGCTTCTATTGAGGACGTGTAGAGTTTCCCCGGTTTCTGGCTATGCCTGAAGGCTTCAGACAAAGAGAGTCATTTTTATAAAATGATTACCTAGAAGCAGTAACTCAAGGCATGGACTGTAAAGACTACGTATTTGACACCGTCTGATATACCATGAAATAGCAAGAGAAAGGACCGCATAAAATAGTTAGAAGGTGCCAAGGGCAGAGCGTTCCTGGCATATAGCAGATAATTTATTTCTTAACAGTGTGATCCTATTCTTCATTTTGCCATGTGGGTAGCTTGGAATTTGTATGTGAAAGTGATCTTCCCATCTCTTTTGACCACACCACACATATATAGATATTTAAAGTTTAGAGGAAGTATGAACTCAGCATTTTGGACTGGATTGCTGGTGACAAAGAAATTCTACTGCAGCCAAGTGCGGACTCCCAGTTAGTTTTTAAAAAATATGTCCATTTAATATGTCCGTTTTTAATATGTCCATTAACTATAATTGTATAGGTGAAAGATATGCAATAGATGGAAAGGAAGGGAAGATTCGCTATTCTGCCTTCTCTCTTTTTAAGGCCTCCTGAATTCTGCTAAAAAGCACTTCAAAAGATTTTTGCAACTTTTCAAGTTTCCAGTCTTGTAATACACGATAGAGGACTCTTTTTCTAATGGCAAAATTATCAACAATATTATGTGTATGAACTGATTTATATATGCTTCTTTGCATATGGTTGTAATCTCAGTTAAGAAGCTTTGAAAATCTTCCATTCACTAATAGTGCTTGTCTGGGAGATGCAGGGCAAACCTTGTTTCAGTGTCAGAATCCAGTGTCTGGATTCAATTCATGGATCCATCTCCATGAATCTGCATGGAGATATCAGAATGAGTCTGAAGTTTCAAAAGTGAATGTGTATTCAGAAATTAACTGACTCTGCAACAGTACCCATGTTGCTTTGATGGTTGTGCTTAGTTGTGCTTCCCAGAAAGTAGACTCTTAGCTCCTGCTGGAACAGCAAGTGGAAACTGTATCCTGAAGGGCCTAGGGTTCAGTTACTGGAGTAAAATGTATTGACTGTGGTGACTCATATTCTTGTCATTTTATGGATGGACTATTGTGAAGTGCTCAACGAGGTATTGCTCATGAAAAAACATTTGGAAGCTGCATCTAGTGAAAAGTGCATCTGCCTGCGGGTTAACCAGGACAATCTGATATTATGATGTAATGTCAGTATTATGATGACTTACAGTACTATGTTTTTAAGATTATAATATTATATTGTTGTCTATATTGTTGGATTTTCTGATAATTTATTTGATCAGTGCATTATAATGTATTTGCATGTTCTTGCATATAAGCCATTTAGAGTCAAATGTTTGAAGAGTATTAAAGCATTTGAAGTAAACAAGTAAATAAAGCCATACATTTATCACCCAATAAAGCACTGTATTATAACGCTACACTTATAGGAGTTAACAGCTGTGGGTTTGTTTGTTATTTGCTATGAGACAGCACTAAATCATACTTAAGTTGGGCCTATGAAAGTTATAACATATTTTGGCCACACATAGCTTGCTAAAACGCTAATATGAATGCATATGCTCTAGGTGCTACATTGTTTCTGAAACCATAGTTCTATCTACTATCTATCATATCTATTTCTATGGTTAAGGATGTCAAATGGAGAACCCATCATGTTCAGTTAGTACTACCCTGTGTCCCCAAAAATAAGACATCCCCTGATAATAAGTCCAATCGGGCTTTTGAGCACATGGCAATAAGGCCAAGTGCTTATTTCAGGGTTAAAAAAAATATAAGACAGAGGGAAACACAGTAACTGAAATCTGAAACCAGCAGTTTCTATGCTTCCAGATTCCAATTAGTGGTATCCATAAACAGTGGCCACTCTGTTTTACAGACCATAGGAAACAAGTTATGGGGGAGCCATTTGAAATAAGAATAACATAGTAGCAGGTAGGTTAAAGTTAAGTAAGTTAGTACCTTAGCAGGTACTTTGAATGCATGTATTGATTGAAATGATATCACAGGTGAGGTTTTCATTATTAATAAGTTGGTATTAAATATAAAGTGTCAGGGAATTTACAAAACTGAAATGACACAAGTAGACTTTTTAACAATGATGCTTCTGACCTCACCTAGATGATGTCAGCATATTTTGAAATGAAACTTGGGAGAACATATTTTTTTCAGAATTGCTATCCAAACATGAATACCACATATGATAATTCTGGCTTCTGCAAGGTTAGTAACAAGTCTGCTGAGACAGTGCCCTTGTGTCATTAAAAATATTCTGTAGATTAAATATAATATTGTTATTTCATTAAATGATAATGGGATTTTAAAGCTTTAAATATTGTTGTTCATTAACTGATTATACAATAAATGTATTCATTATTCAGTTCATAGAATTAACTTTGAGGAGCATTTATACAATTAAAAAAAAGTTAAGTTTGTCCTCTAATTTATTGCTGCTGTTAAAACTCTTGACCCTGTTTCTAATTATCTTTTTGACACAGATGTGTATTATGTAGTGTAATGCAGATTAGATCAAGTCAGTAATGCTTTTTAAATGCTTGCAGTAATCAAACAATTTATCTGTGTACTTTGTAATGGAGATACTTGCCTTTAATGTACATTTTTCATATCATTATTCCAGTTAACAATCAACATGATAAAGTTGAACTGTTTGCTATCTTTTCCTGAACAGTTCTGCTGACCTTATTGGGGGGTGGGGGGGAGAGAGAATGTCAAAAAGCTCAGAAAAATAAAAAAGTTTGAGAAATTTGCAGACTTTCAAAAGCAGTATTGAAAGGAGTTATATAGCCATTTGACATCAACATCCAATAATCACCCAAACAACAGTCTCAAATATATATTGTATGGATCATAACCAGTATATGATATACTAAAGAATTGAAGGGGCAGGTATTAGAAATGAGTTCTTGGAAATATGAACTCAGGCCAAATATGCCCTCTCCCTGGTTCCACATTTCTTTGCTTGCTCTGCTGCTATTAGCTGCTTTACCCTTCAAAATTAGCTGCCTTTACCTCTTCTATGGCTGCTTGAATTCTTCCTTAAGCTCAACAAGCAGGAAGAGGAAATGATTTTATTTATTTATTTATTGCTTTTTAAATGATTAATAGATGGTGCTGCCCTAGAACTCAAGCAGAGTGCTTTATATTCAGTTTGTCAGGATATTCTAAAAGAATATGGCATGAAAGCAATTGAGATAAACTAAGCCTTGACTGGCATGTCCAGCCATTTTAGTTACAACCCATAATAACTATTGTGAGAACATTTCATAAATATACGACGTGTATCAATTGATGACTGCATTACATGGTTTTATTACATTGACATCTGCTTATTTACTTTGCAGAATATTTTGGGGGAAGTGCATGTACATTTTGGTCTAATACTTAGAATTGAGGATTAAAGCGTGATGTATGCAGAGTTAGAATCAATATTCTTTATTTTAATACTGTTATGGTGATTAACAGCAGCAACAAAACTCTTTAGTTGTAGGATTAGATATTTAAAGAGAGATATTTATGACTTAATATAGCACAAAAAAGATTTTACTAAAGTATTGTTCATATATGTGCTTTTTCTGTAGTGGTGAGTTTCAAAAGAGCGATATTCCAAATAAGTTATATTAATTTCTTTCAAAAGTTTTTTAAAAATATATATATGGTTGCTTCATGTGTTTCATTTAATTTTCTACCATGTTTGAAAATTATTTGTTATAGACATGTGTCAGTGTAAGTGTCTATATTTTGATACAAGGATTTTTAATTAATGCATTTGGCAAGTTTAGATTGATGTTACATTTTTATGAGTTTATCCTGTCAAATTATTCAAATAAACTGAAGTTGATGAAGCTACATGGGCTATCATTTATGAATAATTAACATTTTAATGTTTCTCCATATGTGTTATTACCCTTATGTCCACAATTGATATCAGCTAAATAAGAATATCCCAACTAGGATTATTATTTTCTATGTCTTTAGTAGATAAATAAGCTTGCCTTCAATCTGCCTTTTTTGGAGGAGGAATGAGATGCAGGCCAGGAGTTCACGGCTACTATGATTCATGTTGGATATTGTGCATTTGATCAGATGTTTATCATGGAGCAGATATGATAAAAGTGAGAGGAATTAATATTAACATTAGCACCAATATTATATATTGGTTAAGGTCTGCGACTAAGAACAAGATTCCCAGATTCTACCCTTAGCCGTGAAAGCTCACTGAATAACAATTGCACTTTCTCAATTTAATGAACCTTAGAGTCTTATTCTCAAAAAAATAGAAGGAGGGAGCATTATATACTTGTATTGTATATGTATTGAAAGTGGAATATAGATTAAAAAGAGCAAAAGCAACATTTTGTTATGATCTAGGGAGGGTGTCTGATATGTCTTCTCAAGTTAGTTTCTTGAAAAAGGCTCATGCATTGCTTATCTGCTCATCGCCTTGGTAGCAGCTCTTTCTCCTGCCCTTCAGAGTCATTGCCTATGCCCTCTACATTCTCCCTCAGCCTAATCTATTGTACAGGATTACTATTGCAGGGATAACATTAAAGGAACTGTCTATGAATTCCGCCTTGAGTTTCCAAATTAAAGGCAGAAGATAAATGCTAGGGCTGAACAAACATTTGGAAAAGTGTTAAAGACTCCTACGTACATGCAGGATAAGACAACATGGAGAAGTCCTCAGAGTTGTCATGCTGAGGGATAGAGAGTATGTTGTAGTATTTTAATATTTTGGGCTGAAGCTTCAGAAGGAGCACAGACTATTTACATGATAGTATAATTAACTTAATGTTTCCAATCTCATTGCAAACATCTTCAAACACTTTTGTAGAAATGAGCTACAATGCTGTGCATTATAATGAGCAAAAGTGTACATGCTGGATATTAATTTATTATTTATTATGATAATTTGTGTCCTGCCTCCCTGCAGGAGCTGAGGTAGTTCACAGTATAATAAAAACGATGAAATACAAACATTTTTTTAAAAAAAGAATCATAATACTCGTTATAAAACTTCCCATCAATCAGTGATAAACCCCACATTAAAATTAGACACCCCATGAGTTGTTTTCCAAAATTACTTAGTATCTTAGGTTTTGAAGGCTCTGTAAATGATCTTAACAGGCTTTCTAAATATTAATAACAAAGAAGATAAAACAACAGCATGTATTGATGGGTGGGTAAAACCTATTTTAGAAATGGAGTCTAGCTATCTTCAGAATGCACCCTGTTCACATTCTAGGGATAGTGTATCTCAGCATGCTTTCTCAGCCAATTTCAACAGATTCTACACAAAGCAGATATTCCCAAATATGATCAAATCTGGTTGTTAGATAATGTAGTGAAACTACTAGTCTTTTCTTCACCTTCAAAATATGAGGGAGTTGTCAGTCTGTAACCAATATAGACTGAAGTCTGATATTTTGGTCAACTATACTGCAATTGCATGAAAGCTCTCTTTATTTTACTCCAGAGTATTGTGTATGTAAATATGAAGTTCCCACACAATGTATCATGGAAAACTGTGTCGAAGAGAGGTGTAGTTGGACTTCTACTCAGCACTGTTACCTAGGCGGTGGATCAGCACTGAAGTTTGAAGGGATGCATTGGGCTGAAGTTTTTAATTCATTTGTCTTTGATTCTTTCATATCCCAGTGTGCAATGTCTGACATCTTCGTTGCTTTATGTCCTGTAAAAACTAAATCTTAGTTGCCATTGCTCCAATGTTAAGAAATAGATTTTATTTTGTTTTTGCAACCAGACCCTTAGGAATACTGTAGCTATATTGCTTTGTGGTACCAAAATTAACAAAGTACTTTAAAGATTATTAACATTAATATTATATTAGTTTCAGATATATGAGGTGTTCTCCTGAGTTAGAAAAAGACAGCAATGCTCAATGGGAGAGTGAAACAGAAATCAGTAGAGGGAAGTACTTTCTGTATTTTGGTTTTTTTTTTGTGAACCCCATCCCCAAGCATATGTTTGTGTGTATCTGAATATATCTTAATACATCCATTATAGATATCGATATATAGATTAGATATATAGATATAGATATATAACCACTTAAATAGTTGTTGGTGTGCCACATTTTCTATTTTATTTTGTTTCAATTTTGTTTTTAACTAGAGAGCTTTACGATTAATATTTTAAAAGTGTAAGAAAATAGAAATGCTTGATTAATAAATAAAGACTTCCCTCATTTTCTCCTTTTCAGATCATAAGTAAACTTTTGGGATTTTATCTGTTTTTATCACCTGGATGATTTGAATGTTTTTCTCCTTTGTTAGAGTGTACAACAACTTTTTTATATCTTTAAAACTTATGTATTTCAGGATTTCAAGATCCCTAAACATTTTTGCTATAATATTAAAATTATATTTTTCCATCATCTTGATATTATTAAAGAGAATGGACAGATCATAGTAGGATCAAAGACAAATAGTGAGATGAAAGAAGCTGGCATTATTGATGAATGACATATTGAGTGCCATCAGTTATTAGATCAAAGTGTTTTCAAGTTTTGTCATACAGTTTAGAAAATTCTATGTTGGTTTTATTAATCATCTTCAGAATTGCCATGTCTATAATTTGTTTAAGGTGAAGGTCATGAATATTATGATTACAGATAGTTGTTGTTAAAGTCAGGAGTAGTAACCAAAGGGTAACCTCAAATAATAAAGAGTATGAAAGATCTGTTTTTTTCTATTCAAATAGGGCCTAACTGGAACAGAAGAAAGTATTTCTGAACTTCTTCTTGTCCAGAAGGCTCAAGTCTCCAAAAGCAAAAGGCTAGTTAAGAGTATAAGGATATTGAATCAGCTTTATAAAATTTTCATTGACACAACATCCTAATCAGTGGTGAGTTTCAAATTTTTTTACTACCGGTTCTGTAGGTGTGGCTTGGTAGGCATGGCAGGGGAAGGATACTGTAAAATCTCCATTCCCACCCCACTCCAGGGGAAGGTTACTGCAAAATTCCCATTTCCTCCTGATCAGCTGGTACTCCAGAGGCAGAGAATAGATGGGGGTGGGCTAGTCAGAGGTGGTATTTACTGGTTCTCCGAACTCAAAATTTCCGCTACCGGTTCTCCAGAACTGGTCAGAACCTGCTGAACCCCATCCTAATGGCTCTAGTTTCAAGCACCAGAAACTTTTAATAATCCCAAGGTATTTTTTGCCTGTAATTTAAAACTTAGGGAGTTATTGCTGACAATTGGCATTGAAAATAATTTTACTGTTATGATAATTGAAGGGTGATATATCTGGTTATTGTCTCTTTCCACCTTTTTGTGCTCATAGATTTAATTAAAAACAACAAAACAATCAAGAAGCAGAAGATGGGAAATATGTTTAGTAATAACCGACCCTAGGTTACTGTGTTTGTTATGAAAGACAAGGTGATGAAAGTATTTGTCAGTGAGAGAAGTCATGCATATTATATTGAGAAACTGTTTTTGGTCATACTATACAATTCACCGAACATAAAAATTGCATAAAATATTTTAGCCATTATTTTTCCCTTTGTTACATTTTTGAAAATGCATTATGAACATTGTTCTAATGATTTGTCTAGTTATTGTCTAACAATTATTAACGATCTCTTGGTTTCTAATACTAATTTATCTATAATACTAGTAGTGAAGGATTTTTATTCAACAATATACCAATTTGTTTGTCCCTCTTACCTTTTTTTGTATTATTCCGTTTATGATATACTAAATATAAAATTGCTCTGATATTTTTTCAGTTCATGAGTCATTTCTATTCAAACTGAAAATCTATTTCTCTATAATAATGCTAAGGTAGGATTGTGATAGTAGCATTACCTTTTCTTCTTTTATGGCCCTGTAATCCCTTTTATTGGAGTGGAGTCGGGGTGACTGATGGAGCTGAGCATTTACTGTGTGGATGCCCTTCCTGATGCCTGTGTGGATTTCACAGCAGATACTTTCTGTTTGCAGAAAATATCCTGATAGAGAAACATCTGCCATTGCCTAGGTTTGACTCTTCCACCTTCCAAGTGAGAGGCAAGCATCTTCCCCTATAGGCCACTATGCTGCTAGTAGCATTACCTAAATAAACCTTGTGAATCACAAACATCTAGAATGGGACCTCGCTTTCAGTAATCCTTTTTTCTTTGGAACAATATTCCAAAAAACCTAATTTGCTGTAGTTTTATATGAATTATGGAATATATGTTAATACCAAGACTGATTGTAATATACGATTATCCCAACTGGTAGTAATGTATTACTTCAAAAGAAATCTTCATAGATTGATTAAGCCACCTGTACAACAGAACAGAATAGGAAGCTAGAGTATCTAATATTTTTTTTCAAAAAAATCTTACAGTTCAGTGTATTTATTGTGGTATAAATGCACATATTACATGAAGCATTATAGTGAAGTATCTTTGACTCTCTCTGATTGTCTTGATTGTTTTTCTATAGGCATTTCATTACCAAACTAGGTAACATCACCAGTACTAATAGGCAGTGGGGTCTTCTCTTATTTTATATAGTACTAATGACTTACCCTGTCAGTGTTGGGGAGTGGTCTTGCTGGTTCCTTGATCGGGCTGTTGCTTATTGTTAGCTTGTTTGACGGTTCCTTGATTGGTGTATTGTTTGTTTCTTGATTATTAGTCTAATGTTACTCTTGGTGTTAATATCTGCTCATCTGTGGGTTGAGTACTGGTGAGGTGTTCTGTTTTTGTTTGTTTGTTTCCATTTTTAAAAAAATTATTTTAATTTGATTTATATGCTGCCCTTCTCCAGAGACTCAGAGCAGCTTACAATGCATTTTAGCTTTTTGATTGTCTCTTTTGGATGGCTTTTTGTCTGTGTACCTGTGGATGGCTAATTTATCTGATTGTCAGACTTCCAGGAATTCTCTTGTATTTTTGGACTTGGATTGCTCAAAGATACTCAGTTTCCCATTGAAACTATGGTTAAGTCTGTTCATGTGCTGTGAAATTAAGAATTTTCATTATCTCTTCTGACTGCTGATTGGTGTTCATGGATGCGATCTGCTAGTCTTCTGCCAGTTTGTCCTACATAGTGGCTGTTGCAATCTTTACACTGTATGTTGTAGATGACTCCTGTTTTTTCTTCTGAGGCCTGGCCGGTCTTTTGGTTTACTTCAGATGTTTTGGAGGGCTTTAGTTGGTTTGTGTGCTATGGTGATGCCATTTGGTTGCAATAGTGTGTTTCTGAGGTATTTTTGATGTATGGCAGTTACACAGCAAAGAAAAGAAACAGATCACCTATATAATATCTTCCAACAAATGACTATCCACACAACTTCATCAAAAAGTGCCTGATCACTCAACCCAATATAGCACAATCAACACAAGCTGTGAAAAGGATAACACTACCTGAAGATCTGTTTCCTTTTGCTGATATTCAAGGTTGCTGCAGTGTGTTTGTGGTTGTCTAAATAGTGTTCTTACATTGCTTCTCTTGCTGTATAACTGCCATGAAAACTGTTATCCTTTGTCCCCAGTGGCAACTTATTGTTTTAAGAAAGTCTATAAAAATATGGAAGTTGTAGTTTTCTGCAGCTATTGCTGTCAAGTAACTGATATACTTACAGCATACTGAATGTATACATAAAGATTCCTACAGTCATCACTTCTAATACCAGAGTCAGGTGTTTGTACCATCAGATAGACAGAAGAAAAATGTTTCCATTACATATTTCAGAGACTCGAATATACAAGTGTATGAACATTTGTAAGTTTAAATAAATTTAATAATACCTCCAAAATGGGCAGATGAGGTCCTGTGAATATTGAGTTTTCATTGGGGAGACTTCATTGGGAAGGATTGGGGAGCTGTGTGTTCAAAACCATCTCTTGTTCTCTTTAAGGCTATCTCAGGAGAATGGAAAGGAAAAGATATGGAATCTGTTGCAGCCTTTTGCAACCTGATGCTCACTAAATATACTGGAATTGTAACTGGTAGGAAATTCTGGAAATTATAGTTCTGACATATCTGAAGGCCTTAAATAGAAGTCTAGTTCAACAGCAAACTATTGATTAGCTGTTTTAAAGACAGATTGATGGCAGAAGGTGAGCAGCAGGTGGTACATTTAGTTCACTAGTGAAAAATGAGTCAGCCTGTTGTCAAACACTGCAAATGCTAAGTAAACCAACTGTAATAGGTGATATCAGCACAGCAGGAAACATAATGAATGGCAGAGATGAGGAAAGGCAAAATAGTGAAGGGAGAGGAATCTGGGACGGATCATGTCATAGGATTGAAGGCAAGAATGAATAGATCGCAAGGAGAATAGGAGAAGGTAAAAATGTGTGAAGTTTTCCACATCTATGGAGATATTTAAGCCTCAGAGATCAGTACTATCACTTATTTGTGGAATAGAATAGGAATAGGAATAGAGAGTTGGAAGGGACCTTGGAGGTCTTCTAGTCCAACCCCTTGCTCAGGCAAGAAACCCTATACCATTTCATACAAATGGTTGCTTATCTCTTCTTAACTTCCAGTGTTGGAGCATTCACAACTTCTGGAGGCACCTATTAATTCTTCTGTCAGGAAATTTCTCCTTAGTTCTATGTTGCTTCTCTCCTTGATTGGTTTCCATCCATTGTCCTGCTTTTGGGTGTTTTGGAGAATAGCTTGACTCCCTCTTCTTTGTGGCAACCCCTGAGATATTGGAATACTGCTATTATGTCACCCCAGTCCTTCTTTTCATTAAACTAGACATAACCAATTCCAGCAACAGTTCTTTATATGATTTAGCCTCCAGTCCCCTAATCTTTATTGCTCTTCTCTGCACTCTTTCTAGAATCTCAAAATATTTTTTACATCATGGCAACCAAAACTGAATGCAGTATTCCAAGTGTGGCCTTACCAAGGCATTATAAAGTGGTATTAACACTTCACGTGATCTTGATTCTATCCCACTGTTTATGCAGCCTAGAACTGTCTTGGCTTTTTTGGCAGCTGCAGCAGACTGCTGGCTCATATTTAAGTGATTGTCCACTAGGACTCCAAGATCCTTCTCACAGTTACTACTATTGAGCCAGGTACCACTTATGCTACACCTATACTATACAGATATGCTAATATGCATTTGGTTTTTCTTTACTTTTTAAGTAAGGTTCAAAATGTAGCAAATTATTTTTCCATATTAATCTTGTGTAGCAGCAACATAAGTTAAAGGTTGAAGAACTGAAACATCTTTCTTCCATTTGCTTCAGATCTCTGCTCATTGATCCTTTCAGGGTCATGAATTAAAACAATTGAAACTATCTCCTCAGTTAAGGACGGATACTTCTGGGATGGCAGCCATACCTCTTGCTACATCATAAGGTTATGTTTGGGAGACACTGGAATAAGTATTTCTTGCCTGGGGTCAGCTGACATGCTTACAAATCTTAGATGTCATTGCAAAAAGTTGTTTTTCATCTTTCTCATTTTTATGACAAAACTCGTAATATTGAAAATATATTAAAATTGAAATCATGTTTAGAATTATTGTAAAATACAAGACACGACTGTTTTGTGGTCAAGCAAATATTTTGATAAGTGTTGCAATTTCTTGCTTTCTGCCAACCTTTCTCTTCTAGCAAATTCTTCTTTTCTTAAACAGCACAAAACCAAGAGCAAAAATTGAGAGAAGGAAAAAAGAAACTGTTTGAATGGAGAAAGATGTATTTTTCCATCTGGGTTGTCTACATTTCCCAAGGTCATTAGCTAGAACAGCTGGTGGAGTACTGCTTTTGTTGGCCTAATTAAATGTTTTACATAAAATTCATACACCATCTGTTTAGTTTATCATTCTAGTATCCAAAGAAAAAAGCAAAACTATGAAAGTATTCAGCTCTAATATTTATTTCAGAATTAATGTCAGTTGCCTCTTTCTGTTGGTAGCTCCTCTGCAGAAACTCCTAGTCATATCACCTCAATTCATATATGCATCATCAGCTCTCAAAGTCACAATGCCAACTGCACAGTGGAAATGAGGAGGCATCTATTTCCCCGCTGATCACCATTAGTCCACATGACAAGTGGTACTGGCACAAAAGGAAGAGGTTGTGTTGTGCCAAAACAGTAATACTAACTCTATTCATGCCATCTACTAAATAGCCTGAGCTTTTATAGGCCCTCTCTAGTAGGTGGAATTTAGTAGCAGGTGAGATTCAGCAGAGAATGTGATCAAAACACTGAATTTATGGTTGTGACATGCATTACCATCTGCATTGTGTTTAGTAATTATGGTTACCTCAGGAAGAGCCAGAACAAAGTGGCTTCTCTGCTTTTCTGTTGAGGAATTCTTAAAAACCTACTGAAAATAGTTAACTGGTTCCTCGGCAGATGCTAGTTGATACCATTTCTAGTTCTGCATAATAAATACATGTTGATGAATTGGTTAAAAGCAGCATATGAATATATGAATAATATATATTCATTTCATAGCAGCTCTCAAAGCAAACAACTGATATTAATAGATTGGTTTTCTGTTTTACGGTGAGATTAGCATTTGTAGCCATAGTCTTAAGTCTCAATAATTTTCTTATATTGAAAGCTTCTAAAAATCTGTCATGTGACAATCCTTTTAATGACTAGTAATTTAAATATTTGGCAAAACTTACTGAAGAGGCTGTGATGAATATTCAATTTTATGGCTTCTATATTAAATCATGGCAAATGGTTTAAGTGTCTCTAAAGTTTCAGTTAATATATTGTAGCTTGAGGATATTTTGAAAAAAAAATCAGTAAAAAATAAGTTAGCCAGACAAAACAAAAAACGAAGATAAGATAAAATGCATAACCAATTGATCTCAGAGTCGTACATTCCTTTATTTTAGAGTACAAATAGGACTATACAGAAACTTTACAGAATGATAACAATAAAACTAAGTAAAACAAATAGCTACAGATTTGAACATTCAGGAAAATACTGAACTGTAATCCAGATGGGAAGTTATCAGAGCATGGATTATTGTGGCTAAGCTATCACTGCCCAGGGATAATCACAATTGCTAGGCCAGGCAGGCACAGCTGGCTGACTATACTGTGAGCCCGGGAAGCTTCCAGAGCCTTAAGTGACAGTGTAGAATCCAATGCAAAGCCAATTTCATTGAAGTCAAGTAAATCGATATTTGATTGTTATGAATGGCAGGAGCAGATATTTTGCTATATTGGCTTCATTCAAACCTGCAATAACTCATCTGAATCAAACTATGACTCATGATGTCATGTCATGAATGTTACCATCTAGAACAGCGGTTCCCAACCTGGGGGTCACGATCCCTTTGGGGGTCGAACGGCCATTTCACAGGGGTCGCCAAAGCCCTCTCTTGCCTCCCCCATGCCTTCACTCACCCTCACCCTCTGTTTCTATTGGAGGGCTGCGTATCCCAGCTTGCAACGCGGTGCCCCACGCTTTAGTAAGGAGAGCGGAGAGAGGTTGTGTGCGTTAGTCACGTGCATGCATGTGGATGTGCACACACGTGATTAGAAAAGATTCTAGTGCAGAAGTCCTGGGGAGTTCAGGGGCTCCTGCTGCTGCTGCTGCTGTTGCCGCCATCCCCGATACCTGCAGCTGCAAGAGCTCAACAGAAAAAGTTCGGGTGAGTAAGTTCATGGATTCCTTGCGCCACCGAGCTGTCTATGCCTGCAGTGGCAAAAGCCGCACAGGAGAAGTTTTGGGTGAGCGAGTTCAGGGATTCCCTGCCACCATCCCACTGCTGATGACTGCAGCGGCAGAAGCTGCGCAGGAGAAGTTTTGGGAGTGCCCCCTGAAGCTCCCGTTTCAACCCTTGCCTTTGCCTGCCACAGCTTGAAGCTCCTGTTCTGGGTGCAGGAGAGAAAACAGGAAACGGAGAGAGAGAGAGAGGGAGGGAGGGAGGGAGAGAGAGAGAGAGAGAGAAAAGAAAGAATGAAAGAAAAAGAGACAAAAAAGAGAGAGAGGAAGGGAGAGAAAGGGAGGGTCAAGAAAGAGAAAAACAAAGTGGGGAGAAAGCAGGAAAGGAAGGGCGAGAGAGAAAGAGGGAAAGAGGAAGGGAGAGAGAAAAAAGTAAGAATGAAAGAAAAAGAGGCAATAAAGAGAAAGAGAGAGAGGAAGGGAGAGAAAGGGAGGGTCAAGAAAGAGAGAAAAACAAAGA
>WNWU01000005.1:27192684-27213165 GCA_012654045.1 Ptyas mucosa | reverse complement strand
GAGGAAGGGAGAGAAAGGGAGGGTCAAGAAAGAGAGAAAAACAAAGAAAGCGAGGAGAAAGCAGGAAAGGAAGGGAGAGAGAGGAAAAGAGGGAAAGAGGAAGGGAGGGAGAGAAAAAAAGAAAGAATGAAAGAAAAAGAGACAAGAAAGAGAAAGAGAGAGAGGAAGGGAGAGAAAGTCCTTGATTTATGACCAGAATTGAGCCCAAAATTTTGGTTGCTAAGCAAGAGGATTGTTAAGTGAGTTTCACATTGTACTCAATCCATGATCTCTCCTGGTTCTAACAGTCATATGCAAGTTAGGGAAGAACTATGCCATGTATCATCTTTTGCATTATTAAACCTATTATTAAATTTATTTTCATTAGAAGTTAAAACTGGATTCATATTGTTTTTGTGATTAATGACAATGCTTTAATTATGTTCAATTTGTAACAATAAAAATACATCCTGCATATCAGATATTTACATTACGATTCATAATAGTAGCAAAATTACAGTTATGAAGTAGCAACGAAAAAAATTTTATGGTTGGGGGTCACCACAACATGAGGAACTGTATTAAAGGGTCGCGGCATTAGGAAGGTTGGGAACCACTGATCTAGAAAGAAGAGGTTTCTAGCCATACCTGAAAGAAACCTGACAATGTCCTCCTTTCCTTTAGCTTTCCAACCTGGTTTGAGGTTGAACCACGGATGTCCAGATACTTCACCAAGGCCATACATATGGATAAGCCCTCTCATTCAGTCAAACAAAGATTCTCAGAACATTCTGATATTTAAAGCAACAGTTTTGAAAGCTAGAGGAAAGATGAAAACACAATAGCTATCAAGATACTTACTAAGAGAAGTTACTCTTCCTCATGAGGCTGGTGATAATGCTACAGAATATTAATAAGATTACCCCAAACAGCTGGAATGACTAAATTCTTTACAATGTTCTCCCCTGCTATAGGCAATAAAAGGAGTGAAGATGGAAAGACATCTAATCACAGTCTCCATGCTTCTCTAGTACAGCAGCAGAATATAGCATAGCCCTCTTTTCGAGTTGCAGATCAGTTGTAGGCAAATTCAATACAAAACTGATTGTCTAGGCAGCAATTCAGGAATACTCAATGCTGAAGCATTCCTGATAAGCCATGCCCTGGCCATGTACAAAGGACCTCTGCTTCCTCTGGGCATCTATACCACAGAGATATACTTACATGTCTATAAGTGGCTTCCATTCAAACAAAACAACATAAACTTTTTTTTAACTTAAAATATGAAATGTCTAATTTTCTGTAAAATATTTATCATCTCCCTAAAATGGGCTTTGATATCTGGGTCTTGGTAGTATATCATCAATATGCAAAAATGTTTTGGGCTAGATTGGAAATTTCAGAAAATTACAGACCAATTAACAGCATATATTTTAGGTAAATTGAGGAAAAAAATTAAAGAAAATACTTTGTGTGTGTGTAATCACTTATCTACATGTTTTTGACATGCTCAAACAAAAGCTAAGTGAGATAGTTATATATATGTGTGTGCCTGTATAATTTACTTTTATAAAGTAAGAACTATCTCACTTAGCTTTTATAATGTTTTAGAATGTCAAAATAAGTGATAGACACTTAATGCAGATGTTCAAAAACATCTTTTGATTAAGACCCTCATCAAAGATTCCAGAGGAACTTACCAGTAATTAGATAAGTAGTCCTCTTGGCAGAAAAACATAGGAAGTGGAGAATATGAATTAATACGTAGGTCTCTAAATGAAGAAGTGTAAACAATAGACCCTCTTGAGGACAAGTCGGTTTTTAATTTAAGACAGAAAGCAAATAATGGGAGACATGATAGAGGTGAATAAAATTAAGTGTGTTTGAAAGTTAAAGTTTACCTTCCAAGATCGGTAAAATGAGGACCCAGCTTGGTGGGGACAATGTGCTGACTCTGCAAACAGCTTAGAGAAGGCTGTAAAGCACTGTGAAGCAGTATATCAGTGCTTCTGCTATTAACACAGAAGTAATTCCCCCCCCCCCCCCATGGTTCCTAATACTAAAACTGAGGTTATGCAGTGTTGAGTGATATAGAGGTCCTTAGGCAAAACATACTTGAATGAAATTCGACTATGTAACATAAATTTTACTGTGAAAAGATATAGTGAATCCAGGATTTGCTTTAAAGGGAAATCAGACACTTTTTTACAGCACAGGTCGATCAGGTGCCTGGGTGTTCCTTGGCAAGGCGGAAAACATATAATTAAGAAGTGCAGTGACCTCTTGACTCAGAAAAAGATATATTTATGCTGTAATCAGTATTCAGTTTATTTTGCCATTTCACCAACCTCTATAGGGAGAGAGAGGTAGTGTCACTGTTCCTTGTTTTGGTACCAGCCACATCAGAATAAAACTGTTTGCTTTTGACCATGAGAGAGCTAACATTTCAGTGAGCACATGTTTTGAGAACTATATGTTGCCTGTAATGCTGCAAGCAGAATTCCTCCGAGTACTATTTATGAGGGAAGGGAAGAGTTAGCTTGCATTCATTTCCTGACTTTGGGTTTCCAATGGTCTTCTAGATGGCTACTATTGGAACAGAATGTTGATCTACGTAGGTTCTATAACATTGAGTTGGTAAGTTTACAAAGATAGAAACAATAACATAAAGATAAAGTTTCAGAAAGCATGTTTTAAGCATGCTTTCAAATTATGTAGGAGCTGAGAATTCACCTACACTATACTATCTGAAATTGCTGTCAGCTGCCAGTGTCAACTCCACACCATCTGCAAATGCTTTAATCATATTAGTAGGTACATCTGTTCTTGGGAAGGGGACATATCTTCCCTTTGAGAACAGTTACCTGGCTGTAAAAGGTTTATTTTTCTATTGTTACGCAGAATAGCGTGTCACAATTACTAGAGACTGCTGGACCATGATAAAAAAATAATTCAAATGCCTAATTTGAATCTCATTTTTGGATTTTAGAAATTAATGATTAAGCTGTAAGGCACGATGCAATTGAAGTTGATGTGCTCAAAAATTAATACGTTTGATTTCACTCCCAGTTAACTTGATTTGCAGTGTTTTTTCTCTTTCTTCCTTTTTTCCCCATTCTAACATCTTTTTCCTATAATTCAATTTTAGAACAAAAACATCTGACACAAGCATCAGAGAAATTCTTATCCTGGTTTCTGAAGAAACACAATGATGTAGCTGAATTTTTTTTAAAGTTGTGCTTGCTGATTAACAAAACACCTGCCCATTTATTTAGGAATATCAGTGTTCTTAGTGATTCTGAGCTACTGAGGCTTATTTTGTGTCTTTTAACATCACAACAAAAAGATATGAAAAAGAAGGCGAGTAGTCAGATTCTTGCAAGAAACATTGTGGGATTTATGGCTAGTTTTGGCTTGAGTATCTATCCAACTCCCAAATTGTTTCTTGTCTTTTTTACCTCTCAGGCACCAGAGGAAGAGAAGACATACTGTACCTTCCATTTTAAAATCAAATATTTTATTTCACTATTCTTTGTCTTGGGATTAGAGCTCCCAAATGTACTCCTTTTCACCTGTAGTACCTTAGTAAAATATATCATGATCAGAGACACAATTTAAAAATTACTATTGAAAGTTACTTTATATTTTAACATAATACAGTGGATAGAAAGCAAAATCAAGTAATTATTTCTATTTTTTATTATAAAAGATGCACATTCATTTGAGTGAGAGAAAAAGAGTTGGTGGAAAACATGCCAGTGACTTCTTACTACACCAATTATTAGTTCAGTGTAAGAGTTTTCTAACAATTCTTCCCTCAGACCCATTTTTTTCTCCTAATCTATTTTACATGTTGTTAGTGAAAAACCAAGTGATTTGAATTTCTCCTATGTACCATAAATCTGCTCTGGAGAATTGTGAACTTTCTGGAATAGATTTGGATGTTAGGAAAGGTGACACACAGAGAAGAAAGGAAGAGAATATGTGAATGAGATATCTTCACATGGCAGTAAATTTAATGCATTATTTTTATTTAGATTTTTTTCATAAAATATAAGTCCGTAAATTTAATAAATATATATTAGAAGAAAGTGGGCATGCTTAAGGTTCTGTCCTTGAATCACAGCTTTTAAATAACTGTGCATATTATATTGCATATATTTAAAAATCTACTTCAATCTTTCACTGCTGTGAAACAACAAACCTTAGAAATTATAAAATGTGCCCCAAAGGCCTCCTATGCTATAATTAGATTTGCTAGTTGTAATAGTAATAACTTTGCCCCTGCAATACTTAAATTACTTAAAGCCAAGGTGTTATGTCTGCTGTATGACACACAATTTCTCATAAAGATAAAATGCCCTTAGAAGGAATCCAGTAAAATGTATAAGAACTATGTTTCAAGTTCCTTGATTTGTGCCAAATGTTCTTATTCTGCAGGAACTGGGTTGTGTCTCTGTGGATACCCTCTTGAGAATTTGTTGTTTGGCATGCTGGCTGAAAGAACTGTTCTGGGATGAGTTTGTCTCCCAGTGTATCTTTGCTGTTAAGTTTATTTTCTCTTGGAAAAAAATACAGCCTTTTGATTTACCTTATTTTTGATCTCTCAGTCCAATCTATATTTTTGACCAGAGAAAGCTATGTTAGAGGCCAACAGAGCCTGGACTTGCAGAACAACAGGTCATTTTTAAAAATTTCTGTTATGGGCTCTCTGTCGTAGATCTTTCACTATTCCTAGTTATTTTTTCCAGTAATCTCCATCTTGCATAGAGGGCATTTATGCTAGCGAGGTTTAAAGTTTCATCCTTAAATGTGTTGGAGAAGAGACACAATACTATGGCATATTCAGAATGTCACTGTTCAGATGAAGGTGTTAAGACAATTTCACACATTTTGCATGGCATGATAACCAGTGTGGCATTAAAAAATGTAATGTTTAACATCTTCTCTAACACAAGTTCATCAAAATCACAGGGAAGGATAGAGGTCAATTACATACTCCAGAACAGGGGTCTCCAACCTTGGCAACTTTAAGCCTTGGTGGACTTCAACTCCCAACTCTTGAAGTCTGCCATGCTTAAAGTTGGCATGATTGGAGACCCCTGCTCCAGATGTCCACTGGATGGTTGCAAAACTTCTTTCCTCACGGAAAGAGGAATATACAAGCATTTGTTGTGATAGAGTTCCCCCCAAAGGGGGAAAGTAGATGATTTGGAAGTCCCCTAAAACTCATCTTTTTTAAGCTTATACTTATTGATCCTGTACCTGCTGAGCATCAGTTTGATTCACTGTTTCCTTTAGTTGATAGGAATGCCTATGGGAGGGAGTATCAGCAAAGTTCAATATTTGAAATTGTTGAATAGATTGCTACTTGCCATTCAAAGCAGTAAAATCAATCCAAATATAAATTTGAATGGTTATTTTAAAAAACTGGAATCCCATGCTTTCTTGTTTACTAGTACAGTGTATACAACCACACTTGGCCAATAAGTAATTCTGGTCTGCTCTGCTCTGCTCTAAGCAAAAAGTGAGAAATGTGTTGACATAGGATACAGTGAGAAGAAATTGGAGTCAGTTTCAAATTAACATATGCTTTCTGGGCATCTTTCAGAGATGTCTTTAAAAAGCCCATGAATGTTCCAGGTTTCCAAATCAGTTTTGTGACAATTAGCTTGAGATGCTACATATTTATGAAAGCACACAATATTTCAAATGAAAAAATTCCTTTTATATTGAAATCTGCAATGATTATGCATTATAAGAAGGCAGACACAATTGAAAATATATGGGGGGAAGTAGCCATCTCCTCACCATCACTATTATTTTAAAGCTTCATGTTAACAGTTTCTATTTGCTCATTGGTTTTTGTTTTTTTTTAAAGCAGAGGCTATTATCAATTTCATGGCAGAGATAGCATAAAAGCCAGATCTCATAATAAAAAGAAAATCCATAACACCAGAGACAATGATGCTAATAAAATTTTCATGGCAAAAAAAAAAAGAAGCTTTCATTTGACATATGTAGAAGCAGACACACCCATATTCAGACTATGTTTTACGATATTTAAATTTCTGCATACAAAATGGTACATGGTTGCCTGTAACATCTGGTAAATATACTGAGTATCTCCTATAGATGTTCCCTTATTTCTTTTATAAAGAAGATGAAAACAACAAATGTACTGTTCTTACTTTGTAGATGCTTCTTCCAGGTGTAAATCTATCCCATTTGCTGCTACAGGGCAAGCATCATAACTGACAGGTCTTGTAGTTTTACTATAATTGTAAGCCTTGCTTTCAATCACTGTGTCTTTGAAACAGCAGGAAGTGTTGATGTATGTTCAGTTTTAAAACAGCAAAGGGCATCACTATGCCAGCACCTAATAAACCATGAAAAGACATATACTGCTGTGGTTGCATTTCCCACCCTTTCTTTTTGCTTGACATCATGCATTTAATAATACTACAATTTAAGATTTCAGCAGAAATCTCTACATCAGGTAATTGTGGGGTGGGAGAAAAAACTCAAATGGAGTAAGATTGTAATTCTGTTACACATTTTAATTTTTAAGGAATAATTGATGAAATTCAGAATTAATAGTACTGGCATAATTTAATTACATTTGATTTAAGTTATGTTGTTTGTAACGGCTCTCCCTGAAGTGAGTTTTGATTTCTTTTAGTGTTTTGGAATTGATTATTGATAATGATTAGTGTATTAATTTACTTTTGTTAGCCATTATGCATGTGTGCTGTGTACCATTTTGGCTAGAGCTACAAAAAGATATTGAAGAGCAGGGAAAGGTACAAGAAGAAAGCAGCCAAAAATTAGGAGGGGACCATAGGAGAAACTTCTACTATCTAGAACTTTTAAGCATGGAATAAAAATGGATTAGAAGAGACATGATAGGGTTTTAAAACTGTGCATAGTAGGCAAAATATCAATAAAAAATTCTCATTGTCTCATGTTAGGACTGAAGAGTTACTCATAAAAAATAATTCAGGAGGATTCAGGATCAATAAAAATAAAAATATGTTACATATGCAATTTGTTATTGGGCTGCAATTTAAATTGGATAAGTGAGAGCTGAAAAAAAGCAATGGAACGGTGGCTAACAGTGGACTTGGAATAATTATTTCCTTTAGAACTACAGGGAACATATGCTAAACACCAGTTGTTGGGGATCCAACATAGCAGAGGGCTGTCTCCCTTCTGTCCACATTTGGAGTTTCCAAAATTCATCTAATTCGTTACCGTGAGATCCAGAATGCTGAACTAGATGGGCCTGTAGCCTGCCTGATTCAGATGGCTCTTCTCTGTCCCTATGAAGCTTCAGAATAAGATCTCAGTACATTCATTTAATGGTCTGTTATTTGATTAACTGAGAAACATATTAATTAATACATAAAATGCATGGAGCCCTAAAACGTTGCCAGCATACCCCGAAAGCCTTTGTAACTATAAAATAGATTTTCAAACTTCTGTATAAAATAAACTGATGCAGGCCTTCGCAAATAAAATCTTTTTTTTTTAGTATTGGTGTTTAAATGTTATATTTATTTTATTATGGGCAGAAAACACTAATATTATAAGAGTTATATGTTAAGATAGTAATTGACATACTTCTGGAGTGATTTAGGAGAACTGAAAATCATGTTCACAAATATAATTTTAAGGACAATTAAACTTTTGGTACAAGATTGTAAAATGTATCAACTCCCTGGAAAGTTTTTTCAAACGGACCATTTCCTCACTTTGCATTATTAGTGTCTTAGATTCAGAGTAGAGTTCCTACCATTCCTGGAAAACTTCTGAACAACCAAGCATTTTTCCTGAAAAATCTGGGAGCAAAGAGGAAAAAAGAGCTCCTATTGTTTTACAAGCAATTCTTAATATTCCCAGTGTTGCTCCCATCAGGTAGCTCCCAATCCACAGTGAAATCCCACTTTGATTATCTTATTAATAAGAAATTTTGAGGTTAAAAAGTATAAATAGAATTAAAATGAATTGAATTCTTGTTCTGGGATGAAGTGGTTGCATTAGAAACAGCTTTCCACTCTGGTTCACTGTGTCTCTTCTGCTAGTTGTCCACCATATGCATCCAGGGTTGATGATTGCCTACTCTTTGCAGAAATTATAAGGGAAGTTTGCCAACCTTGAGCTGAAAGCGAAAGTCATATTTTCTTCTTTTCTCTAGCTTTGTTCTAAATTTGCTAAGTTCAGCATCTGACCCAGCCTACTTTAATAACAGGTCTGAACCTGAACACCTACAAAAAAGTAATAATAAGGAACTGCAGCAGACAAAAGAATCTTCCGGATTCCAAATGATTTAAATTTCAGGTTATGTAGAGGATGGTAAACAGAAAGGAAGATAAGCTCTTAGTAGATATAAACAGGCTGACTCAGCCCATTATGAGATCTTAATTAGGTGTGAAGTTCAACAGAAGAGCCCCTGCAGAAACCTTTGTATATGAAAACCGTACAGTAGGCTTCAAGTTTGAGAGTGAAAGGATCAATCCATATGGGTGAACTGAAAGTTCACTCAGTATTGAAATGAGCTTCAGCACAGTGCAATGGTTTCTTCCTTTTTTTAATTAGCCAGATTCCTGCAGTACATAAGTTGTAAAAAAGAGATACTTGGTTAGTATTTGTTGTCAGAAGCAATTTAGAATTGCTCCAGGCAAAATCAACATCTTTCTGTATTGCAAGATCCCTTAGAAAGTGAAGAATTGTTGGTGAAGAATTATTTATCAGGGTTCTTGTAGCTTTACATTTGATCATCCAAGATTATTTTATTATTTTCTATAAATTACATGTTCCATCAATTAGTTAATAACCAAGTACAGTAATATTCTCAGGGTCTTTCCCAATGAAAGCAGTAGCTCTTTGTATTGGCAGAAAACTGCCATTTATGCAGTTCTGATTCTGAAACAAATCAAAAATTTGAATAGTAATCCGAATTAGCAAATTAATAGAATTGTGAAATTATATTAGTTGTATTTTAACTAATCATTTAGTTTATCTTGAATGTATTTTTTTTTACTGTTGCTTGTAAGCTTTCCAGAAATGTTAAGGCAGTGGATAGCATATACCTTGACTAAATGAGTGGATGAATAAAAAAAAGCATTGTATTATATCGATAAATTTAGCATTTTTAAAATATTTGTATGCTCATGTTTGTATAGCAAAATGTATGGCTTGATAAACAGAAAATTATATATTATCCCACTAAATTCTGCTTCATTATACTGATATATCACGTGGAATCATAGTTGCCTGAATAAAGTGTTTTTCAACACATTTAAGAACTTTGTGCTCTTGAAATGATTATGATGCTATCCATTCAACCATGTCTGATTCTTGGAGATTCTGTGGGCCATCTTTCTCCACCTTTTGTAATCTTGTATGGTTCCTTTCAGTTATTTTATGCTCTGGCTTGGCTCTGATGGTGTCATATTTTTTTAAAAAATATGATTTATATGCCGCCCTTCTCCAGAGACTCAGGGCGGCTTACAATGCGTTAAGCAATAGCCTTCATACTTTTGTATATTTATACAAAGTCAGCTTATTGCCCCCACAATCTGGATCCTCATTTTACTTACCTTAGAAAGGACGGAAGGCTGAGTCAACCTTGAGCCTGGTAAGATTAGAACTTGCAGTAATTGCAGGCAGCTGAATGTTAATCACAGTGCCTTAGTCTACTGCACCACTCAGGCCCTATTTTGGGAGGAATAGCAGATTTCAAAATGAATCTAGAACCCTTATTTTCACTCTTATTTTTACTGCATGTCTGACCGTTTTGCTCATTATAGAATGCAGATGAAGACTGACTTACTATTGTCCCTCTCTTGTCTTGTTACATTTTTTTAACAGGCACTAAATTACATTTTTAATTTGAAACTTACTTCAGGGCTTTTTTGAGAATTGTTCCTCCTTATTAAATTGCTGAGAGGAGGGAAATTATATGTGAATGATCTTTGGGATGGAGGGGAGACAGAGAGAGATTTGCATTGCATATATTTTATCCTTTTCTGACCTGGTTGTCTTCCCGTGATTACTTTCAATTAACAATGTTCCATTTCAAGTTGTGGAAAATCTAGAGATATAATTTTCCTAATCTTGAAAGGTTGCAACATTGTTCTTTCAGATATTAGGTCTCATATTCTTAACTTTCCTTTTCCTATGTAGATACAAAATGTTTAAAGTCTCTTATTAAATACTAGCACTGCAGCATGACATGGGACAAAGCTAGGTTTGTATATGTATGATGGCACAGGGATAAGGTCTTATCCAGGGGTGGGCTTCAAAAAATTCTAGCAAGGGGTTCTCTGTCTGGTTGCTGGGTGGGCATGGCCATGGTGGATGTGGCCTAGTCAGCCTCCTGCACCACAGTGGGGGAAGGGGGGAGCATTTTTGCCATCCCCAGGCTCTGGAGTCTTTTCTTGAGCCTCCAGAAGGGCAAAAATGGCCTCCCCAGGCTCCGGAGGCTTCCCTAACTTCCGGTAGGCCCGTTTTTTGCCCTCCCCAATCCTTTGTGCGTGCCCTGCACTTACCTGCATCCAAAACAGGCCATGTGGGGACTCCTGGGAGGGGCGGGGTGGGGTGGGCGGGGCCAGCCAGGAGTGGGATTTGGGGGTTCTCCAAACTGCACAGAATCTTCCCTAGAGGTTCTCCCGAACCCCTGCGAACCCCCAGCAGCCTATCCCTGGTTTTATCACATTAACCATCTCTAGCGTTGAGCATCCCCAAACTAACTGGCAAAACCAAGTTTTAACCAAATCAGGTTCCTTTGGAAAATTAATTGAAACCTATCATTTGCCTATACTAAATTAATCCTTTAAAATGAGCCCAGGTGGCACAGCAGAATAAAGCACTGTTATTAACATTAGCTGCCTGCAATTACTGCAAGTTCAAATCTCACCAGGCTCAAGGTTGACTCAGCCTTCCATCCTTTCAAAGGTAGGTAAAATGAGGACTCAGATTGTGGGGACAATAAGCTGACTTTGTATAAATATATACAAAAGTATGGGAGGATATTGCTTAACGCATTGTAAGCTGCCCTGAGTCTCCGGAGAAGGGCGGCATATAAATCAAATTTTAATTTGTACACCTCTGAGAAATTGTATGGGATCTTACAAAAAAATTATATTTCTTACACAGACATAGAATCCTAATTTGGGATGACCACAAATTCTAAGCTCATAGTAATTTTTTAATGAAGAAAAAGTTGAAGCATTTTGGCTTGCTGAAAACCATTCTTTTTCCAATAACAGAGATTTGAAGTTGATTTAGAATATGCAAAAGGAACACTGTTGGGTATGACAGAAGACCTATAGTTGTAGTGAGATGCTTTCAAGTCATGTTTCCTAACTTGCTGTCTTTAATAATGCTAGAAATATTGCATACCCTCCTTAACTAATAAGCACTGGCTGTCATGTTATATAATTCATTCTTAACCAGAAATATCCTAGGCTTTGTTGGCTTTCCACCATCTTAATTCAAGTAGTCTATCTTAATTATGCTGTGGTTTGAAGGAAATGTCAGTTATTAAATTACTGAGTAGTAAGTAAAAAGAATTGATTATTGTAGATCCAGGATAATACATATACTGAGCCACTCAACTCAGTAATTGAATTGAGATGGGTGTTGAATTTTATGACTGCTTTTGCACATACTTTCAACAAAGTTCAAAAGAATGCTCACAGGGGCACAAAGGGCGGTCATAATGCTTCTCTGTTGCCTAAGGAACTGAACAAATCTTCAATTTTTTTGCATTGTGTTACTGGATAATTGTATATTAAATCAGGAAACCTCAGAATGTAGGGATGTACATTAAAGCCTCATCCCCCAAGACTTGTCGGTTCCATAATTGAATGTGAACAGTGGTATTACTAAACCTGGATCAAGATTTCTGAATTCAAGCAATGCATTTTTATTTGTCTTAATTGGGAAAAACACAGTAGAAAGAGCTTTCATCACATTCATTACATGATGCTTAATTAGCTACAGCTATATGGTTTTTAAACTATATAAGATAGTAAGAATGTGCAGTGCTTCGTATTTGAAGGTGAAAAGGTGCTTCAAATCGTCCAGAGATGTTCATAAAGTACTTTCAGGAACTCCTTTAACAGCTGTGTCTTTTCGTAGATTTCAGCATAAATCCAAAGATACAGTAGGTTAAGGAGGTGCCGATAGGAGATATTCATGTCCTCCAAAACATATTTTGCCCTTCGACTCTGAAGCACCATACAGCCTAATCAAGAGTACTCTAAAACAGGGCATTTTCAGGATAAAACCAGCCTGGGGTTGGAGAGAATTGCGCACACATGTACACACATGCATACTTTCTGTTTACAAAAGGCAAGGAGAATTCAGTTCATAGATTTCTTTTGTATCATCCCAATTCCCACATAGAGAATTATTATTCATTGCCATATAAAATAAAACTTAAACTGAAGGGGTAATCCAGGAGATGCAGATAGACCCCCCCCCACCCCTTTTTTAAAACATAAATAATATAATTCCCACTGCATTTGTAGTAGAGTTCTGGAGGGACTAAAATTCCATTTTATATGCAAACATCACTGTATGCATAAGCATTTCCAGCCTGTAAAGCACAACAATTTAAAGAAAAATAAAGAAAAAAGGGTTGGAATTAAACAAGGGAGTTAACTACAACTTTACTGTGTTTGGAGAAGCAGTGCCAACTTTTTACAGTTCTCAGTGGAGTCCAGTACATAGAAATGAGGCAGTTCTTTTGAAGTCCCATAACACGAGGGTGCTTCTTTTGGCCTAATGGGAGTCTGCTTTTGCCTGTTGGCTGATGACTCTTGCCATAGCACGTAAAAAGCATTTTCCTCTGAAACTCGCTGAAGCTTTTTGTTTGCAAACCACGCTGTATTATATTCATTTCTACTTCCTAAGCATGGGAATGCATGTGGTGAGATGGATGATAGTAATTTTCACAGTTTAAGTCACCACTTTATCACCAGGAAGTAAATAGACCCTTATGATGTACAGACTATAGAAGAAAGAAGATTTTTTTTTCCTATAGCATTAGGCTCCTACTAGACCCTGTCAGGTTTTCTTTATGGTATCTTACATTTCAAGTGCTATTTATGTTAGTTCCAGGAGAGTTTACAACTCACTTTTAAGCTTCATTTAAGGGCACGAGACTCTAATCAAAACTAACTGGTTGTTGATTATAACTATGAAAAATATATTTAATTTAAAAACAAGAGTGAAGGCAAGCTTAAAAATTTTTTAGTCTCTTAGTGAGATTACAGTGAAGAAAATTGAGAAATAAATAAATAAATTGCACTCCTAGGATTTTTTTTTCTCTTGCAGTGTCTTTCCAAAGAGCTAAAGAATGCCTATAGACGTCCTCATGGTTTTACTATATTTGGCAAAGCTGGTTACAACAAAAGATTTTTGTTTTATCTTTTTTTTATTAGAAGTATATGTTACATTTCGGTTTCTTTATTCAGATAAAAGAAAAAAAAACTCTTTCCATCAGTTGCAGAGTATATTATACTTGAAAACAATTGAGATGCAGAACAATAATACCAAAAAATCCTTTAAAAACCCAAAAGCTTCTTAAGAAGCAGAACTAGCCTGAATCGTAATGTTTTCAGCTATAGCATACAAACATATAAAATGGAACCTCTTTCCTATTTCTTAGCAGAGTCAATTCATCACTGAAATCGGTCAAAAATGGCAAGATAAATATATTGCTAAATCTATTTTCAAATCCTCCATAAGTTTTTAGAAACAATGCCTCATTCTTCATCATTTTCTCATAATAAACATTTGTCTGGTAGACCTTTAAAATCAATCAAAGCCTTTCTTATGGTCAATGACCAAATGTAGGTACAATTCAATAACAATATTACAGGAGTAAAAGGGGAATGGGGTAAAGGTAGTTAACCAATTTAGACAAAAGAGAAGAGAAAGGAGAAAAAAGTAAAAAGAATCAATAAGAACATGAGTTCTTAAATATTTAAGGCAGTGAAGATTGCAAGAGAATCTTAATGATGTATATACAAAACTGTATAGCTATACAACAGTCTAGTAGAATATTAAAATACCCAATATATGGAAATATTTAGATAATTCAAAATTTGCTGGTAAAATATGAAAGTGTAAACTAAAATAATACAGGTAATCCTTGATTTGCAACTATAATAGCGACTGGAAAAATGCATCATTAAGTCTGCTTCATTAAGCAGTGCCGTCATTAAGCAAACAGGAATCATCTACAACATAGAGTATAAGGCCAGTAAGAGTTACTGTGTAGACAGACAGGCAAAAGACTAACAGAGCATATTCATGAACGCCAACTAGAAGTCAGAAGACACAATGAAAACTTCTTAATTTGACAACACATCTACAAGCTTAACCATAGTTTTAACTGGGAAACTGAGCATCTTAGACCAGGCTAAATCCAAAAACACTAGGGATTTTCTGGAAGCTTGGCACTTGACAAATCAGCCATTCATTTTCATTCATATTATATGTCAAACAAGTAACAACAGGCAGATAGAGATAAACAATATTTATGCACCATTCAAAAGAGACATTAAAAAAACCTAAAAAGGAAACAAAACAACAACAACAACCCAGAACATGTCCTCACTATCAGTTGACTCCCAGATAAGCAGAGATTAACACCAGACAAAAAAATCTAGCAATAAAATATCTTAATCAAGGTACTGCCAAGGAGAAAGCAACACTCTCAATATCACTGACAGGGCAAGGTTCTGTATATAAACAGAGAGAGCAAACCCTTCTGGCCTGAAGATGTTGCCTAATCAGGTAAGAAAATGTCAGCAAGCAAACAGAAAGGATTCCACAGAAAAATAATGTGAAAACCAGGAGGAAAATACATCATTCTTACTATGGAATCTTTAAAGCAATCTCAATCTCAAATTGTCATAAACAGATTGCATTTCTAAAACTGCTTCGGTATCATGTTAGGATGCTATAAGTGAAAAGAAGAATTTATAGTGCATATAGGTGACTTTTATCCTGAGGCTGGGTTTCTATAAAGCATATTGTCAAACTGAAAGCTTCACACTCCATATTTATGTGGCTTTATAGTTGTAAAGGAAAGCCCAAAGGCAGCCTATTAAATATCCCCATCTTAGTGTGATTTATTATATGATGGATAGTAGATTTGATACATTTTCTTTATGTTTGGTCTGCTTTATTAAATTGATTTATGACAGGGGAAATGTAACAAAGCAACACAAAGCAAAACAATACCAGTCCTTTATAAAACTAAGCAGTAGGTTAGTATGTAGTATTCAAACCACACTTGGATTGTATTTCAACAGATACTTGAAGCAGCTCATTTTCAGCTAAAGGTAAAGTCTCCTTTGAGACAAGCTTGATTCCTAGTGAGTGCATGGGCACGTCCAAGCAGCTTTTTTGGCAATAATACAGGTCCCACATTCAAATTAAATGTATTGCGCATAAAGTTTCTCTGCATAGGCCTGTACTTTTAGCACCTTGGATAAAAAAGATGCAGTACTTTTCCATTCATATTATATGTTAAGCAAGCAACAATTAGTGATTAAAACTGAAGGCTAAACGGGGTGTTGCGGCACATATTTGTATTAAGTATGGCTTAGGAAAACAGTAAAGAGAAAACCTGGCTCATCCTGTAATTAGTGATGGGAGCATGTTTTTCTGTCAAAGACAGCATTCACTCAGAGTTAATCTGTTGGCTGCAAGTAGATGATGGGAGGGAAGAGTCAATTTTGGAAAAACCACCTGGGTTTACTGATGATCTTGGATCTCCCTCTTCCACCCCCCAACCCCGCCATCCCTTTATATTCTTCCCAAAGGATGTTCTCTTACAGCAGGGCTGTCAAACTCCTGGCCCGTGGGCCGGATGCATCACATGCTTGCCACACCCACACCCGGTTTAGCAAAGGGGAGGAGTCCCGATACATCATGTGATGCCGCCGTGATTATGTGAATTTGACACCCCTGTCTTACAGCAATCTTAGAGCACTCTTGAAATTATGCTATAAAGGTCACAGGGCATTTATCAAAGACTACAGAATGGCCATATATTTTGTAAACCTTGAATGTTGCTCTTGGTAAATCGTGAACTACTTTGTTCATTCTTTAGTATTGAAATAAAGTGGAATGATAGTTCTGATTTGCACTTACCAGACACTAACCTAGGTGCATTTCTCTGAGTCTAAGTTAAATTAGAACTGCCAAAAACTCAATAGCAGTACAAAGGAATTGAGCTAATTCAACTGGCTTCTGTAATATTATTATTAACATCATTGATAAACTCAACTTTTAGCACTTTTCTATTGGGGTAACACATTTGGAAAGAATATTTTGAAGGCTCAGAAAGTAAGATGAATTAGGTCCCTCTAAAGGAATTTATTTATTTATTTATTTATTAGTTCAATTTATATGCCGTCCTTCTCCAGAGACTCAGGGTGGCTTACAATGCATTAAGCAATAGCCTTCATACTTTTGTATATACCATTAAACGTGATGTGTGGCTTACAATTAATAAATAATATTTTCCCAAACAATCTAGATACTATCCCAAATAAACTTTGGAATGTTTTGTTCAGCAAATTATGTTAAAAACTTTTTGATGAAATGGAGCACCCAAGAGCATTGAAAACTGAGAACACTTTAAGTGTAAATGAACTGAAAGAGAAAATTGATATGTTACATGACTTCTCAGCATTGTTATCAAGATGTGACTATATTTTTGTAGTTCATTGACTCTCCAACTTACAATTCAGTTTAATATTTTTTAAAGAATCGGGCAAAGGGAAATTTCAAATAACCCAAGAGGGCAGAATTTATTTCTGTTGTTCATTAGAATGTGTTATTACCTTCAGGTGTGATTAAGTCTCTTAGCTAAAAAAACAAACAAACCCTGAAGACAAGTCAAAGACATTGTTATTTCCAGTACTATAATGGAGAACTCTAGAAAGTCTATTCCATCATTCATATTTATGTAGTTGAAACTGTCTTTTAAAAAATCTATATATAAATATTTGCAATAGATATGTTACATATTTCTAAAATAGTAATGTCAGCATGAAGACTGATTTAATATAAATATTGTCATTTCAAATATTTGAAAAAGGATGTAGAAGTTGATAGGAATATGTGTATATGATAGGAAATTGTTTCTCACATAATGTGGTAACATAAGACTGATATATGCAAATACAATATGTGCTGAAAATTATATTAATTGTCTAACAGAACAAGGCTGTCCTGAAGAGAGGTGGTTGATCTGTTGTTCATGAACATTTGGGATTTGTTGGATAAAATTCAAAGGAAATTAAGCATTTAAGTAAACAGGCTTTAAGACTATAATCTCTAGTGCTTATCTTGTGCCTGTAATGTTGTGGCTGTTGTTGTTGTTAAATATAATTCTCTCTTAGTTTAATGGATCTTTCTGCTAGGTAAATAATTTTACAATGTGACACAAGAGTCAGTTACAAGCTTGCAATCTGAATTTTCAAGCACAAGATGTTGATGTACTCCCAAAAAAAATCTAGTAATATTATTTTTACTTAAATTTTGTTCTATAATTCTGATTTTTTTTCTCCTGTCAGCTAGAAATATATTTTCACATTTCAAATTGGGATTCTAATTAACACTGCAAGGCATGGCATTTCTTGTATTCACAGCTGACTTATGTCAAAATGTTTGTTATACGATGGTATACAAATTCTGAATTTTGCTTGATGCATATTTTGTTGATCATTTCAAAATCCAATATTCATGCATCCTGCTCCATTGCAATTACAGCAGAAGTCTCACAGCACTCTTGGAACCAGCCCACAACTGTGTGCAAGAGGCTAGCAGGATTAGCTATTGAATCTTTCCTCAACACTGTTGATGGATGTAGAGTAGACTGTATACTAACAGCTGGCTTCTTTCAACATCTTGTTGCTCCCTCTCAGCATCTGCTGCCTAATGTAATTGCCTTACTGTCCAATAGGAGGACTGTTCTTTGAAGACGCTCATGATCCTTCCTCCCCTCCCAAATGTTTTCTTCACAACAGCTCTGTGAAGAAGACTGTGGAGAAATGTACAATATTTTTATTTCACTTGTTAGATGTAATACTTTAAAGCTGCTAACATCATTTCAAAAAAAATATGTGAGCTTGTGGCAGTGGGTGGGGCAGAGGATGAAGAAAATCTCATCCTGCTTTCAACTTATACACTGAAAAGAGAATCAGAATCAGAACAGAGCTGGAAGGGAACTTGGAGATCTTCTAGTCCTACTCCCTGCTCAAGCAGAAGACCCTATACCAGTGATGGCTAATCTTTTATGTCACTGTGTGCTGGCCTGTG
This sequence comes from Ptyas mucosa, assembly GCA_012654045.1. Lineage (NCBI taxonomy): Eukaryota > Metazoa > Chordata > Lepidosauria > Squamata > Colubridae > Ptyas > Ptyas mucosa. The sequence goes on along the minus strand of WNWU01000005.1, from coordinate 27,194,832 downwards.
TGACAGAAATGGCATGCAAAACCATCCCACCTGGACTGCGTGGCCTCACTAGCCTTTGCGTGTTCAAGTCTGTCAACATCTTTTTGGATCCTGAGCTTGTCTTCCTGGGTGTTGGCTATTCCTGCCAGCTTAGTGTCATCTGCAAATTTGATGAGTTCCCCTTCTATTCCTTCATCTTATGAAAATATTGAAGAGTACTGGGCCTAAGACGGAACCTTGTGGTACCCCACTGCTTACTTACTTCCATTTATATGTAGTACCATTAAGGACTCTTCGTTGAGTAGTTTGTCAGCCAGTTACAAATCCATCTGACGGTAATGCTGTCTATCCCACATTTTTCTAGTTTATCAAGAAGTAGGTTGTGGTCCACCTTGTTGAATGCCTTGCTAAAGTCTAATTTTACTAATGCACAAGAAAAGAGGAATTGATAAAGGAGAATACAGAAGAGCAAGATAGGTTTTCCAAGGTTAGAACAAAGTTAGAAGCCAAAAATTATTGTCTTCTTAGAACAGGCTGATCTAGACTGAGGTGAGGACCCTTTGATCTCTGGCTAATGGCAGAGGTAAAAGGCTCTTTTGTTGTTTTGGATGGGCTAGCTGCCAGTTGAAATCATTTCTTTTTCTGTCAGAGAGAGAAGCTGTCATAGTGATTGGCCCAAGGTCTCTCAATGAGCTTTATGGCCAACCTGTAATTTGATTGTTTTAACTTGCATGCAATTTTCTTTTGGAACAGTTATATATGCTAAACTTGGCTGCTTTACATGTGAAGATTTGCCTAGCTATGGGTTTTGTTTTGCTTTGATTTTGACTTAAACAAATGAATTGGTATTATTGAAGTTAATTCTAGCTTACCTAAATCGTGTTCCCAATCTTTTAATGGCTTTTAAGTAGAGGGTTTTAAAAAATGGTATATTTCAATAAAGCTTTATATAAATTTGATAAATTATCCATTATACTGAGATTGTATTGAAGCCAAGGACACCTGAACCTGAATGCATATCACTAAAGCTCTTAATTGGCAGGAGCCAGACCAGACAGTAAATATCAGTTTAAGCATGTTTAGATCTCCAAATCCAAATATTTATATATATGCGCAGAGACACAGCTTCATCCTTTTTTTGTTTGAGCTGAATCATTTAGTGGAAATGGGATTGAAATGACTTCCTCCACCAATACTAATACGGAAAATCTTACTGATGGAGAACTCCATGGAGTTCCACTGTGCTAATCAGAATGCTGCTTAATACTAAGATTAGTTTCAGAGAACAGTTTCTCTCACTTCCTATGATTATATTTCATGTTTTGTAAAGGAGTGGCAACTTGTAAAACAACATGCCCTAGCATTATTTTCCAAAGCTCACCCTCTTGACTGGGATCTAAACTACAACCCACAAATAAACATTTTAGCATAATGAGATAAATGAGATTTTTAAAAAAGTTTAAAAGTTTAAAAAAACTTTTTATCTGGGAGAAAAACATACTTTATATCTTATTGTTGTGGTAGAAAATGCAATAAATCTTCATTTAAAAATAGACTATATGTGCTAACTCTCCTTAAGCAATTTCAGATAATGGCCAGCCTCCTTTTTGATTTCTTACATGAATAAAGGGGTGAGATTTTATAGCTAGTAAGAGGGGAAAAAAGAATAAAGAGCAACTGACTTGGGAAGGTAATTCTCAGTCTTCTTCAGACATTATCAAACACTCCCTGACCTCTACTGCCCTCCCTTAGGCACCAAGGAGAAAAATAAATCATCTTGGACACTTATATTAGACACTGTTCAATACTACTGATGTTTTTATTTCATTCTATATATTAAGTCCGGTTCTTAAGATTGTTTTTTTTTAAGACAGGTGGCCAGTAAATGAAGATAAGACATGGACAGTTAGTTTAGCAACAACTGAACCCAACTGTCTAAAGTGCTACCTTGAAAGTCTTAGTTGTGATTTATTACATCAGAAAATCTCATAGTAGTACAGAGAGATAGTATTAAGGTCTCTGTCTCTGCTATATATTTCATACTAAAGCAACTTTAATTGTGAATATGAATTTTGGTTACTAATTTCAGCACAAGAATATAATTTTCCTATAGCCAAATATTATAGAATAGAATAGAATAGAATAGAATAGAATAGAATAGAATAGAAT
>WNWU01000005.1:27137567-27192674 GCA_012654045.1 Ptyas mucosa | reverse complement strand
ATAGAATAGAATAGAATAGAATAGAATAGAATAGAATAGAATAGAATAGAATAGAATAGAATAGAATAGAATAGAATAGAATAGAATTTTTATTGGCCAAGTGTGATTGGACACATATGGAATTTGTCTTGGTGCATATGCCTTCAGTATACATAAAAGAAAAGATACGTTCATCAAGAATCATAAGGTACAACACTTAATGATAACAATCAAATCATATTAGGAAGAGTCGGTATAAATCATAAGGATACAAGCAACAAAGTTACAGTCATACAGTCATTAGTGGAAGGAAATGGGTGTTAGGAACGATGAGTAGATTAATAGTAGTGCAGACTTAGTAAATAGTTTGACAGTGTTGAGAGAATTATTTGTTTAGCAGAGTGATGGCGTTCGGGAAAAACTGTTCTTGTTTCTAGTTGTTCTGGTGTGCAGTGCTCTATAGCATAGTTTTGAGGGTAGTTTATGTCAAGGATGTGAGGGGTCTGTAAATATTTTCACAGCCCTCTTTTTGACTCGTGCAGTATACAGGTCCTCAATGGAAGGCTGGTTGGTAGCAATTGTTTTTTCTGCAGTTCTGATTGTCCTCTGAAGTCTGTGTCTGTCTTGTTGGGTTGCAGAGCCAAACCAGACAGTTATAGAGGTGCAGATGACACACTCAATAATTCCTCTGTAGAACTGTATCAGCAGCTCCTTGGGCAGTTTGAGTTTTCTGAGTTGGCGCAGAAAGAACATTCTTTGTTGTGCTTTTTTGATGACATTTTTGATGTTAGGTGTCCATTTTAGATCTTGCGATATGGTAGAAGCTAGAAATTTGAAGGTCTCTACTGTTGATATTGTGTTGTCTAGTATTGTAAGAGGTGGAAGTATGGAAGGGTTTCTGCTAAAGTCTACCACTATTTCTATGGTTTTTAGTGTATTCAGTTCCAGATTGTTCCGGTTGCACCACGAGGCTAGTTGTTCAACCTGCTGTCTGTGTATGGATTCATCATTGTCTCGACCGATCACTGTTGTGTCATCTGCGAACTTCAGTAGTTTAACAGATGGATCGTTAGAGATGCAGTCATAGGTATATAGAGAGAAGAGAAGTGGGGAGAGCACACAGCCTTGGGGGGCCCCTGTGCTAATTGTACAGGTATCTGATGTGATTCTGCTTAGCTTCACCTGCTGCTCCTGTTTGTTATGAAGCTTATGATCCACTTACAAGTGTGTTCCAGTACCTCTATCTGGTTGAAGTCATCCAACACCAAAAGCCTCCAGCCATCCAGAAAGGTATCCTTTGGGCATTGGAACAACATATTCACTAGCAAGAGCCCTAACTTATTTTTATAATCCTAACTAATACAAAGGCAATCATGCTTCATTAGAGCAATAAATCATATATTTGAAATTTGGAATTACAAGAATTTGTCCACCTAGATGAAAAAGGTAATGTAAAAACAATACAAAACAGCCTTAACAGAGATTCTCCACGAGCCTCTTCTGGTTCTCATTGTGGAATACAGAAAAGTCCCAGAGTAAGAAATAAGTGAAATGTACAAAATATCAGATCTTTCACTTGCCTTAGCTATTAACTGCAAATGAACGTAAAATCTAGACAGGCAGCCTTGGTAGGCTGCCAGCTGCCTAATACGATAAAATTTTATTGCAAGGCATATGGGTATCAACACTTCGATAGCAACTCTGATTTAACAAGAGTATACACATTCATGCTTTTTTCTAAATTCTTTAAGAAATGCACTTAATTTCTTTGTACAGTGGACTGTATAATGGATATGTGAATAGTATCACCACATATGACTCTACCATGGGCACAACTTGTTTCTTTCATAGCATAAACATAGATAAATTTTCCCTTGTTGTTAGTTTATAAATCTTTTAAGCAAATTAAATAAAATCAGTATGCAGAAGCATTCCAAGTTCTCCTTTGTCTTGAAATACTATGAAATGCTATCTTGAGTGTCTCATATAAACATCTCCTTCCTTTTTACAAGAAGGTCATCTTCCAGTATTTTGTTACTTTTATCCATAGAAGACCCTGAAAAGAAGAACTACTTCTACCACTTATGGAATATAATTTATATGTTAAAAGAAAAAATAAAACATGTTTAAATTGCATGTTATCCTTCTGGGTACCCTTGAGGTATAAATTTAATTCCTGTGGGATCAATTGCAAAATTCCCTCACATTTTGCTTCTTTCACTATTAGGGTTAAGCAGATGGGTCCATAGATATAATAGATTAAATTAGCTTTATCACTCAGTGATTATTAGCTAGACAGAGACAGGAATTACATTCTCATGTATTTAAATGAGCTGTATTTAAACATTACATCAGCAGGGAATGTTCTGTAATTCCTTGTAGCATTCAGTAGTTCCCATATAAACATAGAATAAACCAGTGCAGATACTGTTTTATTAATCTCTGTAATCAGCATTGACCTTTTTGTATTAATGAGAGACTATATTAATTAGCTGTGCCCATCAAAAGTGAATTTGATAGACATCTTGTCAAGCACCGGATGCTCAAGAACTTCTCATTGTCTTCCCAGCTCTTTTTAGAGGATGTATGAAGGAACCTGTACTATTAAAAATCTACTAGAAAGAGATTAAATGCTGCATTATTTTGCAAATAATGGAAGAACAATTGGGGGAATAAAACTCTAATATTAACCAACCAACATACCGGTATTAATTTAAAAAAAGCAATCAGTCTTGGCATCCATATTCTAGCCATTACTTATGTGAAAGTCAGTACATCTATATCTTTCAAACTTATGAAATTCTTTTTTCTATAGCTAGTCTTCCAGGAAATGGTAATTTTCAAAATACAATCTTTTTATCAGTTAACAGTTTTTGGAGAATTGACATATTAATTACAGAGGCTAGATTTTTCATGAGGAACTCTGTGAAATAGTGTTCTGTCTCATCCTATCCTAAACTGCTATTATATGGAATAATAAAACTGCATTGCTTGTAATGAATTATTAGTTGCTGTGAAATATAAATCCAAGATCAGTGTTTACACAACAAGTCTACCATTAGTTTTGTTTAAGCAGGTCCATAACCAGAGAAAGCTGTCTAGAGCAGCTGCTTTTGGTTCCCATTTTAAAAATTGATTCATGACTGATTTATGTATAGATACACTTTAGGATCCTTATTTAAGATCTTTCAAATGAGTGGTTGTTTCAAATAAGTGGATAAGTTTGACATGGTTGGTATGGCCTATTAAAAATCTTAATAGACCATAATTAAAGAATAGATCTATCCAACTAGGTAACATCCCCTAGTTGGCCTTGACTGACCACAAAAAGCTAAGCAGGTATGATGTAATGTGGTGCAGAATTGCAGGGCTGTGTGTGTGTGTGTGTGTATTTCCCAAGGAGTGAGGCAAATCAGCCTAGTATGTAGGAAAAGGCCCACTGGACCCTCCCTAATCTTCCATAAAATATATCTAATAGTTATGCAAATTGTGCTTTAGTCTGGTAATATTCCTATCTATAGGCATGCAACAATAAAGAAACTGCTCTAAGTAAATTATTGTGATGTTCTTGGTTCCTTGCACCTGACAACAGAGTTAGTGCTGAAACTGTTAATATCGGGATGGGAGATCACCAAAAAGTACCAGAGCTATAAGGTAGATTAGGAAATTGAAAAAGCATTCTGGAAGAAGGCATCAGCAAATCATTTTTATTTAGCTGCTAAGAAAGCCACATGGGTGAAATCTTAATTCATAAAGTCGTCAGTCATTGAGCTGATTTAGAGACTGCCTTTAAAAAGAAAAAAAGAACTAATTTAACCCAGATATTTACCATAATCAAAAAGTTACAGAGCAGGCAAATTTATATCTGGACTAATTGAGGTGTCACCATGCAAGAAGCAGTGAACAGCATAACATCCCATATGTACTCTTTGATGTTGCTTAACTAGCAGATACCATCTTTCTAATGTAGAGGACTTCGTTGGAAAGATTAAAAAGAAATTCTGAAGTCTTCTGAGGACCAGAAGGAAGTTCCTAATGTTATATTTGTAATTGAAAGAACAAGGACATCTTGTTAATTGCAACACAAAAGACTCCAAATGAAAGCAAAAGATTTCAGGCTAGAAATGTTCCAACTTCAGAAAAACATTTTGAGTGTTCCAAGTTCAGAACCAGAGCCCTTTTCCGGCATTATGTTTTATAATACATATGTTTTATATTTTTAAAAATTGTGATCCAGGATAATGGAAATCAAGCATTTTATAAATTATCCAGTGAAGACAATGAGATATTCTAATACTCGGCTGGGTCAATTCTGAAATGTCCACAATTTTCTTATTATCTTGTTATAGCAGTTTTGTTTATGCATTATGTGTTTCATTAAAGAAAAGCTACCCTTCTGGGAATACTTATTTAATATATTCATTTATCATATTCAAGAACTGCCCATTGTACAGAGGGATTCAGAATGGTATACAACAAAATATTAAAAGCATAAAAAAGAGTATGTAAAACATAAAAGAGGCAAGGAATGTTAAAAATTGATTAAAAGGCAGGGAGGCCTTTAGCGCACTAACCAACCCCATGGTTCCGTGTCCTTTTGGGTGCCCCAAGCAAGGCTGCCGATATCTCTTAACGCTTTACATCTTTACAGTAGGCTAAGAGAGTGAGAGCCCACCTCACCTCCAGGGGGAAAGAGTTCCACATGTCAGGACAACTGCAGAGAAGGCTGTTTTCCTAGATCCTGTTTGTCAGAATTCAACTACATTAAATTGACAGTATTTGTGACTAAAATTGGGGGCTTAATTTCCCTTTTCTGAGTTTTGTTTTCTTATGTCAATCAAATTCAATCAAATCCCATTTCAGAGTAAGCAGTCAATAGGAACCAATGACAGAAGGGCATTAGGAGGATAGGATCAGATTATAAATATCTATACACCTGAATTGGATGGCAGACATTTTAAAATCAGTTGATTAGCCTTGTTATGTGTGATTTCAATTGAAAAAAAAATGAACATAAGCATATATAGATTGTGGTCAATAATTTAAGGCGATTCTTTCTAAAATATGGAAATGTTTTCTATTTGGCGGAATAATATGACATGAATGAGAGCCAGTAATTAATGTGCCGGACTAGGAATAGGGAGACCCAGGTTCTAATTCTCTCTTAAGCATCTGATTCGTCTGGGTGTTTTCGGCCAGTCCAGATCGCTCAGCTTTAAATAAGAAGTAAAAAGAATATTACTGGACGTATGTACTAGATTATGGTTCATAAACTTCAGTGAAAACTATATCCTGCAGTGAGCTTTTTTGAACTGTTCATCATGAACTAACACGTATCTAATGTTTGATTCTTTCTTTGCAGGTGAGTACAGGATTCTTCTTTAGGCTCTAGGTTTTGGTAAGTATATCTTACTAGTAAATGATGTATTTTAGGAAATATCAATTTCAGATCTTTTGAATTGATCGTATGTCATGATTGTCTGCAATACAAATTTTGAAAGTATCTCTGTAATAGTAACAAATTACCAGATTAAACAAATTTGCTTTTTTGTCCTCCTATATAGTGGATTTTCTATTTTCTTATATTGGTAAATGTGGGGATTTCCTTTTTTTTTCTTTCTAAATAAAAGGCATTCATATTTACAGTCCTTTTAGTTTGTGATGTTTGCCCTAGCAAATATTTAACCATAGTGGGTGAAAATTTGTAGAAAAACTGGAAGCACTGATTTTGTTGCTAGCATTGTCAAATTAACTGAAAATTCATATATATGTTTATTTAGAACTCCTACTAAGTTTAATCAAGCATGTGTTTTAAGGAACTTATTTCAAGGAAGGGAGGCTCAACTGATGAACTGAAATATTAATAGTTATTATGCATTAATATGTATTAATACTGACAAATTAATATAAATATTAATTTGTGTAAATACCCGCCTGATTCAAGTAATTCTTTCTCAAAATAATAAGCAAAAATATGCATGAGAATTCTGATTGCTGAAGTTGCCCTTTTATGAAGGTTTTAAAACACTGTATAAAACATCAGGTACAAAAAACATCAAATTAACCATTGAACTGGAAGCGTAAGGTTATTTATTTCAGAACAACACAAGTTATAAAAACATGATTTTAAGGTGGTTTAAAGCATCACCTCTCCCAAAGCCAATAATGATAATTTCCATTTCTGGTGAAGTATGGTTACAATGCTAACAGATTATATGGTTTAATGGTTGTTCATATCAAGTGAGCAATTCATGAATGTTTTTACTTAATCAGTGAAGTTCTGATAGTCCAACCTTGCCCATCGATTAGTTGAGACAGATTTTTAAAAACTTAATTAACAAAATGTACTTCAACTCTGATTCAAATTCTGAGTTAGAAGCAGTTTTTTCTATTTTTTTCCCCTGATTAATTGATGTCACTGCAGAATGCATATTAGCTGAAGCTGAGAGACCTACATGACCAATTTTCAGTATTTTAACAATGATTAAGGCAGTTGCAATGTTATGAGTACTCATACCTATTGTGTATATTTGGCTTCCTTAGTTTGATAACCAGGATTTCTAGGTGCTGCTTCTCCAGGAGGAAGTTGCGTCATGGACTGTACAATGATTTCAGCCTCTTTAGAATTCAGAACTGAGTTTGAGCTCTTTAAAGCAAACCCAAGATAGATCAGATGGCAATATTTTCTGAAGCTTTTTAATAGACAAAAATCTCCTGACTTGCCTATATATAGTAAAAGACACAAGCAAAACATGGACCAAACAAAGTTGTTAAAGCAAGGAAAATATTTTCATGTAGAACTCAATCTCAAGTTTGTTAAAACAAATAGTCTCTCAGAGCCACTTTGCATGTACACATACTGCTTAATTATTTATCTTTGTTCTATGAATAGGGCATTGTGTAAACCGGTGCCTCATAGATACCCTTGTGAAATAACCATCAGACTGTTTTTGTTCTAATGTGTCAGACTAGTTTTACCATTCACATCTTAAAATGGTGTTCCTCTGAAGTTTTAATGGAGCATAAGACTTAATCCTCTCAGGAGTGTTTGTGTAGTCTTTAGATTTTATCTTGCTTCCATTTTTTACAGAGCCTGAGCCTGAGCAAAGCTATGAATCACTTCTAATTCCATGTAATTTTATTTAGCTTTTTCCTCCCTCATTAAGTTTTTTTGGTTCCTTTTCTGCCCTAGTTGGATAACAATAGATTAATTCTTGTAGACTCTATTTTTTTTAAAATGGGGAATTCATTGAGAATGCCCTGAGGAGTGATATGTATCATAACAATAGCAATAATGAATTGATGGAAGGAAAACTCCATTGAGTATTGCTCCTGTGCAAGTGCCATTAATTTTAATGAGATCTGTTGGTAGCAACATCTGGTGGTGTGCCCTCGAATGTTGACAGAATACCAACACTTTCAAATGTTTCTGATTTTCATGACACAAACAGACCGCGTTTCTTAGATGGCACTATATGATTTCTCCTTTACTTAATTATCTCTCCCTTCTTTCTATACATATATACAAACACACAGTATTTACCGTAATTAAAAAATCCATTTGAGCCTTCTTCTGTTTTTATATTTCTAGAAGAAATTTAACATTTCAAGGTTTTGTGTTTATTATGCTATTTTGTGATGTAGTTGCAAAGTAGAGATAAACTAGTTTTTGTTAGTAGGTGACAGATAGTCTGAGGATACCTTTTACATGTTATTTTTATTTCCTTTTATTTTAGGTCCTTCATTTAATCCATCATGGATGGAAATGTAATGGAAAATACTGTGGGCTTAAATTGGTGAAATTTAACACTTGTTGATTAGGGTGATAGTAGAACAGAAGTCAGCATCATCTGTAAGTATCCTATTCCATCTATAACAGTCAAAACATTAAATATGTTTCTGCATGTGATGAGAGTAAAATTTTGTTTTTCATCAATTACTTAATAATTTCAATTCCAATTCCTGCCGTCTCTAATATCTCTAGAGACTAATAATTAGTGTAATTTTTTTTCAAAATAGTGTTTTTCTTAATTTTCAATAATTTATTAAGCAGAACTTAAGAAGCAGTTGAAACACTCCTAACTAATACTGAATATTTATTGCAAGCATCTATGTGGAGAGAATCAATAAGATAACTTTCATTCTGTATAATAAAAGGCAAGTCAGAAAAAGTATTTTTAAATGTATTTTTATTAAGTTTTTTAAATCCAAAGGAAAAATCCAAAGGAAAAAAGGAACGAAAAGAAGGAATAATATAATAAAAGACAAATTAAAAGGAAAGAAAGAAGTGAATAGCTGATATAGAAGCCATTTGTTTTGGAAATTCCACAGACCATAGAGTTTTTGTTTGATTATGAGATCATACATAGCATAGCATTTTGGTATCATTGTGTTTTGCTGTGGATTCTGCTGAAATTATGCCATAATCTAAAGTAGAGTAAGATCAAAATGCTAGTTTGTACATGATTTCCCCCCCACCACCACCTTTGAGTAAGGTTTGACTTTCAGATCATTGACCTTGCTGTTGGTCATTCTCTTCTCTTTCCTTTCCTTTCCCCTTTCCCAGCATTAGAGCCTTTTCCAGACAACTGAGTCTTTGCATCTGTCCAAAGCTTGGTCCTTTTTGCTCTCTTTTTGCCTCATTTTTGGCTTACTGAAAATAGGTTTTGCATGAGTACAGTGAAATGTCCTGAAATGCCTATTTTTCTAGGCATATTTCACAGCTTGACATGATAAACACAATTGACACCATTTCCGTCCTCTGAAATTTTGGTATGCTCTGGCTGTTCATTTACTTAAGAAATTAATGTGGCTGCCCACAATAAAAAGGCTGCTGCAAAATATATAGATAATAAACATAGAATACAAAAAGTTAGCATAATTAATGCTACAAAATATATAGATAATAAGCAAAGAAAGCAAAATATGAAATACAAATTGGCATTTTCTCAATTATCCAGCAGGCATTAGCAATAATGTCTCATGTTCCTCAGCCTTTCTTAAAAGCAGCTTAAACATCTGGCATTTCCCTTTTCATGTAGAGCTTTAATCTGCATTGAATGGTTTTTAGGCATTACTTTGCTAGCATATGAAATTAAGGTTGGTATTGTTCCGCAAGTTAACCTCTTCCAATGTATTGGCTGCTGTTATTCTCTAGATTTGTTGGCACAGTATGGGTAAGACCTTTACAGATCCTTTTGTTGCTTGTCATATTTCTGTAGCCAGTGTTTAATGTTATCCTGTAATTTGTTTGGACTTTGCTTTATGCAATGTGTAAAAGTATGGTTATAAACAATAGATTATTGTTTAATATTAGTGGACCAGATCACTTGTTTTATAAAGAGTTATACTATTATTAGAATCCTGCAGCAATTTAAAATAAAACCAATGTATTAAAATTATAAATTTAAATGTAAACTTTAAATTTCAGAAAGGTACATTTTAAAAACCTTTTTGAAGAAAAGGAACAACAGATCCTTTCAAATCCAAAACCCTAGACAGCCATAGAAAGGGTTCAGTGCTAAGCTACTCCCAGATCTGTCTGTGGCATGAGCCATGGTGGCACAGTAGTTAGAGTGCAGTACTGCAGGCTACTTCTGCTGACTGCCAGCTGACTGCCATTTGGCAGTTCAAATCTCACCAGGCTCAAGGTTGACTCAGCCTTCCATCCTTCCGAGGTGGGTAAAATGAGGATCCAAATTGTTGGGGGCAATATGCTGACTCTGTAAACCTCTTAGAGAGGGCTGTAAAACACTGTAAAGTGTTATTGCTATTGCTATCTGTAGACCAGCATTTGATAATCCACCTAAAGGACTGTTCACAGTTGCTGTACAGTTTTCTGCACAAGAGTGATTTGATTTCTTTGAGTATTTCCAAAGACCAGCCTGGCTGTCAAGTTCTTAATCAAGTAAAATTTCTAGATGTAAAGAAAGTCATACATACATTGCAATAATTGGGCTTGAAGTTTATCAGTGTGTTTGCCCACCATGTTCGAGTCATCCATTTTATCTTTTCATAAGAGGAATTAAAGTGTCAGTCTTCCGTGGCTGGTTGCAAGCTATGAAGAAAAGAAATCCTCAGTCCTTCAAAAAAGATTTGATGATTTGTCACTTGTCTTCCTCTAGTAAACCGTTGGCAGAGAAGGCTTTTTTAAAAATAAAGTTACTGGTGGCATCACTACCTATTTGGCTGTTCCCAGAAGTTATGGGAGGGTGTAAAAGGAGTTTGGGGCTCAGACTGTGTACATTTGTGTGTCCCCCCCAATTATCCAGGCAAAGCTAGTGAGACAACATCTGGTTGTTGCCTCAGTTTAGAGGGCAACTCCACACAAGGCAAACATACCCAATAGATTTCTCCTAAAAATCTTCTCCAGCTGTTTCATGGAGATACTGAAAAGCACTGGAAAGAGAAATCCTAAAAAAATAATTCCCATTTCAAAGAGCCCACTTTGTAAACTCTCATTTGAAATCTATATGACAAAGAAGACTGAGATCACTGCAAAGCAATGCCTCCTATTTGCCAATCAATGTGAAAGTTTATCATTGCAAAGAACAAAAGCTATTGAGAAGAAGAAGCAATAGGGTCACATTCCCAGCATTGAACTCCAAACATATCCATCTGTTCAACAAGGCAATGATAATCCTATAGTTCCATTCTGAAGTTTGTGTTATGCATCTTCAGCATATATTTGGTTAACAACATTATTTATTAATGTGATATGGGAACCATAGGCATGAGTATAGTGTGAATATTTGGTTTATGAACTGCAAAATGAAATCATGCAGCCCTATAACAGCTATATTAGATCATTACTCATCCGTTTTTACTCTTAGACATAAAACTACATGAAACATGATTCTCATTCTTCATTTATATTAACTTTCATTCACTATGTGTTAGTGCAGTATAATCTCATTTGATATCAGCATCCTAATGGACTCAAACAGGTTTTTTAGCTCAGTAAAATTTAAGAATTTTGACAGTTGGAAGGCCTTTTGTAATCAGGCATGAAAAAGTTTAGCTTATTGTTGTCAAGTTAAATTTCCCTTGGTCACATTACATACATACATACATAGGTTTTGTTTTTCATTTTATCCTGTTTATAATATATTCCTAATGATGCCTTTAGATACACACACAGAGCCCAATTTTATTTGAAAGTGAGTGATTTCACCCTGTACTTTTTTGCTTGATTGTTTTGAAATGACAGTGATGCCTTTGTCTTTGTGCCTTTCTGGTTTTTTTCTAGATGGGCACATAAAGTTCAGTTCATCATCATCCTGTCTGATACATCTAGGATGTGTTTTGTCAGAACAGCAAAAACCTCAAGCTGAATGATTTCATACCCTGGATCACAGCATGCTAAATCATGCCTTACCTCAGTAAATCAGGCAGATTATAAAAGTATTAAATTAATAATAAGAAAACCAGCTCACCATTGCTTTCTTCACTCTTTTAATACATTTTACACACTTCATATATTTGGTAACCCTTTCCTTGCTGCATGTACCCTTAACTGAAATGATAATGCAATAATGGGATTCATAAAATCACAGTGCTAGGATTTTCTTTCCAACCAACACATGCTTCATATCTCTTTTACTTACTTGGCTAGAAATGGATATAAAATATATGATCTACCAAAGTCTCAGACCTTTATTCCTCTCTGACTGCACAAGGGGCATAAAAAGATAAGGAAGCCAACCTCCTGCCCAAAAAACTGCTTCATTCAGGCATTGACTTTTCCTCATGCAAAATATTCCCCACCTCTCAGCCAGCCCCCATTCTGTCTACCTGAGATGGAAGGGGAGATAGAGAATTTTATTGGCTCAGCTGAGGGCCGACAGTGTTAGGATTCCTTCTCTATTCCAGCTGTCACAAGACAGCCAACAATGTCTGGCTGTATTACTCTTACTAAAGCAGGGGTGTCAAACTCAAGGGCCAGTCTGGAAATATGAAGGGACTGGCCATGGTGCCTTTGGCAGCTAAAATGGGCTGCATGTGCCCCCCCCGCGCCTCATTTTCACCTTCCATGGCCTCCTGCAGCACTCTGCCGGCTGAAAAATGGGCCCAAAACAGCCCCAAAAATGGGCCCAAAACAGCCCCAAAAATGGGCCCAAAACAGCCCCAAAACCAGGCTGAAAATAGCCAAAAAATGGCTGGCAAAATGCTGCAGGAGACATCCGTCCTGCCTCCCCGCCATACACATACCCAGCCACTGGCCCGCAGAGAACTACAATGCTGATCCAGACCTCGAAGAAATCCAGTTTGGCACCCCTGTACTAAAGCATTATAGCTGCATTAAATTGGGCTGTACTAAGAACCAATTCTTGACTTTTATGCTTCAACCAAATATTGTTTTATCTTAAGTAAGCTATTCTGGAACTTTTTTTGTGCTGAAGTAAATAAATACTGATTTATCATTTAGCATGGTTTATTAGCTATTTCATCAACAAATTTATTTATTTGTTTGTTTACTTACTTACTTACCTACTTACTTTGTATACGGTGAGGTTACATCAGCCAAGAGACTACAGTGCTAATACAAAGTAATTATTTGGCTGCTGACAATTCCTAGTTTGTTCAGTATATGCTCACACACTTATCCAGAATGTACCATAGGAGGTGAACTAGCTCCATACTCAAAAGGTTTGACAGTGTCTGCAGGGGCTTCTGGGGCACTTCTTACCCCCAATATCATCTCGCATTTGGGCATCGCATTCAGGCAGGTCCGGCACTGTTGAAGCTATGCTGCTACTCAAAGCACTGTTTTTTCCGACGAAAGTGGTACCTATTTATCTATTTGCATATAACATACTTTCAAACTTCTAGGTTGGCAGAAACTAAGGCAAGTGACGGAGCTCACTCTGTCATGCAGAGCTAGGACTTGAACTGCTGGAGAACAGACCTTCTCCGGTGTCATTCAGCCACTGAGCCACTGCGCCTGTAATAATCAAGAAATGATAAAGAACTATAAAATGTCAAACCTACTCTGTAATGTTTAGAAAGCTATTATGGGGCACTTCCATTATTTTGCTTCTAATGGCTCTATCCAAGCACTTTTTTCTGTGGAACCTTGTATCCATTAGGCTATAAGAATAGCCCTTCTGGATCAGTCCAAGGTACATATCAGTCCAGCATTTTGTTTCTAAGAGAAGCTAACATTCAGTTTTTAAGATTAATAGCCCATTATAGACCTATCCTATACTGGCCATCATTACTGAGTCTTGTATTTACATATTCCAAATGTTAATTATATGCTGTGCGAAGAAGTGCTCTTTTGTGTATTCTAAATGTCTTTCCAATAATCTTCATTTGATGGCATGCTGGCCCAACCCCAAAATAAAGGTCTTTGCTATTAATAGCCCTTGATAGAGTCAACTTCATGATTTGATCCAAACCCCCTTTAAAGCCATCAAGTTAATGGCCATTTCCTCAACACTTGTCCTAATGAAGTCCACAGATTTTATGCTCTATGAAGTACTTCGTGTGTTCTAAATCTCTTTCCACTTAATTTCATTGGATGACTCTGCTTTTATTATTTGAGAGGAGAAAAACCTATCTTTCCAATAAATGCATGACTTTATATGCCTTGAACATGTCCCATTCATTTTTTCCCAAGCTAAAAATCCCAAATGCTATATCATTTTCTCACAGAAAAAATGAGTCTGTTGATAATTTTGGAAGCCTTCATCTGCACTTGTTCCGGCTCTGTTAATCCTTTTTCAAGTGTGACATACACTGTAGTACAGACGCACCATAAATTGGGATAATTGCATTACTAATGCTGGCATTACAAAAAGTTTTTATTATACACACTTGGCTTGTCCCAAAACATTTCTAGTGCTTAACAAAACTAAATCCCCTTTTCTGGTATGAATCCATATGCTAAGATCTGTGAGCTTTGTCTTTTAACCTGAATCAGACAAGTATTATTTTTTGAGAAATTTACCTTGGAAATCCTGGAATTCAAATCTAAATTTAGCTTTGAAGATTGCTTGACTACATTTCCCAGTGTGATTTATGCCAACCTTCTTCCCAGCTCAATCTGCTTCCTCCTCAGGACTATCTAGCAGTTTGCCCAGCAAATCTCTATGAATTTTATGCATGTATCACCCAACCCCTCTGTGTTTCTAATGGCTAATCACCTGCATCCATATACTCTCTGGCTCTTGGGTTAATATCTTCCATATAAGATAATATGGGTTTATCACTCAAGGATTGGTTCTTCCATATCATTAAAATGACTCCCTCCTTTCCCAAGGCATTCCTTTTCCTTGTTGTCCTTAGATTGAGAAGAATCTATCTCAAAGAACGTCCTATCATTCTTTGGCTGTCTAGGCATGTCCAGTTCAGCTGTCTTCATTTCATTGCAATGGACTTGTTATGTGAGAATAAGGAACTATTGTTTTGTACACAATAATTGAAACAAGAAGACCTTGGACTTGTTATTGATAATAATATATTGACATTTTTCCTTTTCTGCTATTTATTTGATGACTGGTCATGGTGCTGTTTCCCTGTCTCTTTTTGCCATCTGTTGAATCTGAAGAATTACAATTAACTTTCAATAATTCAACTTGTACCATTTTTAATGGATATAGAAAAATTATCTGAACATCCTACTTTTTAAAACCAACTCTTTGCTTGTTTTTCTGATTGATTATGAAGGCAAATACTGAGTTTTCCAGAACTGTTCATTAAGTGAGTGATTACAAAACCAGGGAATACAGAAAAATCAAGAAATCAAAATCAACCAGTGTTTTAAGTCATCAAACTTAAAGATTGCATCTTTAAATCAGTGATTTTATACACTGAATCCATTCATCATTAATGTGTGTTGAGGTTTCCAGGACAGGAACAGCAGATTTATGATGTCTTTGTGAAACAGTCAGTGACAGTGATGGGGAACAAAGAGCTGGTGCTTAGACCAGGTCTTTGGAACCTTTTCAGATAAGAAGATAGGAGATTGTATACATGTACTCCAAACAGCTGTTCCTCCAACAGTCTCCATGCCAAGATTGCAGGACAATAGTCTCCCGCAAATTTGAATATGTCTTGTCCAGGTTTCAAACTCTCTTACACTCAGTTGCTAGGTGAAAATAGCAATTTACTCAAGACTGAATAGATAAACGCAGACAAGGAAAGGAATGTAAATCGAAACAAACCCTCTGGGAAAGAAAATTTCCCTGAGTACTTTCATTTTCAGTTGGAATCAAAATCCAGTTGGAACAGCTTGCCTTCAGAAGTTGTGGGTGCTTCATCACTGGAGGTTTTTAAGAAGAGACTGGACAGCCACTTGTCTCAAATTGTATAGGGTCCCCTGCTTGCGCAGGGGGTTGGACTAGAAGACCTCCAAAATCCCTTCCAGCTCTATTCTGATTGGGACCTGCAGAAGAGAAATCAAATACAGTCCAAAGTTTACATAGCCAAGTCAAGTTTATGAGCCAATCCAGAGGTCAGGGTTTCATGAATCATGAACAGAATCACTGGAAAAATATACCAAAGCAGAAAATCAGATGATTGTTTCCAACAGAAAAGCATGGGTCAGGGCTGCCTCTTAAATCAGGCAGCCAGCTGTCTTTAATTAAGTGTTACTCCTTGGTCAGCAAGAAGCCTCACTGATTGTCTTTGCTCTCCTCTCCACTCCTTACTGAGTTCAAAGGCTTGGAGGCTATGCATAATAATCTGAGTGTTCCAGCTGTACTGATGGTATCTGAGTTTGATCAGCCTGAGGTGATTCCTGGCTTGGTGTCTTCTGAGGCTGATATATTCCCTGGTTTAGCTGGAATAATTTCTTCAGAGTCAGAGAATGAGACATGGGCCATGACAGAGTGCTGGAAGACAGCAAGAATAGCCATCTTGCTCTCAATTGCAGTTGGTGCCTTTTAAAGGAAGGTTAAGTTTGCTAACTTCAGTTGTTACTTTTGGAAATTGCTCATTAACTACTTCTTAGCTATTTGAGATCTTTGAAATGAGAAGTTTGAAAATGCTTTGTGAGTTTGCCTTCAATCCTGAACTAAAGAAAAAGGTAATCATAAACTTAAGAATTTAAAGAATCTGAAATAAATACCAAAAAACCTAAGTAAAATTTTAATGTTAGGAAGTTATAAATGGAAATCTGTAAATAAAAGGTCTGATTAATTTTGAATATTGAAACTTTTACAATGAATCCTGCTTTCATTTTTGCAAGACATAACAAATGTAAATAATTTCATTATTTTAACATCTGGACACTACAAAGAACTAAAAAGTTTAGCAGAGGGGGAAAATACACAATTTTGAAAGCGTGTTAGAGTTTCACTCCACCAGTATCAAAATGGTATTATTTAGAATTTCTTTCAAGAATTTCCTAGTATTGAGTTACTTTTCCATTTATAATGGCTGAAACATCCCTTCATCAGTATGTCTTCATTCCCTTACAATTCTCTTAATTGAATAATTAGAAACTAGGAACACTAAGCCACACAACTGGTAACTATAAAATGTTTGTTGTGCAAATGCAACACCTGTGTTCTTAATTGAATTTTAATGATTTTTTCTCACTAATATGAATTGCAATCAGCCTGCCTTCCATAGAAGACCTGTATATTGTGTGGGTCAGAAGAATGGCTGAGAAGATATCTGCAGATCCCTCAAATTCTGGACATAAACTGTTTCAGGTTTTCCCCTTGGGACATTGCAGGCCAAAACAACAGGACACAGGATAGTTTTGCCGTTGTGCCATCACTTTACTGAACAACTAATTCCCATAGTGCTAATGTCTATGAGTATTTACCAATCTCCTATGGCTGTATATTATTATTTATCTTTATTCTCTTTATTCCCCCTCTATTGGTATTATGATTATCATTCTATTGCTTTGCATGTACACTGAGAGTTTCTCCACAAATTCCTTGTGTGTCTAATCACACTTTGACCAAATAAAGCATTCCATTCAATTAACTAATCTATTACTCTAAGTTAAGAACCTTCTGGTATGACTTGTTTTCCTTGACAAACATCTTCCTACGAACAAGTTTTTGTTAATATATTCCAAACATCCGTTTAATTTTCAAGGCCAAGAAATTATGCCTTGTGTATAGATTTCAGGGGCTATATGGTTCTAGTGTGTCTGTCACCAGAGGAAGGGTATAATAGAGAGGTTTTCTATAAAAGCCAACTATCTATTTCTTTCTCCTAAATGTTTCCTTTTTCAAAGGTTGTTAGTTATGCAAAACATATGATTAAGGTTGGTGCCATGAAAAATGCCAATTAAATGGGATATGCAGATTACAAATCAGAATTAACTAATTAAGCTATGATACATTCTTTCCATTAGTAGAGCCATGTAATCGGGAAGAAAGACAGGGATAAAATATATGCAAATTGTAGAAGCAGACTTTGGGATAGAAGTGCAATGTAGCATTCCTACTTTAATAATTAAGGACAATAAATTAATAGGTGCCATATGTAATTTAAACAGAAGTGTCTGTTATTAGGTATTCCAGGGTATAATTAATCCCTTGCAGCTGCATGTTTTGGACTCATGATGTACAGTAGCATTTCATTAAAAACTCACTTAGTAAACATGGGTCAGATTGTCGTCGTTTCTAAAAGAGTCAAAAGCGAAACACATACTGCTTAATTTCATTGGCTTGTTGCATTAATATGCAAAATGAGGTAAAATCAGAACCCACCTTTCTAATTGCTTCATGTGCTGCCATTTCTGAAAACTCTGGGTTGACAGCAGAATTGCACACATGGATAAGAGGAGGTACAATGCTCAGTTCTTGTGTTTGGAGAATGGTCTTCTGAAGCCGGATGCAAAGCAGTATTCTTGCAGAAGATTTTTAAATCACTACTGAATATGCTAAGAGTGTATATTACTTTTCAAACTGAGTTTATTTTAGTCACAAACTAGTAAAAATAATTAAGGCATTTGTAATATATAGCTGAATTTTATGTATCTGTACAGTACTTGCAAAATACAATGAAATGTGTGTTAAACAGCATGCATTCAAGATGCATAACACAACTCTAACATGCAATTAGAAGAGATTGCAAAAGAGTAAGGCACACAAATAAAAGCAGTTACATCATTTTGTGCCTGCTTACTCTCTTGTAATCCCTTCCTCTCTAATCTCTACGGGCAAGGAGAAGTGAGTCAGGCACTGGAAGATTGCCTACAGAGATGAATTGTTTGTTTTTCTTCACCCCACTCTTGTTTAAGTCATCTGTCTGCTCTTTTTTTCTGCTCTGTGTAAACTATAGCAGCCATTTTTAAATTTCCAAGTTTGTAATTTTATCCATACAGATTCTCAATTTTTTTTAATATTTTTACATAATTTATTTTCTTGTTTTTGATATAAAAAACTAACAGAGCCCTTGTCTGAAAACTTTAAAAATAATCCAGGTGGAATTGAATCAATTTACTCAATCAATCAATTGAGTAAATTATATGTCATTGTTGTCAGCCCTCAGCATTGGTGTCCGACCCTCAGCCACTCTATGGCTCAGCACTCTTCCATGCCCCTCTGTATCACACCACCTCTTTCAGCTCTGCCATGGTTATCCCAGTGTCATCTTTTATAGGGTCTAACTAGCACTATAAAAGGCGCTAGGGCAGCCCCTTCTTTTTCCACTGACCACTCCCAGCATGATTGATTTTTTGCGTGAGTGACATGACATGTCATGACATGACCAAATTATGACAGCCTTTGTTCAGCAATCTTGACTTCAGGTAATATTTTTGGTGAGGTTCAGTCTAGGATTTTCTTTGTTTCTTATTTTTGCTGTCCATGAGATGTATAATCGTTACCTCCAGCACCACAGTTCAAAGGCTGCCTTTTTCAGAGTCCAAGTTTCACAGCCATAAGTAGCAATTGGAGAAATTATTATATTAACTAAGCTGCATTTGATTGTGAGGGTTAGGGTTAGGGTCATTCCTGCAGATATTTACAGTTCTTCCAAGAGTTATACGACTTCTGATCTCAGGACTGCAGTCACCACTTTGGCCCAGGAAGATGAATTCCTTTACTATTTCGAAGGTCTCATTGTCAATGTGCCGACCTGTGTATTCTCTGCAGTTGTCATTATCTTTGTTTTCTTGATGTTAAAGGGCAGTCCAAATTTTTCACTTTCATCTTTGACACTCAGGATTAACCAGTCCAGATCTTCCTTACTTTCCGCAAGTAATGTTGTATCATCTGCATATGGGAGGTTGTTGATATTTTTCCTACCGATTTTAACCCCAGTGGTAGATTCCTTCAAATACTCATTTCTTATAATTATTTCTGTGTATATGTTGAATAGTATAGCTCAGCGGCGGGTTTCAAAACCCATTGCTACTGGTTCGCTCATGGGCGGGTGCGACGCTTCTACGCATGCACAGAAGCGCCCAGGTGGGTGGAGCCTCCCATCACCACCACTACCAGTTCACCCGATCTGGAAAAAACCGGTAGCAACCCACCACTGGTATAGTTGATAGGATGTAACTTTGTCACATGCCATTTTCAATTCTGAACCATTTTGTGTCTCCACATTCTGTTCTTACAGTGGCTGCCTGAACAGAGTACACTTGTTTATTTCAGGTTTATGAATTTTGGAATTTATGAATAGAACATATAGCTATTTTTCCCTGAATTAACCAGACTGAACACCTTGCTTCTACCCCAACAACACTTATATTAGAACACCTGTTTAACAAGCCTAGATTAGAGGATAGGATCTGATTCAGTAAGCAACACCTTTATTTTTTAGTCTAAAAATATTGATTTTATGGCAGAGACCATATTACTCTTTGACTTCATAGAGCTTTTCTTATCCCAGTGAGTATCTGCAATGCCATATTAAATGAAAAAATGATAATTACAGAAATGAAAAAAGGATTTCTGAAGGTAGAGGAGAACAAAAAAAAATACATTCAGGGGATATTCAAAGCTGGTTTAATAGAAAAGGCATTTAAGGAAAGAAAATGTGACAGATATCTTATTATGATTGCTATCCCCCAATCCCTATAATTTAGAGAGATAGTTAAGGCTCATCAGACCAACTGAGGCAAGAAGTGTTAACAAATGTTCTGTAAGGGTAATATATTGTGTAAGATCTCCGACCTCCGAGTGTTTCGCTGTGCCCTTAAGACCCTGTTGTTCTGTCAGGCTGGGGTATCAACGTAATTTTAAATAGGGTATTTTAAATTTTGGGGGTTTTAAACTGAGCCAAAATTATTTAAAAATTTTAAATTATTTTAATTGATGTCTGTCTTGTGCTTTTAATAGGCTGTACACCGCCCTGAGTCCTTCGGGAGAAGGGTGGTATAGAAATATAATAATAATAATAATAATAATAATAATAATAATAATAATAATAATAATAATTGTTGTTGTTGTTGTGTTTCACAATATCAGAATGTCAATATTTAAAACAGCTATATTGGATTACAATGCATTGCATATTTGCAGTTTGATTGCTGTACACTGTGGAATTAATGGGTAAAAATCTGACTATATCTTGTAGCAAAAATAAGTCCATAATTTCCTATGGCTTATAAATAACCTGAATAATTTGGCACATTTCCCTCCAATTTGTGTGCTCTGTCCTTACTACCATATGCCAGGTGCCACAGTGTCCCTCCCTTTGTGAACAAGTGTTTGTCTTACACTATCTCTCCCTTTGTGAAAAATTGTTTGCTTTACACTGTAGCCTTAAGCTAAACTTGCATTTATTAAGCCTTTTAAATATGCAATTGCTAATTTAAATTAGAGCAGCAAACAAACACGAAAAGCTCTTCTCATTTAGAATATTTATTATGCTGTATTTTAGTTGTTAAACAACTCTCATTGCTTTGTCCCATTAACTAAATGACCACATATATCTATTTCTCAGCTGGAATTCAAGGTGATGGATGTAGTGGTACTATAGTCCTCATTTTGCATTACATAGTCATTTTTAAAAGCCAAGATTTAAATCTGGTGTTTATAAAGTAATTGTTGCTGATCAGATTTATGGAAATGGAAGATACATGTGTAAAGTTCTTCATTAGTTTTACAAACCTCTTAAAGAAGTCACTTTACACAATAGCTATTTGGGTCCTAGTCCCAATGAAAAATAGTAATAACAGGATATATGTATTTTCCGAGTACTGGTTAATCTATTTTCTTGAATAGATAATTTTTTAAAAAATCAGTTCTGAACTTTTTAACTATACCTATTTGTATAGAGAAACATAATTTTAAAAACATAATAGTGATGGCTATAGCAATTTGTGTTTTGGCCATCCTCCATGATAACATATTTTTGTAGCTGTTTCTGAATAGTTTCAACAACATAATCTCCATGATTCTCTATACAGTTTATGATCGGAGCTATATAGATCACTCAGTTTTGCCTTATGCATTTATTGATAAAAGAGAAATAAAAATAGATTTACACCAGGGGTGTCAAACTCGATTTCATTGAGGGCCGCATCAGGGTTGTGTTGGGCCTCGTGGGTGGGCATGGCCAGGGTGGGCATGGCCAGCTCGACATCACTCCTGTTGGGGGTGCCTGTGGTGGCCCCAGTACTCTGCCAACTAAAACAGGCTCCTGAGCTCTGTTTTCAGTTGCCATGGCCTCCTGCAACCCTCTGTCAGTGAAAACTGAGCTTGGGAGGGCCGCATGCGGCAAAGGGTTGCAGGAGGCCGTGACAGCCGAAAATGGAGTTCAGGAGCCCATATTCGCTGGCAGAATCACTGCAGGCCAGTCCTTTGCTGTTTCCAGGGCAGCCCCACGGGCCAGATCTAAGAACCCCGCAGGCCGGATTCAGCCCCTGTGCCACGAGTTTGACACCCCTCATTTACAAGATAAGTTATTCAATGTACAAAATATGCATATATGCAGTATAGTCCAATTGTTTCCCTAAAGTCATCTTCCTATGGTTCCAGGAATAATCATGAAAAAATAGTATGATTCAACTCTACATTATTTTAGGAATTGTGGAGGACCGGTGCATAGCGGTTAAGTTTAAGATGTGGATTAGAACCAGAAAGGCCAAGTTTAAATCGCCCTCAGTACAAATTCACACGATGATCACCTAGTCATTCATTCTTTATCAGTTACATATTGGCATCTTTATCAATTCGTACAGATACTGTAAAAGACTGAATTAGCCACCCAGGAAATAAATTGGGATCTGAAATGAAAGTTATATAGTTGATGAGATTTGTCTAAGTTTAACTTATTCTCATTCAATTAATCTTCTTAAAAGTAAAGCCAAATAAACAGAAGGCATCTTGCTTTTCGTTGAAGTGATCTTCTCAAAACCTGATGCAAAGCAACACGTTGGTTTTAATCCGTAATGCTCTTTATGCTTAATATTCAGTCTCTTAATATTTGATCCCATTTGAATCTTTTATCCATTAATTCTTTAGAAATCAGTATATGGTGCATTGTATGTCTGTGGTGTTTTCTCTAGCCAAAGACAAAATGAGTAGGTAGTAACCAAATGGTTTGTCTTCATTTTTCTTTACTTGCAGCTTTATAAAACTCTATGAACTATGAGCTAATGATGGATAAATCAGTGCTTCTCTCTAGCTGATAGAATTTGTTGGTAGAAGCAGGAGAGAACAATTTTCTTTCTCTCATTAGCTCTCTTTTCCCTCAAAGCTATTCCAGAGACTTGGAAGAACTTCAGAAGAAGGTTTTGGAAAAGCAGTCATCCAAAATGTGGAAACTAGGCACATACCTACCTAGGGTTTAGGTGCCCTTAGAAGAGTCAACTACTCACTAACAAGCTATATCAGGATTCAAAAAAGAATATGTTCTGAAAGAAAAAGTGATCTTCAAATGGGCTCAGTGCTTCTTGAAAGATGAAGACATATTGCAAAGTCAAGTTATTTTACCACTTGGATAATACCAGGATTATGGGCCCCTATTGCTGCTCTGCTTTTGTAAATTCACAAATTGCTTTTGAACAGACAAATGTTTGAAAAAGCAAGCTTTTAAACTAAAATCGCAGTTTCATTTTTAATTGTGGAATTTTTCATCATCTTTCTTCATATTGGAAATATGCTTTAATAATTGTAATAGCAACAAAATCAGTAATAAAAACAATTAACAGCAACTTTTTCCCAGAAGAGAATTAAGCACACAGCACCACAGCATCTTTTTTAAAATGAAGTCTTCCCCCCTAAATTGCACCGGATGGAGATATTTATTTGCCCTTTTATTTATTTATCTTTTGGTCCTGTGAAATATGCTTGTTACAGTACAATTACTTGGAAATGAGTATAAAGAGAAATAGAATATTGAAAGAAATACTGTCATAACCTTATGGGTAAATTAGATGTCACAATGATGGGTCGAAATGCTTATGTAGATTAGTCTCTGTTTCTCCTTACAATTGTATTACAGTAGCAGCATCTATTGTAAATATGATTGCTTTTTTCAGATTCATTTCTAAGGTCCATTTTGCATACTATGTTAAAAATAGAACATGTCCCAAGTTATTTACACATCCTCTTTTTGTACATCTGTGAATGAGATAAAAGAAAAAATATGAATATAGGCAATTTGCAGATATATTTAAATCAGAAACAAATTATTTTAAATACCCCAAATGTAAAAGATGATGCATATGAAATTATGCATTTGTTGGATTTGTAGAGCAATCAATCTACACAGTGTCACAGTGGCTCATAGCAAAAATCCACAAATTAAAAAGTCCATGATAGCCACATAATAAGTCTCCGGAGAAGGGCGGCATATAAATCAAATAAAAAATAAAAATAAATAAAAAATAATATTAAAGTATCCACAATAAACAATTTGAAATAATAAAAGTATCATTAGTAAACCATATAACATCCATGGCAATTCTCCTTATCTAATTTTAGGACTGTGTGAAGAGCAGATCATATTTACATTATATTTATGCAGAAATATTGAACATTTGAAAGAATTCACAAACTTTAAAGTACTATGAAAAGTTTTAACTAATTGTGCAGAGGGGGAGAAGGGAGATGGTAATCGTATTCTTTATTATTATTACCTATGCTCCATTCCTACCCATATTTTTAGTTAATTAAAATATAAATGTGCAATTCCCCAAACTACTAAACAAGAAACAAGTAATATAATAAACAGCTTTCAAGACTATTGTTTGAGGCTTGAATATCAATTTATATCAATTGACATGTACAGATTACAGCATTATTTGTGTTCTATTTAACCTGGGCTTAATTTTTTTCCTTTCCATTTTTACTGGTTACCCTGGTTTAATATTCTATTGAACATAAGTGCTATGGGGCAGTCACAGTATCGAAGAAAAGGGCTACAAGAGTAAATGGGGAATACAAGGATTTCATAACACAATATCGTACCATTTTGAATTTCTTGTTCCAAACATTTTTAGTCATGAAAAAATTAGTCCCCCAAATTGATAAAAGCCTTTCAGTGTACAGTACAATACAATCCTTGATGCAGATAAGAGATTGTTATTGGACGAAATATTTCTAACTCTATTAATGGAAATTTTAAAATGATTTGTGTATGAATGTCATGATGCTGATATATTTTATTTGCAGACCTAAGGGCCAAAGGAATATTTTGCTATCCATTCCAGTAATTGCATCCTTGTATTGTCTTCTTGGCTCGATAATTGCTAATTCCATTTTTAAACAGGGTAGTTTCACTTTATGTCTCCAGAATACAAATGACCAGATCAGCAGGAAGAAGCAGATGGATGAATGTTACTAAAGAATGTTGTTGTCCTTTTATTAACTTCAACTAGTTATTGATTTTACCTGCAACTTATCAAAACAAGTATACCCATAACTTCAGCTGAATGCTGGCAGATAGAGCGATTCTTAACACTTTGTAAAATAAGACTACAGTTCTTTGTTGGATAAATCCCAGTATGCGTGATCTATAATGCAAACATAAAGACTACTTTTTCTGCTGTTTACTAGAATAATGGAGAAATATAGTATCCGGTAAAATGAAAGGGACATGATTAGAACCTTTGGCTTTCAATGTCACAGTAAGCCCTTATTTTTGTGCTTATATACTGCTTCTTATTCTAGCATAGATATGGAGAGGTTCAAGCATGCTGGATTCCATTTTGGTTAACTATATCCTCTTATTTCATTATGCAGAATCCAACATATTGTGGTTGGTTTTGATTATAATTTGAAAGAAACCATACCTCAAATCTTAGGACATTGTTTCAACAAACCATCATTACAATTTTGTTCAATGGAGACATTTGAGTCATTGGATTATTGATTCAATGAATGAGATAAAAGCTTATCTTTTGTATCAATCCTGGTGTTAATTTAGCATAAAATTCCACTTTTTTCTTGCTAATGGCAATGGATATTCATCTTGTAATTAATATATACATTTTTCCTCTCAAACCGATTACTTTAAGTATTGACAAACTGTTAGAGTAGCTTTGTATATGAAAACTCGTAAAATATTTTCAGCACATTTAAAAAAATGTGCATGGTCAACAAGATAATTTTCATTGGTATTTTTTAATTGTGTTGTTTTTCTAGCATCCTGCTCCAATTGAATGCTAATTATGAAATCATAAAATCACAGATACAGCTTTCAGTCCCCGGAGTAGCAGGTAAACAAGCTCCAAAAATAATGAGAGTCAGTGATAGCTTTGCCGTTTTTAATACCTTTTTAATAAATAATTCAATAGCAACTCTCATGCATATCAATAATTGACCCATTGTTAAATGGATCATAGCATTAATTTATCTTGTGGTTAGCAGCACTAAAGGATGAACAAATATCATGGAACAAACGGGCTTTTTGTTCAGGATTAAATATAATGACATCCTTTAAAAGTTAACTTCCAAATATCTCTGATCTAGAAGATTCAAGATGCTCAGAAATGGATTTTTGACATCATCCCACCTTAACTTTCTTGGGACACTTCCAAACAATCAGTAGGCTTTAGCTATTCATTTCTAAAAAATTTCTAAGTACAATTTCTTTGACCATGGAGAGCTATATGGTGGCAGGGAATTTTTAAAAAATAAAGATTATGCTATGCATAGTCCTGTTGTGGTTTAATTTGGAGAATCTTTTACAAATTCAAATTAGTTGGAGTTGGCAGGCTGGTAGGCATCAGCAACAGTGCCTATGGGCATCAGATTGCCTAATTTGGTGCTGTTGTTCTCAAGGTTTAATTCAATTAGATACAAATAATTGCTCATTTTAAAGGGATAAACATAAAGACTGCTAGTATCAAAGTTTATGCTTTAGTTCCAGTCTTTTATGCTTAGGTAGGTGGAAATGAGCTGATCCCAACATGGTTTGGACAGAGTTTGGATTCAATTAAATCCTGGTTTATGCTGACAATTTTTGAAGTATTTAGTCAGGACATTCAAAGCTGAAGCTTTTAGAAGGATTTTTATTTGACATTGCCAGGGTAAATATTAAAATAGATATACCTACAGAGAAAGTCTTCAGTATGATCCTGCTTTTTGTGCTCAACCCCAAAGCATGGAGAATACTTAATCCCATTAAGTGAAATGAAACTATTAGAAAATAAACAAGCTTCAGTTTTATTTCTGGTTGAAGAGTTTTATTTAGCTTTTAATCTAAACCAGTTCCTTTGCTATCTGTGTTCTTTATCTTTATTGGCACAATAACGGCTGTGCCTGCAGAACAAACATCAGAACCTCTGGGGAAACTTTGAATATGAATAGGAATTGGGATCAGATAGACAGTTTTATGACTTCTACCCTTTATAGAAACCTAGGCAGGAATCTAAATGTGGTTATCCATGAATACCCCGAGAGAACCTTAGATGGCTGAGCTCTTTTCTAATAGCAGCATCCTACAGCAGTTTTCCCATTGAAAAGAGAAGAAAAGGATAGTCTGTAGCTATAGTTTTCTTCTATTGATTTTTATTTTCCCTATGTTGTCATATACAGCATTAGCTTTAGCTTAGGAACAATGAGCACAAGTTTCTGCATGTTTCTCTGAAGTAGCAATGCAGTTGGAAACATGCCACTCACACCAATGGTTTTGTATCACAATAAAGATGTATTTTCCATAGCCTTAGATTTACCGTAATCCTATTGTGAAGCAGGGGTATGTATGTATGTAACCTGTTTCCCCCAAAATAAGACATCCCCTGATAATAAGCCCAATTGGGCTTTTGAGCGCATGGCAATAAGGCCAAGCACTTATTTCAGGGTTCAAAAAATATAAAACAGGGTCTTATTCTCGGGGAAACACGATATGTATGTATTTGGGGCACATGGAACAAGATGGGGCTCCTCTTGCTGTCTTACCTGATTTCCAGCTCTGCGTTTAAATATTTTTGGGGAGGGCTTATTTTCGGGGGGAGGCTTATTTTAGCACATGCACTCAAAAGGCCGATTGGGCTTATTATCAGGGGATACTTTATTTTGGGGGAAATGGTATGTATATGTACACACACACACACACATGTAGACAGTATCACAGCAATAAAACAAGATTCATATGCCAGTGTTGTCTACATATCTTCTCTAGAAATAACATTACAGTATCTTTTAATGTCACTCCACAGGATCAGGTTCGTATACTTGCTTTTTTTCAACTATGTTATATGCCATTATTTGTCAGCAATTCCCTACTGCATTCTAGATAAAAAGGATGCATATTGTCTGTGCAAAAAACAAACAAACCAATCATCAACAACAAAAACCAAGCACAAATTGGATATGAGAAATGTAACATCCAGAAACTGATGGGGGAATTTTTTAGGCCATAAGGATGCTTTATTACCGACCTCAAGGTGGCAGCCTAGAACTGAAAAATTAGGGGGAAAAAAAGACTGTCTATGAAACAGTTCAATGAACATTCATCAAAATATTTGACCTTATTTCTTATGGATTAAATGGAGGGTTTCCCCCCCTCCTCATACAATATTTATCATCTCATCAATGACAGCATAGTGGAAGCTATTTTGGTGAATGACCACCAGGAGGATAATTCTTATTAACTGGGTTTGTTTGTATTTATTTCCTTCGTTGTTCCTAGTGTTCTCCTTAGATCATGATTGCATGCATACTGAAGTGGAATAGAAGCTTGAAGTGATAATATTAAAGCTGTGCCTTCTAGATCTGTTCGACTACAATTTGCATCATCACTTGTAACTATACCTTTATGTGTATTTTGGAATAGGAGATTGAAGCATCTGAGAAAAATTAGGTTAAGGAAGGCATCTGAAAAGATTGAATGTGAAATTTTTTGAATTCATCTTCCTATATTGCTTATAATCCCCATTAAGATGATGGTGGTGGTTAAGGCGCATTAAAGGTGAAAATTACCAAAAGAATTCAGTATACCATTGTTGGTGCACTGAGGGCATTGTTAAGCAGCAATTAAATGGATCATGAAAAAAAATCCTATTCATGATTCACCCCCTGAAGAATATACAAATCATTAACAAATTCAATTCTGAAAACTTTTGTAGCAATTGCTTAATTGTTATTCTATTTCAGTATTAAGGCCATATGTTCAGAGAAACAGTGAGAAGAAAATGGGATGTAAGTTTTTTTTGATGCAATGTATATTAAGGACAAGCTAGATGGAATAACATGGTATCTCATAAAAGGAGAACCTCTGTTCTCAATTCTCAAGGCAGTATTTTTTAACCAGTCCTTAATTCAAGAAAGGATAAGGCTTGTTGCTGATCAAATATGCCCCACATCCTTCACCCCTCACAACTATCTGAGCTGGCTAGAGCTTTGCAAATTGTAGATCTACAACATCTAGTAGATTATTCTGTGCTTACAGCTGCCTTCCACTGAGCATCAGCACCAGGATAACTCTTAAACCTAATGCACTATGTATAGTTATCTAAAGTGCAGAGATATGGCAATTCAATTCCCAGTTTGAACTTTGTAGAATAACATCTGGCTATCTACATCTGATAAATGCCCAATAGAAGTTTCCATTTTACTCATATCTGGATTTTCTCCCTCCTCTCTTAGGCAATATTAAATAATCTAAAACAATTGACTATTTAGATTGTAAGACTTTGTAAAGTGTCATATCTTCCAAAAATATGTGCTGTCATCTGCTTATTCCTTACAATATGACAGCTAGCCAACCTTCTGTAGATTCAGAAATAATCAGGCTGAGCCTGGTTAGTATTTGGTTGGAAGACAATCTGGGTATTCCAGAACTGTAGATTAGACTGCAATAGTTACATAATTTTTCCAATACCCCAATAGAGAATATAGGTAACTCAGGGCTGAACTGTGGAGTCGTTGCTGCTCTCTGAGTTTGGTTGTTTGCTTGCAACCATTTCATTACCTAACTAGGTAACTTCAGTGTGAGTAAAAATGGGGTTTGCTCCCTGTTTCTATAAAGTAGCTTCCACTGCCAGCTTTAGTGGGGGTATGGTTTCTCATTGGTAGTTCCTTGATTAGGGTATTATTTTCTGTTTGATTGTTTGTCAGATGTTAATCCTTGCTTATTTGTCTGCTAAAAACATATGTTCTGGATTTTTGTTTCCTTTTTAGCCTTTTACTGTCTCTTTTCAATGGTGTGTAAATATGATTAATTTTGATGTGCCTATTGATAGCTGATTTGTGAACGCCAAACTTCCAGAAATTCTCTAGCTTTTTTGGATTTCCTTATTCTCAAGGAAACTGCATAGGCATGTCAGTTAAGTCTTCAACAAACAAGTTCAACTTAAGGCAACTTTATTTTTAAATTTTTACAATGATAGTGATAATTTTATGAAAGGTTTTAATTTCTTCATTGAAAAACAAGTCATAACGCTCTATATATTGTCAGACAATAGTAACACCAAACCTCTCATGCTCAAATTTTCAGGGATCTAAGTCTGGAAAAATAGAGATTGAAGTCCCAGACTGGCATTTTCTTTCATATTTAATGTTCTTATATCCCATTTTTCTAATATCATGTGGCACCATACGATTTCAAATGACCTCCATGTAGTCTTGGCAAGGTGGATGAATGACTAAACTGGGCAACTGTGGCTGCTTGAGGCCATTTTGTGCATGGAATCTTCTGCTGAATTTTATTTTCCTACAATTTGTTTCGAGGGGAAGGGAACATGAAAACTGTGGTATAGAAAGGGAGCAATTTTAGCTCAAATTTTATGAGTAGAGGCAAATCTGACGTATTAAGTTGATTTTTAACAATTTTAATTTTAATTTAGGAACAGAGAAACATACATGCCAAAATACTGTAATCGGTGTATGGAACTTGTGGCTTACATAATATTTTCAAAATTTAGGTAATATTCTACACATTCAAGAAACATGGGACATATCATTAAAGAATAACTATTTGTCTTTACTTATCAAAATATCTGTGTCTACTTTAGGTTTAGAACAATCCAGTAGCCTCTTAATAATAATTTCTAGGAAGAAACAGAGACAGGAGGTTGTTGCATTCATAGCTCCCATTTGGTCTGGCTGGTCACTGTGGAGAAAAGTAAGTCTTTGGTCTGATACATCTATTGTCTCACTAGTTTATTGGGGAACATTGGCATAATTGGGCAAGAAGTGAGTTAGCACAGTAAATGGGAGTGAGCACATTTTTACATTAGAGCAAACGAAAATCGAGGGTTTGTGGAGAAGAGGTAACATTTGTTCTTTTGTTGGAGGATGGCAAAGATTCTATGGCATTTGAGGAATCACAGAATTTCCATGTACTATTGGAATGATGCCCAGAATATCTGCCATGCTCAATTTTGAAAAGATTTCCAGTCACACAGTAAACAATATCATTCACTAATTAAGCAAATCCAACAAAATGCAATTTCTGCCCAATCTTTGGAATTATCATTTACCTAATCCATTAAATATAAGGTCTCTGACAAATTGGTGAAATTGACTGAGTTAAACAAAACATTAGCCTAATTCATGGGACTGGCAGTGAGAAAGCAGAAGAGAAAGCAGTTCATTGGCCAGGCACTGGAATTGCTGTAAAAAGTACTCTTTTTTTAAAATAACAGACAGAGTTCCAAAGATTAGTGGAGTAGTACTTGAGAGCCCTTCATCATTCTTCTAGAATTGGAATACCATGTGGAAAGAGAGAAAGGGATCAATGAGCTGAGACATAGAAATGGGCAATGATTTAGGGCAGGATTTGTTTATTACCAAGTGCGGTTTGTATTGAACAAGGAAGCTTCAGATGATTCGGTTTTACAAAAAAAAAATCTCCAGAAACAACTTAAAACTCCCTGAAAACCTGAACATAGTTGCTCTCAGCTGCATACCAAAAATAAAGTGTATTTTATAATTTCACTTTCTGTCTTTGTACTTATGAGTGGGGCACTGATGCAGACTTCCATGGAAAAGTTGCAGGATGATACTTTTGAATAATCAAGTTGGTTGGAAGAATATTTAGTCAGAGGTTTTTAATTTAGAAGTCATTTGCCTATGTTTTCCTGGATTTATCTCTGTCGCTCAAAGCCTAATTTACCTTTAGGATTCAATCTTCCTTTGTACTCTTAATTTGTGCCATGTATCTTAGGGACACAGAAAGCTACTCTATACTGAATCAGTCCTTTGATCCATCTGATCATGTTGCTATTAGAGTTGATTGGCAACAGTTCTCCAGGACTTCTAGCAATTTTATGTGCAGATGCCATGGATTGAAACTGGTACCTTCTGGATGAATACTATATTCACTACCAGTGAGCTATAGTCACATATCCCCAGTGACAAATTTGATCTTGAAGCTGAATTTCCATCTTCCATTTACCCATTTTAGTGGTAAGGTTGTTTCTTTAGATTGCCTATAATTGTAGTATAAGACTCAACTCTTTTATTAAACACAGGAGATATGGTGAAATCTAAAGCGGAAAACACAATTACTGTATCTATTGGCTACACATATCAGTTGGATGACATGTGATTAAGCAACAATAGGGAATCCTAATGATCCCCAGTGAGACTCGTGATCTTACATTGTTCTCATTTTCTGCTTTGCAAAGTAGAGATGACAAGCTAACATGAATTAAGACGCGGCTAATTACCAGTCTTAGAGAGACAGATTTAAAAATTATTTTCATGTTAACCTAAGAACCTAACAGTGGGCTAAGCCGCAAATATCCAGGGGAAAGAACATTTCACTCCCGCTCCCCAGCCTTGGAGCTGCTTCTTACAGACATGTTCTGTAATGATCTCAAATAATTTCTTTTGTAGATAGTCATGTTCTTTACAACTTTCCACAACTCAGGAGGTGGTTTCATTGGTAGCAATACTGGGCTGGAAGAGTACAGGGGGCAAAAGGAAAAAAAGTGTAGCGCTTGATCTCTCCACTTCAAACAGCCTGTCTGAATTTCTGTGTTACAACTTCAGCCTTCTAGCGCCGCACATTGATTTTATATTCAATAGATTTTATGAAAAAAGACCTGTAGATGAACTGCAAATACTGGTTTGTTAGCTGTCTCTGAAAGATGTTTTTTTTAAAATTCCAAACCAGTACGTTCTCTTTTAAAAAGCCTTGCATCTAATATGTAGATTGGCATCAGCTACAATGCTGTACATGACTTACACTGCTGCAGTTGAAATGTTCTTTTATTTATTGGACCAATGGATGAATACCAACAACAATAATAATATTTACTTGGTATTAGAGGTTTCTAAACAGGTCCCAAAGTTATATAAAGCATTAAAAGCAGTAGAAGCATAAAAACAGTAAAATCCATTAATAAGTAATAAAGGAAAGATAAAATATATACAATTTAATATTTTATGGTTTTGCAACTAAGCTTGCTGTGTGTCAAACACTGGCAAGCACAGTACAATATCTCAAAGGATAATTGAGATTCTTCCTTCCCTGTCTTTTACCTGCCTACGTTTTGATAGAGAAAATAAATTAAATTTGGCAGAAAATATACCATTATTTGCAAATAATCATTGTTTCCTTTTGTGGACAGGGTAGTGGACTTTGATCTATTAATACAGAAGAGATCTTGCTCTTGCTAGTTGTTGTGTGTGATACAGAATTGTCACCAAAGGAAACTAGGGGTGAAATTCAGCTTCTATACTTTTTATCATTGCAAAGTATCCCATCTTTCTGTTAGCAGTCCATTTCCTGAGGAAACCTTCTTATTTGTCTAGATTTTTGCAGAAACTTGGATTGAAAGGGAAATGATAAAGAATCTCAGTTCTTTATGAATAAAAAGTTTTCAATAAAATAGATAGCATCAGTTCAATCAAAGGTGCATACAATGAATGGTGAATAACAACTGAATTCCACCAAATGCTCAAGCAGCAAATAAAAATACGCTACTACTTCAATTTTTGCATAATTTATATGTGCAGGAAGGTACTTTGCCATTCTGGTATAGTCATGACAATTCTAGTAACCCAACATCTGCCAGATCACCTCCATATGAAAATGTTTTATTTGACACAGTTATGTTACTTTCATACAATTATTTAATAGTGCATTTAAGAATGCATGCACCAAAGAGCTGTATCAATATTTGTTGTTGAAATTATTAAGGATGGAGCTTGCAGTTCCTAAGGAATAGATAATTTGGATGCTCAGCAAAGAATTTTCCAACTTGGGAATTATAAGCAAATATTTTTTTAAAGGCCATCCATTCCATTGTATATAAGAAAATCAAGGCAACACAAGGAAACACATTTCTTGCATAAAGGAAAACTGAATAAAGAAGTCATTAAATTCTTCAGTCATTTAAATGCTATCTGCTAAATCAGTGCCGAGCCTACAGTGTGGCAATAATTTGTACAGTAGCTGACTGAAACAAAGAGCTGATGAAGCACATTAAAGGTACCCCTTGTTAAGGTAGCTGAACACATACAATTTCCCTTCTACTTAATGGATTTCTTCTTGTTTTTCATGTGCATACAGCTCAGGATATAGACCTTTGTGTAGGAACTTGAGAATGGGCACAGCAAATTGCTATCAGTTGATCACTGGAGTGCAAAAACAACCTTAAAGTATTACTTCTGGCATCAGTGAAACTCATGGAATACAGAGCAATAAATCAGGGCCTCATTACATTTAAGGAAACTAAATGAGAGTCTGGTGAATGCTATCCATCATAATGTAGCATTGTGCACACAAGATGACCAAGATGTTTATAGAAAAGGATTTTTATTTTAGCAAGTACTCAAGTCCCAGTTAAATTGCAGTGTCTGCTTCAGGAGAAATAAAATAATTGATCCTAGGAGTAGCAATGGGAAAGTCAAAGTTTCTCATATTAGTGAACTCCTCAGTTGTATTTCAGCAGGGAGGCTATTTATTGTTTCACAATTTGTATAGAGACAGTTCTCCAAGACCGCTACGATGAGATTACTAACTTGCATTCATATTGTAATATTCTACACTACGCAGAAGGTAGTCCAAAAATTCAAGTGCCAAGGTTATACAAACTAAAAGAATGTTCTTCATTTCCATATGTCACTTTAGATGCAGAAGAGTATGATTATTCTCTGCTAATGATCCAGCATGGGGAAAAGATTAAATTCCCCCATCTGGTAGAATGTTTTATTTCACAAGCTCTTAAATTTGGGTCTCAGTTATAATTTATGAGGCCCACACCATGATTGACTGCAGCTTTTCATTCTCCCATACCATTCTGAAAAAAGGTAACTTTCCTAAGAAGTAAAAGCAAAGTGGAGCAGACTAGGGATCTAGGCAAACATCCAGGCAAATCCTTCATGGTAGCAGCCTTTTCTGGGTCTCCCTGCTGCTCTCTAGTGGTTGTCTGGAGTTCTTCAACTCAGATGTGATTATAATGGAGCTTATTGCTGAGTAAAAATATTTAGCTATGTATTGTAATTCTTCAGAACATTCTCTCAACACAAAGCAGGAAATGTTTGGCATCAGATTGCATATATACATTTCTTATTTCCCCAATACTCTAGGAAGCATTACCCACTCATACCAAGGTTAAGGCAAGGAAGTTTAAATTGCTGTCTATATGATCAAGGCTCATTCAACCATTATATTCATACAGATGTACAATTATTTTACATTCTATATGCCATGTATTATTTTACCTTTCTTTTAAAAATGAAGTTTATCTTGTAGGATATAATTTGGCTTGTCAGGAATTGTCCATTTCAGGAAGGATAACATGAATTATTTTCTTACATGTGGAAAGGTGGATGAGGGAGAGAGAGAGGGGAGTGGGGAGAGAGAGAGGGAGAGAGAGATCTGCTGAATCTTAGAACATCTGGTTATATCTCAGAGGAAATGAATTCTCCCCAACTTACTATGACCCATGTTTCTATAAAACTTACAACTTTTCATTATTTGTATTTCAACGTATCTCATCCTACCTCTGTCTTATTTCATCTTTTGCCCAGCCATGATTTGCTATGCTATGTTAAAAGACCCAATTCTTAGGTCAAATCAGTAGAGCTCATTTATTGTTTAAAAGTTCTTCTCATGTTTCAGCAGGACATTAATCTTTCTCATTATTTTAGAACTGCCACTAAAAGTCCACAACTTGATGGCATGTAATTATCAACACCATTATCAAAGTACTAACACCTTTCTTGTTGGTAAGTTGCAAACAGCAGTGGAATGCTAGATCTTTGCTTTTTTGCCTGTGTTCTCGGGTGGGAATGAGGATCTCTAGAACTTTTCACTGAACTTATTCATACCTACTCCCAGTGTAATTTCATTGTGATTTTTGTCTCAAAATGCAGTGAATATATATATTACAGCCATCACAGTTTCCCCATGATCAAGTAATTGTGATTTGGGTGCTCAAATTCACGATTACTACATCACAATAAGCCACAATCATGAGCTCACCGTTTGCAACCTTCCTGCCAGCTTCCCACAAGCAGAGTCAATAGGGAAGCCAGCAGGATACGCTGCAAGTCACTTCCATAAGTAGCTTCTGTCACTCCCCCCCCCCGAGGAATCTTGCTATGATATACAAGATCCCAGGTCCCCCACTGGCCCACCCACAATGCCTGCCAACCTGCCCACCAAACAATTTTTTTCTTGCCCAGAATATTTAGTTACACTTATAATCCAGCAAACTGAAAATTTGTTCCAATTCTTTTTTAGTTTTTCTTAAAGGCACCCTTATCTGATTGAGTTAAACAATCATGGCAGTGCATAGTGCCACGTTTTTAGAGGAACAATAAGCAAGAATAACCATGTTACCATTTTGGAAGTAATATATTGTCTGCTCATCAAGCCTCTGAGGATTAAACAAATGCCAGTGTTAACAAGACATTGCTGCTGATTTGGCAGTTTTACATAGCGCCTACAGGGATAAAATGTTATAAAAACAAGTCTGTGAATT
The DNA here is from genome assembly GCA_012654045.1 of Ptyas mucosa. Lineage (NCBI taxonomy): Eukaryota > Metazoa > Chordata > Lepidosauria > Squamata > Colubridae > Ptyas > Ptyas mucosa. Next base: position 27,156,439 of record WNWU01000005.1, on the reverse strand, counting down.
AGCACCATGTGTCCATGCTCACTGTTAAAAACGCACACACACCAACACTAGAAAGAGAGAAAATGTGCAACCATGTTGAACAAAGTTCAGATCTAGAATTTAATTAATGGGAGGTGATTCTCCAATCTATTGAACTGTTCAAACCTGTGCTGGAAGAGATTGTTGATGCTTTTCCAAGTTATATTATAGCAGAGCTATAGCTCACAGCAGCTATCAAAGTGATCAATGTTCACTCTGGTGAATTATGGAGTTTAGAAAATTTTCTCAGGGATTTGGACATACAGCTAAAATATACAATGTAATTTGTGTCTATAGCATATATATAAACACCTGTCATTGCTACAGCGTACCTTCCATTTTAATTTTGCTTGAACCATTTGATTATTTTTCACTATTTTTATAATTCTAGCGATTTCATAGGGTTTTTCAGGAGAAAGGTCCCATGTCCAATGCCAGGATTATAAGAAGCAGCATCAATTCCTTGTTTATCGACCTCCATGTTGTTCATTTTGCATGCCAAACAAAACCACCATGATGCAGTTCTTCCTTCATCATAGGAACATTAACAAGTGTTTTATACAACTTGGCTTCCCCCAAATTTTTAATTCAGCTGGCCAGAGGAATTTGATTTGTATATGGAATTTATATCTTTGGTTCTTAGTAGTACGAGATATACTACAGGAGTCATTCGTTGACATGGGCAGCCATGCAAATCGAACAAAAAAACAAATATAAACATAAAGGAAAAAAGAAAAACAGTAAACCATCTACCATAAGATTAAATCACAAGCAACATAAACATTGTCACAAGGAAAATAATTCATTGTCATCAGAGTTGACATCACTTGGATGGCACATAATCAACATAAAGGGAGAACACAATATATATTAGCAATACATTTACTGTAACAGTACAAATAGAAAAGTAAAAGATGCGTAGAAATTACAGATGACTTAAATGCTCTCTGGAAAATCTTAGTTATAATGACCCTTCAAAAGTCATCATGGCACAAACACTAGCCTGTTTCCTGCCGGACAGCCATTCCATGGTTTTGCCTTTGCCAAAGAAAAGCGGTATGCCTACAGAATAACTTCATGAGAATAGTCTTCCTCTTACAATTGACACCATCAGATTTCTGTGGAACATGCAAGAGTAGAGGTGAGTCAATATTTCAAATCATTTCTCACCACATAAGAAAGAAATATAAAAAAGAAACACAGTTACCTTACTCTCTCCAGGTCTTTGTATTCTTGAATTCTTAAATATCTTGCTTAAGAGTTGCATAAATATACTGGGTCATAGTGCAACTTTTCTAGTGTGAGAACTTGATCTTAATAGCAATATAGCACAAACTTACATACCGCTTCAGTACTTTACAGCCTTCTCTAAGTGGTTTACAGAAACAGCGTATTGTCCCCAACTGGGTCCTCATTTTACCGATCTCAGAAGGATGGAAGGCTGAGTCAATCTTGAGCTGGTGAGACTTGAGCTGCCAAATTGCTAGCAGCCAGCAGCCAGAAGAAGTCGTCTGCAGTACTGCACTCTAACCACTGCACCACCATGGCTCTTGAATTATACTTACAAATGATCCCATTTGGAATTAGTTGCTGAAATAAGTTGGAGCTGGCTTCCTTGAATGGTTAATATACTATTGCTATGGTGAGTGCTAACTAATTTCATGGGGATTTATTTCTGTTAAAAACTGTAATAGATTTCTACTTTTTTAAAAAAAGATTGTACTATAGGTTGGTTGAATGATTGTACTCTGATTACTTTATAATGATTATTTTTTCTAGTAAATGAGTCATCTTCTACTTGTCAGAACTCAGGTTTATGCCCTTGGTTTTAGCAGTTTGATTTTGTATTTGTGTTTTTTTAATTAATTATTTTGCTATGTTTGGCTATGCTGTGTTGCACATGCATGCAAAATACATGACATATTATGGATAAAATATTCCTAAATGACAGGCTCCAGTTACTCTTCAGTAAATATAAAAACTGTCATACATAAAATATAAAATATAAAAATCCTGCTTGGATTTCAGCAGAAATTCTTTTCAGTCAGTCCCCAGGACCAGAGGGAGATCTCTCAGGAGGCAGCAGTGGCTTACAACCTTCCTTGCAGCTTCCCCATTGACTTTCTGGGGAAGCCAGCAGGAGAAAATGCATATGGTGATCACATGTTTGTGGGACACTTGGCAGTCAGTTATTAGTGTGAATGAGTTGCCAAGTGTCCAGGTCACAATCACCAGACCATGGGGGCACCGCAACAGCCATAACTTTGGTCACAAGTTGTAAGTTCCTTCATTCAGCTCTGGCATAAGTTTGAATGACCACTGAATGAATAATCATAAGTCAACCTGGACATAACAGGTTAACTATATGGTTAATGTTTAAACATTACAAGAGAAAGGTAAAGCACCTGTAATAATAATACCGTCATGGCGAACCTGTGGCACGTGTGCCAGAGGTGGCACACAGCGCCCTCTCTGATGGCACACAAGCTGTTGCCCCAGTTCAGCTCTGCTGCGCATTCGCCTCCCGCCAGCCAGCTGGTTTTCAGGTCTCTGCTGCGCATGTGCTGGGGCGAGGTGCCTGCGGGGGGCCGTGTGCATAGGTGCGGGGAGGCTGGGCACATACGGGGGTGTGTGCACATGCGCATGTGGGATGGGGCGCATGCGCAGGGCCACACACACATTGCATTTTGGGGGTTCGGGTGCACACGCACGCATTTGCTCAGGCAGGCATGCGCGCTTTGGGCACTCAGGAAAAGGTTAGCTATCACTGTAATAATAATGCTTAGGCTTTAAATCTTAAATGTCTTCTAAAATTATTTGTCTTTGAAAAAGGGGTGACAAGCAAAATGAGAAAAGTGGGAAAGTGTGTGTATACACACATACTTACCCTTTTCACATTTTGCTTACTAGTTAGTTACTAGTTAGGGCTCAATAATTTATTAGAAATTAGCCATAAAATATTAAATCACATCAAAGTCCATTAAAGTATTTTAACAACCAGGGTAAAAAATTTAATCTCTGAGTTAAGTAATAAAATCTCCACTCTTTGTTCTGTAAGAATATAAAGAAAGGGGAAAAAAACCCTAAAACATCACCAATGAATATTAATTTCTGACATGTTCTTTGTATTGTGCTTTGATAATCTATTTCTGGACATTTAGAACTTTTCGTGTGTGTCTGATTTCAATTCTTTTGTCAGTTCTTATGCCTCTTTAAAAATCATCTCTTTTTTTCTGAGCATGAATAGGATTTTTTAAAAAGACACAGTGTGATTGTATCCAAAAGTAAAATTTCATTATGAAAGCCTCTTTAATCAGAGGAGGCTTCCATGGAGGGCAGGTTATTTTTCATGGATAATAGAATGCATCTACTGCATAATGACAGTCATCATGGACACACATTTCTTCCACTGTGGCTGAACTCCAGTAAGTGGGGGTCGATGAAATTGAGGCATTACTGTATAATGAAAATGGTATATTCTTTATGTTTGCATTCATCGTGGGGCACATAATTTTTGTGCACCTAACATGGGACCTCCTTCTCCTACGAAGGTGCCCCAAATTTGTGCCATGGCATTTGTATTATGGAAAGGCAATATGTTTTGGATCCATTTTGTTTTTCAGTAAAATTCTGTTCTTGATTTCATCTTCCTTTTGTATTTTCTAAAAGCTGTTCTGGAGGTTAACAGGGATTCTTCAGAACCGAATGGGAAATATTGGGAAGCTGCAGGGGAAGGAAAAATTGTCTCCCACATTCTCTAGTATCTTCATTGTATCCTACTTCCTCTTGTGAATGAAAGGAATTATTTCATGCAGGGAAATGTCTTAATGATACCCACTGAATTGTTCAATAATAACTCAGATAATATCTGTAAGATGCTACCAGATCTGATTCTTTCAAGATTCACAGTATAAACTGTATCTCGTACACCTATTGTTTTCTTTATTTGGGATCCATTTACTTTCTTCTCAGCCCAAAGAAACATTAGACAATTAGAAATGCCTAATCTTATCACATCTTTGCCCATATATTCAGCAAAAGGCGTACATGCCATGTCCTACCATAGAAATGTACAGTCTCAGGAAATATCAACACTACTAATATCAACAGTTTTCTTGAACGCCTGTAAGCCATTAAGAATGGAAGTAAATCAATATTTGAGTAAGAACAGAAGGTAATCTGCATATATGCTGATGAAAGAAATAGAGAGAAATCTCAGTCTTCTTAGTACATATCATTATTGATGTTTGCTGGAAGGAAGGAATATCCGTAAGTTTAGATGGTGTTCTGATGTGGCTTTTTCTGTTTCCTATGAATTCACGTATAGTGACATGAATTCTTCAGAAATGATGGGCAATTGAAATAATTGATTCTTGGCAGGTTATGGTCTAGTCTGCTAGAAGCATCTCTTCTTCCCCTCCAGTTGCCTCAATTCTCAAGCCATGATGCCCTGCTCCATGTTCTTGGCAGCCCACTAATCAGCTATTTTGAAATCTGTAGGGTCATATTAAACAAAGATCATTCTTATGATCATTATCCTATGAGCCACGGTGGCACAGTGGTTAGAGTTAGTACTGCAGGCTACTTCTGCTGACTGCTGGTTGCCTGCAATTTGGCAGTTCAAATCTCACCAGGCTCAAGGTTGACTCAGCCTTCCATCCTTCCAAGGTGGGTAAAATGAGGACCCAAATTGTTGGGGGCAATAGGCTGACTCTGTAAACCAGTTAGAGAAGGCTGTAAAGCACTGTAAAGTGGTATATAAGTTTAAGTGCTATTGCTGTTGCCTTACATGCTTCTCTCCCAGCTTATGGAGGATCTGTATTTGTGAAGATGGATGACTTCTTATTCTCCTAGAACCTGTTCAGTGCAAGAATAAGGCAGAGATCTTTGCCCTCTCTACACTGCATTGCATGTGGCTCTTTTTCTCTATGTAGTATTTTGTTAGGCAATACAAACATTCTTTTTTATGGGAACATAGGTAGAGAGGGTGCAAGTCACAGTGCTGGCTTTTTTTTGTTATTTGTTTTACAGCTATTATCCAGTTCGTTAGATGATTTAACACTCAATTTTTAAACTATTGCTAATGCCAATGTGTGCGGTTGATGCAAACAAGAGATATCATCTTAAGGTTTAACTGTAGATCACGTTTGTCTCTCTTCATTTGTTTATTTGCCTTTTTGGCAGTATTTTCTTTTACTTGCTTGCATATACTTATTTTTTTTATGTCCTTGATACAATTATTCTTACAAATGTATTGACCTTGTGACTACAGTACTGAAAAAAAAATCTGTGTGGGCCCAGTGCTCTGTACAAAATCCAAATATCAGAAGTATAACAGAAAAAAATTCTTAAAGCTTCAACCTCACTTTGTAAACCAAAATAATTTAGACTGAGGAGAACTTTGGAAACATCTCTTGTGAATTTTAATGAAGCAATAGTGAGAGAAGATGTAGTGTGGTGGCCATGACACATACAAGGTAAAGCATAAATTGACCTGGTACACACTTTCCATGCTAGAGACCAAGACTGGCAAACTAGAACCTTTCATAAGTTTTGGATTACAGCTCTCATATTTGATCCTATGCTGTCTGAGGCTTATGTGAGTTATAGCCCCAAATATCTAGAAGATCTAAGATGTCTGCTTCAGACACAGTATTCCATGAAGTATTGCATTGTAACTGAGTTAGTCAGCAAAAACTATATTTTCAACCATGAACAATATTACAACAGTGAGCTACATTTGCAATAAATTTTTGTATGCTCTTTAAAAGTGACAAACTGATATATTCTTTTTCTTAAGCTATATTTATTATTCCCCAAGGGCACATTTATGGCATTATGCAAATACTTACAGAGGTATTCATGAATTCATACTGTCAACTCCATACTTTGCATCTGAGGCAGCATTAGCGTTTGAACTGAAACACTTCCATCAAAAAATTGACTGATTAATACTGCCTTATCAGCTTGTGAGAACATTATCCATCTGGATGTGAAGTCTCCAAAGGAGAATTTGTTTTGTAAGTGAATATATTTGGTGCAGGGAAGAGTAAAAGCATCTACATGTAAACCTTCACATCAGGCTATGAAATATCATATCTGAGGATGCTTTTGATGAAATTCTACTCTGCCTTGCTTTTTTCAAAGGAAGAACTGATCATATAATAAGTAAAACAATGTAAACAATGACTTCATATAAAACTGTTAAACAGAACACTAGATCATAAGAACACATCAGGAACCCTAATAGATCAGATCAGGTATTCACCCAGGTTTTCACTCTATTCCCATCAAGTGGGCAACCAGACATCTATAACAATTTCACAAGCAGGGAAGAAGTGTTGCTTTTCGGCATTGGGAATTAAGCAGGATCTGGGGTTTCTGAACCTGGAATTAGTCTTTTGTAGCCTTATTCTTTAGAAATGTTTCAGTTGAACTCAGTATTTTGCATGACAATTCTGTTTAATTTTCCTTAACCTTCTAGGAGGAGGAATGTGTGTTGATTATGTTTGCCACCATGAGTTGTTTGTAAAAATAATAAAGGTAGGAAGTAAGTAAGTAAATAAGTATGTATGTATGTATGTATATTGCAGGAGTGGGCAGTTTCCATCCAAAACATTATTGGTTAAAAAGGCATTGTGAAGGCAGGATAAGAAGCAATGGATGGAAACCAATCAAGGAAAGAACCAACCTAGGCTTAGGAGAAATGTATTGACAATTAGAACAATTAATCAGTGGAGCTACTTGCATCCAGAAGTTATGGGTATTCCAACACTAGAGGTTTTTAAGAAGAGATTGGACAACCATTTGACCCAAATGATATAGGGCAGTGGGTCTCAACCTTCCTAATGCTGCGACCCTTTAATACAGTTCTTCATGTTGTGGTGACCCCCAACCATAAAATTATTCCTAAAACCACTGAAAATATGTATTTTCGGATGGTCTTAGGCGACCCCTGTGAAAGGGTCGTTCGACTCCCAAAGGGGTTCCGACCCACAGGTTGAGAACCACTGGTATAGGGTCTTCTGCCTGAGCATGGAGCTGGATTAGAAGACTTCGAACACTGTTGTCCTGTCTTCTTTTTCTCTATAAGGAGGCCCTTTTTATATACCAGAATAGTGTGGGGCATGATCTTCAAATAAGAACAACATACTCTAGACTGTACTAATGTAAACATTCTGGGGATGGCTGAAAAATTGCATGTCTGGAACCTATTTACAACTGAAAAGTCTCTATTAAGATCCCCTCCCCATTTCATCCCTCTCCTCCCTCCCAATTTCAGGACTTTTAAATGCTCCTTCTTCTATCTAACAGTGGGAAGATTTTGACATAATCTTTGCAACTTGCCTTAACCTAGTACCGTGATGGCGAACCTATGGCACGGGTGCCACAGGTGGCACGTGGAGCCATCTCGGCGGGCACGCGAGCTCAGCTCTGGCATGCATGCGTGCGTTGGCCAGCTGATTTTCAGACCTTCAGGGCCCACCAGAAGTCAGGAAACACACTGTTTCTGGCGTCCAGAGGGCTTCTGGCTGGATGGGGAAGGCTGTTTTTGCCCTCCCCAGGCTCCTAGAAAGGCTCTGGAGCCTGGGGAGAGCAAAAAACAACCTACCGGGCCCACCATGCCATCATGTTGGGGGTGGGAGGCACTGTGTTACAGTGGTTCTCCTCCTTTCTCTCCAACCGGTCGCAGTCGGTGTTGGCAGGGGGGCAGAGATCGACTCCTAGGCCCCTTATATGCGGGGTGCCACAGGGATCGGTTCTCTTGCCCCTCCTGTTCAACATTTATGTGAAGCCGCTGGGTGAGATCATCCGTGGTTTTGGGGTGAGATATCATCAGTACGCTGACGACACCCAGCTGTACATCTCCACCCCAGACCACCCCAACGATGCCCTTGAAGTGATGTCCCGGTGCCTGGAGGCCGTGCGGATCTGGATGGGGAAGAACAGGCTCAGACTCAATCCATCCAAGACTGAGTGGCTGTGGTTACCGACGTCCCGATATAGTCAGCTGGTACCATCACTGACTATTGGGGGCGAATCATTGGCCCCTACAGAGAGGGTGCGCAATTTAGGCGTCCTCCTGGACTCACGGCTGTCCTTAGAAGACCATCTGACGGCTGTGTCCGGGAGGATTTTTCATCAGGTTCGCCTGATCCGCCAGTTGCGCCCCTTTCTGGATCGGGACTCCTTACTCACGGTCACTCATGCCCTTGTCACCTCCCGCCTGGACTACTGTAATGCTCTCTACATGGGGCTCCCCTTGAGGAGCACCCGGAGGCTCCAGCTGGCGCAGAGTGCGGCCGCGCGGGTGGTGATGGGAGCGACGTGGCGCTCTCATGTGACACCGCTCTTGCGCGAGCTGCACTGGCTTCCGGTGGTCTTCCGGGTGCGCTTCAAGGTGTTGGTTACCACCTTTAAAGCGCTCCATGGCTTAGGACCCGGGTACTTACAGGACCGCCTACTACCTCCAATAGCCTCCCACCGACCGGTACGCTCCCATAGAGAAGGACTCCTCTGGGTGCCGTCGGCCAAACAATGTCGACTGGCGGCCCCCAGGGGGAGAGCCTTCTCTGTGGGAGCACCCACTATCTGGAACGATCTCCCCCCAGAGATTCGGCGGATCCCGGACCTTCGTGCTTTCCGCCGTGAGTTAAAAACTTTTTTATTTCATCAAGCGGGCCTGACATAGTATCTCCCCTTTTTATAAGAAAATTTTAAATTGTATAATCCAAATTTTTAGATCTGGGATTTATATATTTTTTAAAAAAATGGGTTTGAATGGTTGGGCAATTGTTTAATTTGGTTTTAATTCGGTTTTAAATTCTGTATTTATGTTTTTTATCTCTGCTTGTTCACCGCCCTGAGTCCCCTCGGGGAGAAGGGCGGTATATAAATCAAATAAACCATAAACCATAAACCATGTGCCAAAAGCAGGGGGGAGCATAGGGGGGTAGGGTGCATAGAATTATGGATGTGGGCACACGTGGTTGTGACTCCACCACGCTCTCCCCGCTTTTGGCACGCGATGGCAAAAAGGTTAGCCATCACTGACCTAGTAGGTTCAGCTCTCCATTTATTTTGTATTATGAGTAGTCATTCCGATAGAGTGACTTTTTCAAGTTGTTGTAGAATAGTCTCAACAAAATATTCCAATGGGATTCTTTTGCCTACTCCAACATAATAACGGAAAAGAACATCAATGCTATTTCTTCATAGCTATTACTTCAGTGCTGTCACAACATTCTCAGCCTAGATTTGATTTTTTTTTCAATGCAGTATTTTTAACTGATGAAGTATTCTTTTCCACGAAAAAACAATATTGTCCAAAAGTTCCCATGGAGTCAGTTTTTATCAACGTGTTAGCATGTACCTATTATACATGAAATTCTTTCTGTACATCTAATGGAAAAATCATGACAGATATGATTTTTGTGATCTCCATACATGTTAGATGGGATTGAAACACCCAGAATTCCTAGTTAGCAGGAGAAAAGTGCCAGAATGGCTTTGCCATATCATACATAAAACACATTTTTTCCTGCTGTTTTCAGATTTCTAGCAAAAAGGCAATGGAGAAAATATTGAAATCAGACTAACACAGACACCTTGAATGCTGAGAGAATGTAATAGCCATCATCAAAACAAATGGTTAATAGGATATCCTATCCTATTAAAATTAATACTAGTAGCAGTAACTCATGTCAAAACTTGATTTAGAGACATGTGTGACCTAAAAGATATAAATGTATGGACATGGGTATTTTGTTGTACCTAATTGTGTTCGTATGCTATGCAATCCTGCTTTTCCCCCTTCTTCATGTATAAAACAGGATAGTGAGTGCAGAATAGCTGTTCACTATGGGAGGAATAAAATAAGAATATGCACTGCATGAAGAAAACAATAGACCTGAAGTGATTGAATGTCATGTGCTACTGAGAAAGGTTAATTAAAACAATGATCAACATGAAGAATATGGTTATCTGGGGCATATCTATGTTTCCTAACAGGTGAAAATGTGAGATTCTTAGTCTTTGGTGTTTGAAGAAGAAAGGCAATAAATTGAAATGAAAGATTGTTTTTGCCCGATTGTCTTTTCCATTAAATTAATTGAAGATTCTATGATACAGATAAAACTAATACAACTACATAATATAGAAATACATTTATTTTTTAAAAAATATTATAAAATGTAGGAAAAGGAAAAAAAGGTAAAGAAAAAGGTTCTTTTAATCAAATCAAGAAAATAAACTCTGGCTCTTTGCAAACTCTTTTTTACAGCACAGAGGGCTTATACATACAGCATCACAGGGCCTCGCACCCTTTTATTCTTTATAATGAAAAGCTGCGCCAGAAATGATTGAGATATAATTTCCTCCCATTTCTAGACTTTATCCCAATATACATGGCTTCTCAATAGACAGTCCATTAAAGTTCAAAGGGATAAATGAGCAAGGAATCTTCCAAGAAATATTTGAATATTAATCCTTTACAAATCTGCTAAAAATTAAAATTAGATTTAAAAAAACCCTGTAGACTACTTTTGTATTTTTAAGAAACAAAGACCTCTGTTTTTGAACATCCAATTTACATTGTTCTTCATCCTTAATCACAAAAGGAAGAGAAGAGATGGGGATGCTGTAGAACCTCTTTTCCATCAAACAAATTTCCAGAATACTTAAAAGCATTCAATTGGAGAAGAGGCCACATTGAGTAGGCATGTTTCTTAAGGCTGCATATCTTTATATAAAGTGAATATCATGTAGAATGGGACCTTTGTGTGTACGGGGGTACTCTCACATTAGCCAAGATTTGATATAGATTAAGCAAAACCAGTAAGTGGTCATAACTAGATAGAAGTAGTTGTCTATATCATGATCCAGTCTATTGATAAGATGAGTAAATCTTTAGTAGAGATGCCTTTCTTGTTCAGTGGCATTTACTTAGCGATACATCATGTTGAGCAATGGCTATGCCTGCTTTGGCTGACCTCTTATTTCCTTTCCTGGATAAAGATGTTCTTGCCTTTATAACTTCACAATTAACAATACAGCTAGTCCTTTCTTACTGACTGCAACTGGGACCGCCAACTCTGTCATTAATTGATGCAGTCAAATAGTCTAGTGACTATTCCAGACTTAGGAATCACTTCTGGCTTCAATTGTGAAACAAATCACCTGTGGTTGTTAGGAACAATGTCAATGACTGTAACTCGTGACTTCCTGCTTGTCTTTGCTTGACTTTGCTTGTCGGAAGCTGTCTTGGGGAGATCCAGGGGTGAAATGCTTCCGGTTCGGACTGGCTCGGGCGAGTAGGTAGCGATGGCGACAGGCAGTTCGGAGAACCGGTAGCAAAAATCCCACCCCTGCCCCCCATGCCCAGGTGAGCAGTGCTATCATCCAAGCTCTGACGATCCCAGCTGAGTTGCCTGCTAATCAGGCAACTCAGCTTGGATTGCCAGACCCATTTAAGCTGAGCTGCCTGATAACAGGTAGCAAAAATCCCTCCCGCCTCCAGCTTGCTTACCTTACCTGCTGGTCGCAATGCCTACCTTGCTTCGCTTGCTGTAAACCCTGCAATCCATTGCATCAGCAAGCAACTGAATCTCCATGCCTGCAATCAAGCTCATCGGTGAGCAGCTCTATCTGCCTGCCTGCCTTCCTGCCTGCAGGGGTCTCCAACCTTGGCAAGGAAAGCCGGCTGGCTGAGGAATTCTGGGAGTTGAAGTCCACAAGTCTTAAAGTTGCCAAGGTTGGAGACCCCTGTTCTATTGGGTAAGTTTTTTCCCTTTGGGAGCTTTAAAAAAAATAGTTAATTGGGGTTTTTTTTAGTTTTTCTTTTTTTAGACCTAGCCATTTAAAGTTTAGGAAGTTTTAAATTTAGCTGTTTTTTTTATAAAAATAATAATAAATTAAAATAAAATAATATTTCTACAGCTTTCTGAGATTTAGTGTGTTTCTATAGTGTTTCACTCTAACTACACAAACACACAAAATCTCACAAAGCTGTATGTGGAATTTTGTGTGTGTAAAGTATGAAAGTTGGTTTTTTGGACTTTTTGTGCCTGTGTGAGGTTCCTGCTTGTTGCAGGGGCCATTTTGGGTCTAGGACAGCTGCTTTTACATTGTGGGTGAGCCAGTTGTGTTGTGTTTTGTTTTGTAGGTTAAAAAAGGGCAAAGAAGTGACATTGACTTGGCCACGCCCACCTGACCAACAAGCCACACCCACCCAGTCACCTTACCACCAAGCCCTGCCCACTAACTAAGCCACACCCACAGAACCGGTAGCAAAATAATTTAGATTTCATCCCTGGGGAGATCATATAACCACAGGATGCTGCCACTGTTGTAAATACATGTGGATTGCCAAGTGTCTGAATCGCAATCACATGGCTTTTGAGACCCTGCAACACCCACAAGCTTGAGGACCAGTCATAAAAATCCTTTTTCAGCATAGTCATAACACTCGCTGAACAAGCAGTCAGTAAGAGGACCATCTGAATGCCCTTGAAATGGAATGAAAGATACAACTGAGGCACCAAAGAGGAATTGTGTGTCATAACCTTTATGGCACTGCTTTCTCAGCCTGTAATGTCTAAATTGTGAAGGTACTGATACTATTATATAATTCTCTGAAATAGGGCTATTTCAAAAAACAGTTTTCTTCTCATTATCAGCCCATATGTGCTTTGATACTGATTGGAATGTTCTGCTTCTGGATCCATGTATAGCTTGATAGTCTAAAATGATATCATTTGAATAGTAGGATTGGATTATTATTTCCTTTGTGCTGGAAATTCAATGCATGGTAATAAAAAATATGTGTTTTATCTTGTTTTGGAGGTGCTTCTTCATAGTTCCCCTGCGAAATGGCCAAAAGTGAAGTCTCCACTTTATTTTGCTCTGAGTTGCTAAGTGGTCTCTGTGCAGGTCTCTTACTTGTTGAATTGTTAAATCAGGGCAGCTGATTGAGGAAGATCAGCAGCACTTGAGTACTTTGCAAAGGCAAAGTCTTTTCCACCTACAAAATACAGCATCTCAGTGAATCATATCCAGGACAATACACAGATCTCATGAAGTGTCGATTGCATTTTAGGAGAGAAATGCTTGTGTGAAATAGCATATCTGGCTCTAGCCTTGTACTTCAGTTAAATATTTGATTTTTCTTTCCCACAAATGTAGATGCAAAGTAGATAGAAACAGTCTTTTTTGATGAAGACATTCTTTGCACGAGTAGAAGCAATTATAAAAATATATTACTTATGAGTGTTCAGTTGTCTGTATCTGGGTACATTAAACACAAAGCTTTCATTCCCTCATTTGTCTAACTGGAAACAGCATCTGATTGGAAAGGATATGAAAAAGTCCCTGAAGTGAAAAATAAAAGAGATACACAAAGAAACATAAAATATGTTGTATTATGACAGCCTTATTTTGAGAAGTAATATTTTGAAAAGTTTGAAGGATAGTGTATCAGGACAGTGTATACACCAGTGGTGGGTTGCTCCTGGTTCTGACCAGTTCTTGTGAACTGGTAGTAAAAGCGGCGGGAGGCTCCGCCCACTCGCCCGGATGTCATAATGGACGATCTGTGCATGCGCAGAAGCGTGCACTCCCATTCCGAAGCAGTAGTAAAGGTAAGTAGAACTCACCCCTGGTATTCTGGTCCTGCATATCCTACATTGTTGCTGAAACACATCTACTGGCTGCCACTTAACTACTGAATTTGATTCAAGAACTTGCTGTTGATATATAAAACCCTAACAGCTTGAAACTGACACATTGCCTGATCAACCAACAGCTTTGGTTGATCCTTAAAATCATCAGAGGAGAACTTCCTGAATGGACTGAGGATAAGAGAGTGCCACCAAGTGGTTACTTATGGATGGGCCTTCTCAGGTGGTGTCTGCACTCTGGATTTGTACCTGTGGAAGATATTTCTCTTCCATTAGGCAATTCCTATATAAGTTGCATGAATGCTTCTGCTTTGTCTTTGGTTTTTTTAATTTCTTCCATCTTTTTAATGAGGTTATTTCATTTTAAAATATTCTTTGTAAACTGCATCAAGATTTACAACAATGGGAAACAGTATATTACTACAGGTAGTCCTCGACGTATGACCACAATTGAGCTCAACATTTCTGTTGTTAAGTAAGACAGTTGTTAAGCAAGTTTTGCTCTGTTTTATAACCTTTCTTGGCACAGTTGTTAAATGGATCACTGCAATTGTTAAGTGCATCACTGCAATTGTCAAATCAGTAACACAGCTGTTAATCTGGCTTCCCCTTTGACTTTGCTTGTCAGAAGGTCGCAAAATGTGATCACTTGACCCCAGGACACTGCAACTGTCATAAGTATGAGTCACTTGCCAAGCATTTGAATTTTGATCACATGACCATGGGGATGCCATAGCGGTCATAAGTATGAAAAACGGTTATAAATCACTTTTTTCAGTGCCATTGTAACTTCAAATGGTCACTAAAAGTACTGTTGTACGTACAGGATTGCCTGTATATTCAATGTATTGAAGAAGAAATGTACTAAGAAAAATCACCCTGGTAGTAAATGATACTTCTGAAGCAATAGTTTGAGGAATGTGATCTTAAATTTAGTTTAAGTCTGCTGGACAAATTACTTCTTATACTAAATTAATTGATTTGAACTTATGTTAGGGCATAATCAGCAAAGGCAATGAGATTTAGTTTATAATAAGGAGTAAGAAATTGTCTAATAAGATAATGTCATATTCTGTTACCTTTGGGAGGATGACTAAATATTGGAAAATATTATTTTCCCTATTTCATGCTGGTAGTCTTGTTTTCGTCGAAGAACTTTGGTTTTCAAATAAAGAGACAAGGTTCCCAGGCTTAGTCATTTATGGGTCAGCAGACCTGAGGAATGAATCATAAACCATTTAAGATCCTTAGTGTAATACTCTCTCAAGTCAACGGCCACTTAATAAAACTGCATCAGTTTCTGACTTTTCCTTAAAAGGTGAAAAGTTATGTTGTCATTCTGCATGAATGCAAACGGGTTTGGTAGCAAAGTCAAAGAATCAGATCTTTATTCTAAGGTATTATGTATATGAACATTCAAGTAGTCACAACAATAATAAAAGCACAAGTTAAGCAATAAGGTTTATGTCTTAAGCCAGACTTCAATATTTGATACATAGCTAAGGATATGATGTGCAGATCCTGAAGCTTTAGCTTTAAAATGTGACATTTTATTCTATATCATTTTTATTTTACTCATACATGCCCTTTTGTTCACCCCTTGCTAAATGCATTGTAAATACTGAATATATACCTACTCCTTTTTATTTTACAGTCTGTTATAACTGATGTGAACAAAATTATATGGTAAGATACAGGGTGGGTTCTAAACTTTTTTACTACCGGTTGTGTGGGCGTGGCTTATTTTGTGGGTGTGGCTTGATGATCATGTGACAATTCTTTAGGATTTAGCAGCGGTACTGGTCTACCAGGCTTTTAACTGCTTGCAGAGCTGTACCGGTCTACTCATTTTGTTTTTGGAGGCACTGGTCTACCCATTTATTTTTGCAGGCAATGGTCTACCTATTTATTTTTACAGGCACCGGTCTACTCATTTGTTTTCTTTTACCACTGATCAGCTATAGGGCGGCCCTTTGAAGCCCCGCGGCAAGAGTTTAAACAGTTTTTTCCCTCTAGCCGATAGCTGGGACTCAGGAGGCAGCAATAGATTGGGGGTGGGGCCAAATAAAAGGTAAGAATAATGTGGGGGGGAGGGGCAGAACCGGTTTGGTGACATCATATCATCACCACTACCGGCTTGGCCAAACCAGGCCGAACCGGAAGGAACCTACCACTGGTAAGATAGTGCCATTGTGAAATACATTCAGGACAGAGTAAAAATGAAAAGCTTCAAAAATAAAATTTTGTTAAATAATACTTATATACATAAATCTTTATAAACCTGAAAGCAGAAGAAGAGTTTTAAAGACCCCATTCGGAAGGAGTGGAAGGTCTTACCAGTTTTCTTTTTAAATTTATACAACTGTAGATAAAGACTTTTTATATCTCGAGAAGAACTAGATATGGTAGACCACTACATATACCTTGGCCAACGGATCTCAATGGAAGAACGGAAGGGAATTGATACAATAAAGGAAATTGAATGGCATGTTAAAGTGGTTGGCAGGCATTCAGCAAGCTAAGCATAATTTTCAAGAACAACCTCCCCCTAAGCTTGAAGAGAAAAAATGTAGATCAGTTTGTGCTACCTGCTCTAACATATGCCAGTGAAACATGGACACTAAGCTCACAATTGATACAAAAGCTACATGTGTCCAAAGAGCCATGGAAAGATACATGCTCGGCATTACAACACAAGACAGAAAGACCTGCACATGGATTAGAGAACAAACGAAAGTATATGACATCATCAAGAGAGTAAAAGAATTGAAATGGAAATGGGCTGATCACATAGCAAGAAGAACTGGTGGCAGGTGGAGCAAGGCGGTCATAAAATGGATCCCACTTGATAAAAAGCATCCACAAAAGAGACCTAAAACAAGATGGATCAATGACATCAGCAAATATTGTAGGCCCAATTGGCAAAAGAAAGCTCAGGACCGTATAGGTTGGAAACCTGTGACAGAGACCTTCACCCTGAAGTGGATAGATTATGGCTAAAGTGATGTCAAAGGTTTGCATTGAGCAACAGAAGCATGCAATTTTCAGTCAAGAAAGCCATCTGATTTTTAAAGGATATTAGGTCAGAAACTGCTATAATACATATTAAATTTAGTCTTTGATCAAGATAAACACATTTCTGGTAGGCTTACAGTAATTTTCTTTTAGATGTTTGATATTTTCAGTCCTGATCCAGTAAAGCTTCAATAATTTATCCAAAAAAAACCCAACGCCAATTCATTCTTATCAGCGATATCATGGATCAACCATCGCTAGCAGTTATTTTTCTTATTTTTATTGCTTTTGTTTTGAATCCTCTTCTCATATGAGGAGATTTATATTAAAGCGGAAACATAATATGTGAAGTTAAAACAACATTTTATGAAAAAGGTGATGTCGGTAGTATATTTATTCTAAGTAATCTTAAGTAATCTTTTATCTCTCCTGTAACAATAAAAAAGAGTTGCATAATATTTGAAACAATCATTTGTAATGTGGAAACAAAATGATGGGTGCATTTATGGATCAAAGCCTCACACCTTTATATATGCATGAACATATAGATCCTGGGTGTCAAACTCGATCGTGTTACATGACATATCATGATGTATCGCGATGTTTTTTGCCTTTGCAGAACCGGGGTGGGTGTGATGCATCTGTGATGCATCTGGCCGCCAGTTTGACACCCCTGATATAGATGTATGAACACTGTACAGGTGATCCTTGACTTGTGACCACAATTGGGTTGGAACTTCTGTTGCTAAGTAATACAGTTGTTAAGTGTGTTGTGCCTGATTTTACAACCTTTTTTTTGCCATGGTTGTTAAGTGAATCATTCTGATGATTAAGCAAATCACATGGTTGTTAAGTAAATCTAGGATCCTGCATTGACTTTGCTTATTGGAAGCCCCTGGGAAGATCACAAATGGCAATCACATAACCCTGGAACTGCAGCCATCCTAAATATATGCTAGTTGCCAAGTGCCCAAATTTTGATCACATGACCATTGGGACACTGCTATTGTCATAAGTGAGAGAACCGGTTATAAGTCTTTTTTTTCAGTACAAATTTCGAACATTGTTAAACTGAGGGTCATAAGTTGAGAAGTACCTGTATGTATATACAAAAAAAACAAAAAACCCTACACTTTTAATTTAGTTGGGTGAGATCCTTTTGAAAAATTAAATACATTTTCCTTTATTTATTCTTAATTTTATCAAAGTAGATACATTTATGTCTTTAATGAGCAGTTAATGAGCGTATATTGATACCCATCTTATACATATGACTTTGGGTGGCTAACAATTAAAAGCAAATTAAAAACAGGATAAAATAATCACAATTTAAAAAGCAATACTACTAGCATAGAACAGCTACCAAGAATATTTTGTAACATAGTCATTGGGGTGATGGACCCCAAATCTTCTTTTCTTCTTGCTTTATTTTTCTTGCTGTACATCAGCCAGAATCCTTTGGAATTTGAGTGGGTTACCAATACACACACACACACACACACACACACACACACACTGAATGGAAATAACGAAAGCAGGGACGATCTACGAGAAAGGGGATGATATGGAGAAAAGATGTTAGGATGAACTAGATTTAGTGAGATGTTCTTTTTTTTTCTTATTATCCCCTGCTTACTACAGCTTACTTTTTTGGAGGGTGGTATCAGTGGTGGGTTTCAACATTTTTTACTACCGGTTCTGTGGGTGTGGCTTGGTGGGCATGGCATGGCTTGGTGGGCGTGGCTTGGTGAGCATGGCAGGGGAAGGATACAGCAAAATCCCCATTTCCTCCTGATCAGCTGGGACTTGGGAGGCAGAGAATAGATGGGGGCGGGGCCAGTCAGAGGTGGTATTTACCGGTTCTCCGAACTACTCAAAATTTCCACTACCGGTTCTCCAGAACTGATCAGAACCTGCTGAGACCCACCTCTGGTGGCTATGCTTTGCATACAGTAGCAGTGCTTGTCAGATATTGCCTACGTATGATGCCCCAGGCACCAGAAGGGGTTAAGTCTTCTAAGTCTACAGATATCCCATGTGACTGTATAAACCAATGAACTCCCTTATTGGAGTCATACCCACAAATCAATTGGATATCTTCCCTAATTTCTTCCCATCCATCTCAGCAAGACAGCAGTGAACCTCTCTCCCTCTCAACCTCTG
>WNWU01000005.1:27093599-27137557 GCA_012654045.1 Ptyas mucosa | reverse complement strand
ACTTCCGCATAGACTGAATGAGCACGACCATCAGTATATATCTGACAGTGCTTGCCTAAAAAGAAAATAGAACAATAGATATGTATCTAGTATATCTGCCAATAAATACTTTTGTGCTGATTTTCTGTTGAAAAATTCTTAGCCATCCTAAAAATATTTCTCAGTGTAACAAGTGTTTTACATGTTTTTCTGAAAAAAAAAATATCCAAAGACAAATAGGCTGTCCAGGACTTGCTGCCCTGTAAGGTAACTCTAATATAAATGAATGATGAGCCCCATCATCCTGAAAAATTCCGGAATATTCTGTCAGGACACCAATCGCCAAACCCTTCTTTGATATATGTATCATATATTTTATTTTTTTTATCAAACTGGTGTGCTGCTGACTCCCAATGGCTCTGAGGTCACAACAATCAAAATAAGGAAATTATAATAAAAACAATTACATGGAAGGGGGGAAAAGATAAAATATATTCTTATGTGCTTACTGAGTCATAAGAAGAATGGGGGTAATCAACACATTTCATACAAATGTAATGAGTTCCTTGTAATAACACACATAGTACATTCTTTGTATACGCTAAATGTATGGAATGTTTTGTGCATATAAAGTAGAATTGTGTTTGTGCAGCATATCTCATAGTTCCATACATGACGATTTTAAAATCCTGTTTTTGATCTGTATAGAGTTAAATGGCTTGAGACCTACTCAATGACCAGACGGGCTTTTTAAATTATGCCTCCTCCATCTGTAGAATTCTCTCTCTGCAAAGTTCTTTGGCCTTCTTATTAACCAGTATAAATGTTATACTCCCAGGATGATTTTGTAATGATTTTTTTCTTGTTTTTTGTAACGTATTCCACTTTTTTGTTTTATAATCTTATTCCATTTGTAGGTTCTTCTGAGAGCTTTTGATAAAGAATGGCTAAAAAGATTGTTTATATGAAAATATATTAAATAAAACACTCTGCATATATTGATTCCCCAATTTTATGTAGAGGGTATTGGGTTTTAGGTCAAGGTTATAGCTCCTAATGTTCCCCTAATATATACTCTGGATCTCGGTTTTTATGAGTACACATAGCTGATTAAATGCAAGTTTGGATTATTAAAGCAAGGACTTTTAGATATCATTCTGTAATCTCAGATCTTCTTACATAGAGTGCATATGAATTGGGACTTCTTCCTGTTATCCCAAAATAAAAGAAAATGACAAAGGATTTTTAATATGTTTCAGAAATCGAAACTAGCTTTCATACATTCTAAAAGCAAAACAGGAAAAGTTAAGTATATGAGAAAAATTATTTGGTGCAAATCATTTCCTCGGTGCTAATTAGGCTAAACATTTTTATTCATTCAAATGAAAAACAACTGAGCTGGCTCAGATGTGGATTAATTCAGGTCTATAGTAGTTACATTCATTTGTGAATATTTTTAACAACCGATAAATAGTAAAGGCTGTTACTATGGATACTTGGATTGCTAGATGTGTAGCTGCTTGGCTAACATTTCTGCTAAAGGGCATTTTCCTACATCATAAACCTTGTTTGGCATAATACATAAATATCCATTGCTTTAAAATACACACTTCCCAGCTGAGTATGTTTAGAATTTTTTCAAATTACTATTGTTGCATTAACTTTGGATTTATCACTATTATATACTGTATGTGTACTATAGATATGTATGTATACACATATACAAACATGTATATGTGTATGTGTATGTATATGTATATACATACATATGTATACTGTATATATGTTTGTTTGTGTGTGTGTATATGTGTGTATGTATATACAGTATATATAGTGTTGTGAAAGAGAGATTTCTAAATTAAATAGCTTTATTTTAAAAACCAAACTCAATCCTCACTTAGTGCTTTCCATGTATAATGCAGCTGTTTTGTGAATTATGATGTTACAGTAGCAAAAGTAGATTATCAAACTAATTCTGGGGCTTTCTGATAAAAGCTCACCCCCTCAGATTGTTCTACATTTCCTTTTTGATTCAGCGAACTTTTCTAAGATTCATTCTAGTCTTTGCTCTTCAAAGTTGAAGCTTAATTTGTTGCAGAATGATGAGTACTTGCAGCTTTCCATTACATCCACTGGCAGTGCTTGGGTGGGGAGCACAGATATGAGAGATAAGAGTCCCCCAGTGTGGTTGGTTCATCTGGCTGAAGGAAAAGGGACTTAGTCAAGCATTTTTCATAGGGTCTTCTTTGTGAGCTTCTCACATAAATATTTGCTGCATTAAAATGAATCATCGCTTAAACCACAAATCTGACTGCCCTACAAAAACTGCATCTCAGTGCAGCCTCCTTCCAACAAATTCTTGGTTCAACAGACCCTCTCTGAAGAATTTACCCTGTATTTTTGTGACATTAGAACTTCAGAAAGTTCTTTAGAAAGGGTCTGTTGAACCAAGCATTTGTTGGAAGGAGGAATTGTGCTGAATTGAAAGTCTGAGGATGTTGAGAATAAGTAGATTGGGAAAAATGATTAGGGTTTGTGCTGCTTTTTTAAATCTGAAGTTGTGTGCTGACTGTTGTTTTGTACATTTATTTTATTGTTTTTATTTTTTATTATTGCTTGTGAGACTCCCAGGGTTATGTTGCATAAGATGGGTGGCTATACAGATCTGATAGGTAGGTAGGTAGGTAGGCGGACAGGCAGATTAATTTATTTCCTAGGCCATATGACATTGCAGAATCTAAGAGAAATGTCCTATAGAGCCAGGACTTCCCCCAACATAATTTGGCAAATCATGGCAACATTTCGAGCCAGCTTCATATAAATTCTACCCCTACTTAAAATACAGTTCTGTGGAAAATGGTATGTTATCCTTTTCTTGTTGCTAGCTCACTGGAAAGAATGTAAACAGTGGTAAACATATGTTTACATATAAGAGGTATATTAATTGGAGAATGCTTCACATCTGGAGCATTCAAACAGAATTTCCAACAGAGACTTCATGATGGTGTGGGAGAATTGCAGGTGAATATAGGAAAACAAAGTGCAGGCATTGGAAAAAAGTGATTCAGTAAATCATAACAGAAGATATTTTCTTGAACTCTTGCAGCTAGTAGCAAACCATGATCCTGGAATTCAAGGGTGAAATAGTTTACCTTGCAATACAAGTATACACATCATTGACTTCAAGATGAATTGTTAATTATCATTTGCAGAACGATTTTGCAGTTAATTTCCCAAAAAGGTAAGGAAGCTAGGTGTTTGTTTTTTTTATTTTTGTTTTTGCATTAGTTTTTGGTGTAACACATAAGCAGAGACAAATCATTTATACAGAAATAACATATTTTAAATATTATATTGTATTTATTTAAAATATCAATGTCACTCCCAGGATCCCACTAAGTTATATAAATAACAACTTGGTCTGTTGTGGCATAGAAATAAAAGCCTGCATAGTACAAGTCTATGATGGTACTAGTATAACAAATGGAACACTAAATGCTATGCAGAGTTTCTGAACAATAAATGTAAAGTTATCTATCTCCATTGTTACAACAGCAGTTTGAACTTGGCATTTGCCTTTGCCTGTGAAAATATGGGCAGAATTGCAAATTTCTTTATTTTTATCAAAAACACTTTCCATTTATATCACATTCTTCTCCAAATTCAGATTTCTGAATTGCAAAAAATCAACATCAAAAAACATACAGCAGAATTATTAGCTTGAATAAATTGTCAGATATTTACTTGGCATGACATACTTCATTGTGCTTAGTTGTTAAATCAATACTTTTAATAACTGTATTGTTTCTGCAAGTATTATGCAAATTCTGCAGTATGTGTAAAAGTTAAACCAAAGAGAGATAGATAAGCTTTGTGTTTTATCTGAAGTGCTTTTTGAACATGAGGTGCTATCAGATTACTGTAGAAATCAGATTATGGCAGGGCTAAACTTGCTTTCTCATTAACTCTTTGAGTGGTAAACTGTATAATCTGTGAGATCATGAGGAGAATTTCAACATTGTGACTAGTGTAAATGTCATTGCAGAAAATGTTGCAGAAGAAAATTCCATCAAATAAGAAAAAGGGAATCTGCTGTATGTTTCCCAAATTTATGACTGCACCATTTATGTATTTAAGTGATGATTTAAATTCCATATTTAAATGGAGCCAATATAGGCAGTCTGAAATACCATTACTTTCTCGACCATTTACAAAATGTACAAATTGTAATAGTGATATGGATGGATTTGAAGCAGTGGTGAAATTCAATTTTTTTTTTACTACTGGTTCTGTGGGCGTGGCTTGGTGAGCATGGCAGGGGAAGGATATTGCAAAATCTCCATTCCCACCCCACTCTGGGACCAGCCAGAGGTGGTATTTGCCGGTTTTCCAAACTACTCAAAATTTCCACTACCAATTCTCCAGAACCTGTCAGAACCTGCTGGATTTCACCCCTGATTTGAAGCCAAAATCTTTGATTAGATGGCTGCACATCAGAAGTTTGATGTGGTGCCATGCTTTGTTGTTTTTAATAGTTTTTATGTGCTTAGTTTTATAATTGAACTATGGCTTTTATGCTGTTTCAACTCTTGATTGGGAATCACCCAAAACTGGTTATAAGAGGGATGGCTATATAAATGTTTTAAATAAATAAATACATGTTCCTCTCTATCTCAATTATTGTCCTCCAGATCCAAAGAGGATCTAGTTCAGAAGTTGCTGGAAAGACTAAATTAGCCTCATCTCTCTTTTTAGCCTTTCTTCCCAATTTCTGCCATAGAAACAGATACGTTTTGCGGTAATCCCCCTGTGTACATGATCTTCAACCAAGTTTCAGTTGACTTGATGTGAACAGTAACTCAGATATTGCTGAATGTGGAGCAGGGGCTTGTATCTCCATTCACTGCATTTTGTTTCTATGTCAAATTCAGACCTATTTGAGGAATTGGTGATGAACACCTTTATCATTGTCCTCCTGGAAGAGAAAACAGTCTTTCCATAAGAATTGGAGACTTTAACTTCATCTGTGTTTGGCCTTCCCTTTCCTTGTCTCTGATTTCCCACTTGATCTCCTTGACCTTGAACAAACATTAGCAGTGTTGGCCTTTGAACCTAGCCAGAGGTTATCTTGTCTCCGTTTTCTTTGCTTGGATGTGTCTGTACTAGTAGTAGTTCCAAAGTAAGTGACAAATCCATTACGAGTGTCTTTTGTTCTGCCAAAATTGTACATAAAGTACTTGCATAATATTTGGCTTGCTTGTGAGTTATTTTTCTTGTAATTTGGAATTACACACTATATGTCACCTAACATCATTTAAATAAGTAGAAAATTATTCCAGAAGACAAAAGTTTAGAATGAAATCTACTCTGCTTCCTCTCTATCACTTTAGAAACATTTCTGAAGTTGCTGCTCTTCTTAGAAGTAGCTAATTATTTTTCATTCTTTCTAGAACTTTATCTCTTTCTTCACAATCTATCCTGAAATTCTAAGTTTATTTTATTCTCTCTCTGTATTAGTGTTCTCATCACATTCATCACATTCCTTAGCTTTCCCACACACGCCCTAATTCAGTCCATAGACGCCCAAGTCAAAACAGTGAGCCAGATAGTACTGCTCTCACACCTGTGGTTTGCTCAGGACCAGCATCACAATTTAGGCAGAGTGAAGAGGCTGCCTCAGGAAACTGATTCTGGGTGTTATGAATGTTTTGTTTGTTATGAGCAAAATTGTTAGTTATTTCATTGATGTTACTGCCCAGGCTAAGGAGAGATAACTTGGCCATCTTTACATGAGAGGCTGAAGGATGGTGGCCCTGTAAAATATATTAAGATGGTCCTTAATCTACTCACCCTTCAATACTCTGCCGGGCAAAATATAGATGTGGTTTGAAATATGCAGTAGCTATGTTACAGTACCTGTTCTTTTCTCATTGGTTGCTAGGAATCTAAATGTAGATATTTTGAAACTTTCATCTAGCAAAATGATTTATCATAAAGACTGCTAAACAATCTGTAGTGTACTTTTTCCTAGAAATAATTTAGCCATCAGGAATTCTCACGCATTTTTAACAATGTTAAAGGGAGGAATCATCTTAAGCATTTACTACAAACATAACAAAAACAAGTTAAAGCTTCTTAGAAATGATGATATAAAAAAATCTTCTTAGGCTTTTTGCTTTTCATTTTATCCAGTATCCAACCTAAGAGAGACCTTTTGAAAATAATGGGAATTGTTGTTTTTTTAAAGTAAAGTATTAAATATTTAAGATTTACAGTACATTAAAAAAAAACCCAAGCCATTTGCTACCTTTTAAGAAGTCACTTGAAAGTCTATTTTTTCTAGCCACAAGAAAATGTAAAAAGACTTGAATTGATAATTATTAACAAGTCAGCACTCAATATTCTGTAAATTGTAGCATAGCCAAGGAAATAAAAATTAGAACAAGTTTATACAAAGATATCAGTGGAATTAGGTAGCAGCTGATGGATTTCTCAGTGGTTTGTACTACGTTCAATGAGAGAAAATAAGGACTTGCAGTCTCTGTTGTGGTAAATGCGGCTGAGTTCTGATGCAAGTGTATGCGTGTGTCTTGTCCTTCATCAGAATTTGGGCTGGGAGTGGCAGTGTTATAATTATACTGTCTAAACTTTAATTCCCCCAAGAGTTACTCACAGTCAAGGTGACACAAAGAAGAATAGTCAATTAGTCAGTGTAGAAGTGAAAAATAAAAACAGTCCAAGTTGTTTTTAAATAATCTGTATTTTTCTCAAGGATAATCTTATTAAAATGTCCACAGCTACTGGTACCAGTCTGTCAAAAAATAAAAAAAAATTAAAAGATGAGCAATAATCGGTGCTCATGGACAAGTTCTTGGAGAAAATTGAATATTAAAAAGGTGGTGTTTTCTGTTAAAGAAGACCTCAGCATTTTAGACATGTCAGCGAAAAGGAAAACATGAACCCATCATTGTAATGGAGACAAAAGACAGTGATTTACAGCAGAGTCAGCAGACTGTCCAAGAATGCATGAGGTTCAACAAGTATCAGGTTCCAAAAGCAAGTTCTAATGTCAAGAACTATAGTATGAGCAATAAGGTTGCTTCAAAGTTATTATAAAGAACTAAAGGAAGATGCTGCTTCCTGCCCAAATAATACTGAACCATCCATTAAGTTTCAGAAACAGTTGCAACTTCCTTTCTTTCTGTATTTCTGGACTCCCAAACGCCTATGCTACTTCTCAAAGTCAAGCTTGCCTTCCAAGGAAACCAAGACTATGTTTTCACCAATAATCTCATAGTCTACTGGCCCTGCATCCAGTTTCCTTGGGAGGCAAGCTTGACTTTGAGATTCCTATACCTTCTGCCTCTGGTTCTAAGATATGTGATTGGACTTCTAGACTGGTCTTTCTCAGAATGTCCAGTGCCAATGGAAACATCAGCAGTGAAGGAATGTAAATAATTTAACAATTCTAATTATTTATATTTCTAGTTTTAAAACCCTGATCTTTTAATTAGATTATCACTAGCCCCATTGTTTAGAAAGAATACCAAAACACACATTCACATGCACACAAAGACACAAAGGTACTTTAAACTGGCCCTCTGAAATGATTTAATTTCAGAGTATGTACTCTAAGGATATATATTGTTTTAAATATTTCTTTGCATTTCATTTTGTTGTAGCCGCTATAATTATCTTGGTCAGATGGAAAAATGTGCTAGAAAACTAATAAAACAAATGTATAGGCTATACAATTGTATAAGAAATCAACAGCTAGATTACGCCTTAAACTCTGCAGTGGCATGTTATTAGTGAGATGTTGCTTATCTAGTAAGATAGCTCAGAAGTCACCTTCCTGTAGGAAACATGACAAATGTTAACTCAGTGCCTTCTTTAATGCTTATTTTTCCTGCTTTATCTATACTACTCTGGTTGCAGGCAGCTATGCATTAGTAGTCCCTTAAATTGAGAACATTTGAACAAAAATTGGCTTTAAGGAAGAGAGGTTAAATAATTTGAATATATTTGCTAAAATAAAAAATTCTTGAATAGTCATCCGACCATTTCTGATAACAGTGAATGAACTTGATAAAATAAAATTGGGAAAGAAGGAAGTATGTAAAGTTTCTTATTAGGTAATAAACGGTAGAATTCGATTTGGAGTGGTAATGAGAGAAATATTTCCTTAAGAATTTCCTGTAGATAGTGATTAGATACAGATCTCTGAACTTCGATAGTCTACCCGCAAGTATTTGAGCTTTAAGCTTAACATAATGTTTGTCTAACTTAGACGTCATTTTTGTTATATTTCCAAGACATCTGGTGGAAACACTTTAGAATGAAATATATTTTCTTTCCTAGCTGGAACCGATCAGTTAATGTAGATAAGAGAAACAGCTATCCATCTCCTTTTTTCTTTTTATTTTCTGTATTTTTACTTCATGTAAAGCAACCTAAAAGTTCAAGGCAACAAATAAAGCCTCTGTTGTTTTACTAATTGTTGTTAAAAGTTCTGCATTACATCTATATCTCAGTTCTTATTTCTGGGTCATCATCCACATATTTAGCTCAATAAGAATTTATCTAATGGCTAACAGATGGATTTTCTGCATTTTCCTTAGGTCAGCTGGGGAGGACAGAACCAGTCTTGGTTGAAAAGTTGAGTGATACACTCCTCCCAAAACATCATATAGTTCATACCTATCTTACACTCCCATAATACATAAAAGTAGCTTTGTTTAATAATAAGTTGGTTAGACATTCCATAGAAATTATCTCTCCAGAAAAGAGGTACTCTATGAGAACATTATTCTTTCCTACATAGTTTATTTGTATAATAATTTCTTTATGCTGGCTGTTGAAGTGGTCTGAGAACAAGAAAACAACTTTTAGTCACATTGTAATGATTTTCCAAAACTGTTACTGAGATTCTTATCCAAAATAAAAAGAAATATGTGTCTATATGAGCAACCAATGATATATTGCTGCTACAGGCAATAGAAAGTAAACTGAGTTATTCTTCCACAAGCATAAAATAATACTAATTGTCAATAACACTTGGTAAAATCATATCAATGCTTATTGTAGAAATGCTTGTAGTACCCCATGTTAAAGTGCAGAATTCCTAAACCTTGTATAAACCTTACCAGGCCAATATTCACTTACATAAACATAGCAGATTTTAATCCAGCCAGAAATTTAGCTCCAGTCCTCTCAGAATGGATAACTTAAAAAAAAATCTATTTGTTCTTTCAAATGTATTTTTTAAGTGAAACTATATTTTCAAAACTGCAAGGCTACTCATTAATGTCAGCTAGATCTAGACTTGCCCAGGGGTGGGCTTCAGATCCTTTAGCAATGGGTTCACTGCCCCGTTGCTAGGTTGGTGTGCCATGGTGGGCGTGGCCTAGCCACTTGCACCACGGGGGGGGGGCATTTTTCACTCTCCCCAGGCTCTGGAGGCTTTCTTCGAGCCTCCAGGAGGGCAAAAACAGGCCATTTCCAAACTTCCGGAACTTCCGGGAGGCCCATTTTTTGCCCTCCCCAGCCTCCAGAGACTTTCCTCGAGCCTCCAGGAGGGCGAAAACAGCTTCCCCCAGGGTCCGGAGGCCCTCTGAAGGCCAGCAACAGTTTCTGGACTTCCGGAACCTTCGATAGGCCTGTTTTTTGCCCTCCCAGACCCTCTGCGTGGCTTCTGCACTTACCTGGAATGATGAACAGTCCGCGTGGAGACTCCTGGGAGGGGAGGGGTGGGCATCGGCATGGCCAGCCAGGGGTGGCATTTGGGGGTTCTCTGAACCCCGGTGATCCTTGGCTATAGGATCTCCTGAACCCTGCTGAACCCCCAGGAGCTCACCCCTGGACTTGCCATAACTAGACTGCAGGAATCAGATGACTGCTGAATGACAATATCTTATTAGAGTTTTCTAGGCCTCTTTTTTGCTATTTGGTAATGACTGATGTTTTGCTTCCCAGATATTGTAGCCTTATATGTGCCCCTTGTAGACAATATTAGAACATAAAAATGCTGGATCGCTGCAGATCTTTGTCTTCTGAAGTGTTTGGTGCTTGAGTATCCCCATTAAACAACCGTTTTAATGAAGAGGATATTTTCACAAAACGGATATCATGACAGGAGGCTATCATTGTCAGTTGCGTAATGAATATGCTCACCAGACTAAAAATTATTGATTATCCTGGCTGGTATATATCTTCATTATTTTAAAACATAAAATTATTTCAAAGTGGCTTAATGATAATAGCAATAGCAGTAAACATAGTTTAATCCAACTGATAGCCATCAGTTACCAGTTAATCACAAAGAGTTTTGTCACACTGAGGCTAAATCATACCTGAAGGCCTTCCCAAAGTTTTTTCCTTGAATTTGCTCTTCCATAAATTCTACCTCAGCCTGGTATGTCAGGCTTGTAATTCTGAAGATTCTGACCGTTGTAATCCTACTCTATCTGGAGGCACCAGGTTGGAAAAGAGCTGATCTTGGCCAAACTCCTGAATTTAGAAGCATTCCTAGCAAATTAATCCATGCTACTGAAAAGGAAAGATAGTAATTAACCAGAGAGCCTATTTACTTATTTGAAGTCTGAGCTCAACCCATATTAAAGGATAATGCTAAATATGCTGTTCATTGTATGTAGCTAAAAGAATAATGTGGTAGATCATTGCTGTACTATGTACCATAATATATATGTACTATGTACCATAATACATACACCCCTAGGGTGGAAGGGGAAGCAGTCATGAATCCTTTTAGAGATCAGGAGTGTCTTGCAAGGAAAAAGTGGAATATTAGAAATTGTGTGAACTTAGCTTTTTGTCATGCTAACATGCTCTTTGCTTTATTTTTTTCCATGGGAAAGGTTTGAATAAATCTTACACTGCAATCTCAGTTGGTACTCTTCAGGAATTACTCAGTTGGTAGATGAAGTCTTTTTAAAATTGAGACAGTTTAGAATGTTTTAAAATGCAAAATAAATGATTCTGCTTCTCTGTAAAGTAGTCCATTACTGGGATGAAAATGTGTTATATTCTCAGATACCCCCAGACTAAAAATTTTGGAACAAAAAATATTTCCTTATATCTTGAAGGGTTTTTAAGGTATGTGAGCTTAGGCTTCTTTTATGGTGAAAGAGTCATGTTGTCAAAATTATATTCACATATCAACAAAAGAACACTATCCCTGGATCAGACCAAAGTTCTTTTTGATGCAGTATTTTCTTTTTCAACATGGCCAAACATCTGCCTCTAGTTCAGGGATTTCCAACCTTGGCAACTTTAAGCCTGGCGGACTTAAATTCTGGGACTTGAAGTCCGCCAGGCTTAAAGTTGCCAAGGTTGGAGACCCCTGCTCTAGTGCTCACATGTGTGTAAGTGAGCACTGTATGTATGTATGGAATGGGACCATAATTATTGTTTCTTCATAACTGATGTTTGAGGCATGCTACCCCCCTAGCGTGGAAGTAACATTGAGTCATAGCCCTTATAGATCTGTCTTTCAATCTCCTTTTAAAACCATTGAACAATTGTGCTTGCTTTTGCCTGTTCTAAACTCTTTGCAATCAGCTTCAATGGATGGTCCCTGGTCCTAGTACTTTGAGAGAGAGAAAAACTCAATTTTTACAATATACAATGATTTTGTAAATCTCATTGGTGTTCTCTGAGCTTGGTTGTTTATTTGCAGACATGTCATTAACCAACTAGGTAATGAATATTGTAATCAGTAATATTGAAATGTCTACAAGCAAATAATGAAGCTCAGAGAACACAAAGAACTCCATAGCTCAAGTCTGAGCTACAAATATTCTCTTCTATTTATGTAACTTGGTTATGCCCTTCTTAGGCTGCCTTTAAAAAGAAAATGAGAGAAAGAGGAGGAAGAGAGCATGCATTTTGCATAAAACAACTGGTTTTTATCAATCAAACTAAAGCAGCTAGATAACACTCCTGTTCCAATATTTTGTAATATGTTAGATTTTATTTTACATCCAGAAGTCACTCTATTCACTCATATTTCATCTTGTATATTATACTCCAATTATATCCATATTTTCAAACAAGTACTCTTATTTCCTCATCCTGGCTTAAAAATTTGTAGCAGTGGAATAGAAACACCAAATATTTTCTTAAGTTATGGGTATGAACCTTTTTCACAATCTCTTTGTCTCCTTTTCCTCTCTTGATTAATATGTCCACCTATTAATTTATTTTAAATGCTGGTCCTATCCTTTTCACATGATTCAGAATAGAAATATGTAGACTATATCATCATAGGCTAACTAGACTTGGGTTGCTTTGAGACTAAACAGGTCTACTGTTAATAGAATTTCAGCCATGAATTTTTGTTTAAACTACTGCCTAATGGAAGCAAGATATTTCACAATTCAGAAACTAAACTGTAGATCAAATGTATTTTGGTTTTAGGGAAGCCTCGAGAGCTGATCTGGGATGGTAATTATATTCACAGTTCTTCTTAACTTTCTTAGAATTATTGGCACCGGCATCACTAAAAAGCAGCTTATTTAAATGTAATAGTTCCTGAACTCAGTACAGGCATTTCTTTCATCATGTGTATAAGGACTGAATTTAAAACTGAAAGAGAATCTAAAAACTAAAAGAACCAAGGGGCCCATTTTTCTAGTTTGAGGCCACTGGAATCTATTCGTTAGAAAAATATGAAACCTGAGTATCCTACTTCCCACATTTTTAAGGTTCCCATGCTTATCTGTATCTGTAATAATTACAGTGTGTCTATAACAACTAAGCCTCATACAGAAAATTATTTAAAACATCACATTACTATCTAAATTAAGATAAACTTAAAAGAAAGAAAAGAGACAGACAGAAAATGTAAGATGCAAGTGATATCCAAATATCAAGTAACTGAAATTAATACATTTAGCCTGCATCTTGAAGCCCAGAAGATATTAAAATACTGTGGAGATCAGAAGGGAGAGAGGACTAAAAATCAGAGCAATAACAGAAAACTATGAAAGTGAGAGAGAAAGGGAAGAAAACCCTATTTAAAAAGTCAGGAGATACACAAAAGATTGGTGGGTGGAAGGAATGAAAGGTTGAATGGGAAACTTAAAATACTACTAATTTCATTTTCATCTATACCGATTAGTGTACATTTAAAGTGACAAAATTCGACTTAGACTTATTCTAAGTCTAAATTCTAAGTCTACTGTGAAAAACATAACATTATGCCTTTGCCTGGATAACTACTTTATAATTAAAAATAAAATATGAAGAAACTCCAAATACAAAATGTATAGAATAGGACCCACTCATGGTATGGAGGAAGGAGCCAGCAAAAGATAAGAGTTTGAAATGGGCCAAATCTGACCAGGAAACTGGAGGGGGAAAAAAATCTAGGAAAAGATCCTCACATACTTACCTACTGTATTGAAAAAAAAAATCCTTGTTCCGTTTTTAGCATTTTCCTTCTGACTTTGTGGTCATAGATGCAACTCACCCTGATCTTCTCAGTTCACATGCACATACAAAAAATGTTGCAGTATTTTGTATGCTTTCCTATTATGACCATCAGCTTATGCACTTTTATTTGGTGCATAATTAAATTGAGCCACTTTTGGCAGGTCTTGGATATGCTGGTTATCTGGTGTATAGGTTTTTTAAAATGT
Source organism: Ptyas mucosa (assembly GCA_012654045.1). NCBI lineage: Eukaryota > Metazoa > Chordata > Lepidosauria > Squamata > Colubridae > Ptyas > Ptyas mucosa. The sequence continues at coordinate 27,123,917 of WNWU01000005.1, read as the reverse complement.
GCGTGTCTGTCTCCCTCCTCCCCATCCTAAACAATTCTACAGGAGAAAAATAGAAACAGGCCTAGTATTGATTTAATGTCATTATAGTTCAGTGTATAACTAATCTTTGATGGGGTTTGATTTGGAGAATGAAGAGAGATTCAAATGCATAGTATAATGGATTGTAAAAATGGATTGTATATAAGAAACAGCTATGTAAAAAAAGTACATGATTATGAATAGAATGAATTCCATGTTTTGTTTAATTTTAAAGAACAGTGGGAAACATTTTTGTGTGTATTGAAAAATGTCACAAAAATTAAAAATAAAATAAAAATGATGATGTAGCATTTAAAATATATAGGGAATACTGTAAATTGTTTCCTTACAGAAGACACAGTTAGCTTTATACTTTCTGAGAGATCCAACAACAATCAAATTAAAAATATAAAATGGATTATGGCCAACTGATTTTTCCTGCATATTTTAAGCAGTATATGCTTAAATAAAACAGTGTATTAGGAGAATGTGAATCTTATGCAGATGACATAAAAGGGAGTATAATCAGTCTTTGAGAAATCAGTGAAGGGCAGGATACATTTCAGTAGTTGAGAGACTACACTTGAAAAAAAAATGGCAGCCAAAGGCAGAACAGAACAGAGAGTTTTTGAGGTATTTCATTTGGGGATGCTTGGAGATTTGGGGTTTGGTATATTAAATCTCGGGGATGCAGTGGCTCAGTGGCTAAGACATTGAACTTGTCGATCAGAAGGTCAGCAATTCAGTGGTTCGAATCCCTAGTGCCATGTAACGGAGTACTTAGCAATTTGAAAGCACGTAAAAAATGCAAGTAGAAAATAGGGACCACTTTGGTGGGAAGGTAACAGCGTTCCATGCACCTTTGGCATCAGGTCATGCCGGCCCCATGACCACGGAGATGTCTTCGGACAGCACTGGCTCTTTGGCTTAGAAACGGAGATGAGCACTGCCCCTAGAGCCGGAAACGACTTGCACGCATGTGCGGGGGAACCTTTACCTTATATTAAATCTCAATGGAAGTTTATTCAGCAATTTGTCTCATCCTGCCAAAGTTAATGTCTCTGACTCTGGATGGGTCAACATTCACTTGCACAGATCTGGTGTGCAGCTTGGAAGTCCTTTTGGATACACAGTTCCTGCTGGAAGAGGAGAGGGACAGCCATAGCCAGGGAGACTTTTGCACAAATCCATCTTGTGCACCAATTCCTGGACTGGGAGGCCTTGTCCACAATCACTCCTGCCTTAATCACCTCCCATTTGGATTACAGGTAATTCTCAACTTACAAAAGTTCATTTAGTGACCATTCAAAGTTACAACAGCACTGAAGAAAGTAAGTTATGACTGTTTTCACAGTTACAACCTTTGCAGCATCCCCATTATCATGTGATCATTATCAAATTCAGATTCTTGCCAAGTGGTTCATACTTATGACCGTTGCAGCATCGTGGGGTCATGTGATCCCCTTTTGCAATCTTCTTTTGAAGGCAAAGTCAATGGCAAAACCAGATTCACTTAATAACCAGGTTACTAACTTATCAACTGCAGTGATTCACTTAACAACTTGGGCAAGAACTATCGTAAAATGGGAAGAAAGTTTGCAAGGTTGGGCTAAGGTTGTGGTAAGTCGAAGACTATCTGTACTGCAATGCGCTCTACATGAGGCTGCCCTTGAAGACCATTCAAAAGCTACAACTGCTCCAGGATACATCAGACACTGCAGTTTGAGTGTCCTATGGTTCACCAGAGCAACATCATTGAAATACTGGCTCCCAGTTGCTTTCACTTTTACATAGCATAGGGTTGGTTATTTTGGGAGTGCCACTCCCTGAAGGTGTTTCCTATTAGGTTAGATAGGGTGGGTGAGCCAAGCATTGAGCTAGGATGGGGGTTGAATTGCAAAGATGGATGGCCTGGCACCTGGAGGAAAGGTATTTTTGTTTTTAACTGTTTTTTATGGCTTGTTATGAGCAAGATAGAATCATCATTTGAGGTAGACAGCAATATAAGTTCTGTAAGGAAATAAATATTCCCCCCCCCTTCAGTGATCTGATTTATAAGTGTTCCAAGAAGTACAAAAAAAATTGGTGACTAGAATAGAATAGAATAGAATAGAATAGAATAGAATAGAATTTTATTGGCCAAATGTGATTGGACACACAAGGAATTTGTCTTGGTGCATATGCTCTCAGTGTACATAAAAGAAAAGATACGTTCGTCAAGAATCATAAGGTACAATACTTAATGATAGTCATAGGGTACAAATAAGCAATCAAATCATATTAGGAAACAGTCAATATAAATCATAAGGATACAAGCAACAAAGTTACATACAGTCATTAGTGGAAGGAGATGGGTGAACAGAATGATGAGAAGATTAATAGTAGGGCAGACTTAGTAAATAGAAAAACTAGTGAGGCCCCTGTAATAATGCGAGCCCAATTCCCCATCTCATGCAGTGTGTGAGTAATCTCAATTAAAAGTTCAAACTGTATATGTATAATATTTCTATATACAGAAAGACCCAAGACAGGAGCTCATGGAATGTAAGATACAAGACTACAGAACCGCAAGCTTACCATCAAGAAGCAATTAATTTATTTTGCTCTATAAGGGTAAAGGCAAAGCTGCATAGAAGGCTCTACCTTGTTTGCAGTATTTTTTTAATCTACAGAAGAATTAGAATAAGGTAATTATTAATTAATAAGCTACAGTCAGAAAACCCAACTGGTAACATTCTTAAATCACAGTTTCTTCTACCTGAATCTCAACAGGTCCACTTCCCCTTCAGGTAAAAAGAAATGCTTTCAAGAAATGATTCTGCAGGGTCTTTTCATGTTACGGCTCAAAAAATTTAATTTAACCAGTAGATTGCTTACACCGTTCTTTCTCTTTGTTCTTCTTTTGTGTTCAGTTTCTATTAATATTTCATATTAGTGGTTGGCCACGGCAGCAGTCTTTTGGGACATTGGCAAAGAGGGCAGCTGTAATGCTGTACAATCTGGCTGTAAAGTGGCTCTTGTTTTATGAACCGCAAAACAGTGCTTATACCAGTAAGACATTTGGGTTTGTTCTTCAAAGATTATATGTAGCCAGATGGTCAGAGAACAAGATTTTAAAGAGAAGTAGACTCTATTCCCAATTCTATTGTAGTAGGCTATCATCTCCTTTAAATGTGCCATGTACTATATTCTGCTCTACTAGTTGAAACACTCAGGTTACACTTCTATGTATTGTGTTGTCTCCCATAATTCTGAACTGCTGAACTACTAGTGTTAAATGCAATTGGACTTTAAACCTGATAACAAAATCCGGGTTGATTTAACTATTTTGCGTGCGTTGTACAAATTGTATGCACACTTGATGAAGTGGGTTGTATAAAATTGATAAATGTATTTTAAAGTTGGAAAAATGTACTCGCTAAACGTTTTATTGTATGTTGGAATGAAAAAAAAAGTAGGAAATGAAAGTCCTTATTGAGTAGGCAAACAATAACACTAGAGATAGATTTTCTATTAATGATATCTTTGGAAATTTAGTAAGATCTAAAATTTTAAATACCTGGATGCATATAAAGCAAATGGGCAAGTAGAAATGGTCAGGAATCAAAAATAAAGAATCCAAGAGAGATGGCTACTTAACCCCACACGTCAACCCTCTGTATAATTCATTCAACTTTAAATATCTTCATAATCTCTGATAATTCCTGTTATTCTTCTCTGAACCTGTTCAGGACTTAGTACTCAGAGTAGAGTCTGTTCAAAGCAGAACAGAATCAAACATTTATTTCTCATAGTTTGTAAACTATACTTCTCTTGTCATAAACTAAATAAGTGTGTTCTTCATTTGCATTACATCACACTGCTTAATCATATTTAGTTTGTCATCAACTACCCTTTCAGTACATTTTTCATGACCAAATGAATGTTGAGTAAGTCAAGGACTACCTGGAATCTGTTATTTTTATTCTAATTTTTTAAATAATTCTAGTCAGCTTTAGGCTTTTAATTCCCCTCTTCTCTCACATTCATTAACATCTTTGTCTTACACTGGGAAATTTAGCTTCCACATTATTGTACTTCTTATCTTATTATCCTGTTGGCCATTTTACTGCTCTATTATTGGTTTATTTATTTTCTCTCATACTTTATTACCTTCTTATCTCATTCTCTCTTGCTTCCTCCCCAAAGTCACCCAATTACTTTTCTCAGTGTCTTTTTTCAAATGTATAGATGTAATAATAATTGAGGATAGTTGCCACCTATTTTCCTGAATGAAAAATAACTACAACATAGTACGATTGGCTTGCAGGGCCGGTGCAACGTGCAATAAGTTCACATGGTGCAATAGGATTGGGTGATTGTTAGCAGGATTCACTGGGATAGGGATATTTTGGGGGGCCTTCCACTGTGAGTTGTATTGTGCTGGGAGGGGGTGCACAATGGGAGGCTCAGCCAATCTCATAGTACACATGTTGTACTCTGACAATAAAGGTTTGAAATGAATTTGAATTGAATTGAATTTTCCTTCTCATAAGTGATGGTGTTTCTCTCAGCCTTCATTCTTCTTCTGAAGGTCTCTGTGGAAATTCTCCCCCTCCACTTCCAGTGCCTGGTATTTCCCAACACTTTCCAGTATAGTCAAAGAATGAGAGTAGGATTTCCTCTCTTCTTGCCTTAGCCCATGTGGATTCTATTCAACTGCTTTTCGTTTCCTTCATGAAACCTATCTGAATCACTTTTTCTCTAGCCCCTCATAACTGATACCATTCTTGGGCCTGCATAACAAAGTTCTTATATGGACGCCTCCAAATACAAAAGCCAGATCTTTCTCTCTCCATCCAATTGTATTGCGGCCAGGAATCCCAACCTACAACATTGCAAAATAACTGACAAATGACTGACTGACTGACTGACTGACATAGATGAAGATGAAATCACAGTCTCATTTGGTGTCACAGCACTCTTCACTGCAATAGACCCAGAACTAGCAAAAGAATCCATGACCGCACTGCTCCACAGCAAATCTGACCTAACCAAATACACCAAGATTGAAATACCCATAATCATGGACCTTATCAACCTTCACTGACCACATACTTTCTGTTTAATGGACAAATAGCACAAACCTTAGCATAAATACAATCTCCCTTTATAATATTCGGTGCAGAAACTCCTGCTTTGAATTATAGTAGAGATTAGGTTTATAGACTGTTTTAAAACTAAAGAGATGAATCTACTTTGTTGACCAATGTTTCATAAATTATTCCATCATTGTGGCCAAGTTACATTTAAAATGCAGTTTTAAATCACATATATAACGTAACAATGCATATCACTACAGCATCAGTACAAATTAGAACAGTTTTTTTTTTAAAATTTGATTTATATGCCGCCCTTCTCTGGAGACTCAGGGCGGCTTACAATGCGCTAAGCAATAGCCTTCATACTTTTGTATATTTATACAAAGTCAGCTTATTGCCCCCACAAACTGGGTCCTCAATTTACCTACCTTAGAAAGGATGGAAGGCTGAGTCAACCTTGAGCCTTGGTGAGATTCGAACCTGCAATAATTGCAGGCAGCTGATGTTAATAACAGGGCTTTAGACCACTGTACTATCCAAGTTTTGCAGGTCAAACATAAAATTAATGAGGTGAATTCAGAAAAAAGTTAATGTATGTTCTTGTATGAAGTATAAGATACTAAAAAATATAAAATATGTTTGCATGATAATGTTTATTATTTTACATGTCCTCCTCTGAATGATTCATTAATCAAGTATAGCACAATACACATTTTACAATGATATGTATGTTCCCTAAGCATGAAGGAAAATGATTTAGCATTTTTTTACTTCCCACACCAAACAAAATATTATATATTGGTATGAGACCTGATGATGGTGGTTGCTGTTGATAATGATGATGATGATGATAGGCACAAGTATCTCTGGCTTGTTACTATACATGTAAAATACATGTAAACTGAGAAACTCCTCCCCTACCATGTAAACATGAGCATGTGGTGTAGCTACTAAAAAAACAAATGCTCATGTGCATTAATGGAAAAAGCCCAACTCACGGGAAGCAAGTGTTCTATCTAGTCAAATCCCATTTAGGACATTGTGACCAGTTTCAAGCACCACAATTCAAAAAGGACAGCAACAAATTAGAGCACATTCCAAGGGGGAAAGATCTCTCAGAATAGGACATTCTAAATAGTGAAAGTCTGGAACCTATGTCTATGTGGAAGGGTATGTTTATTAAAAAAGACATTTGAGAGGGGAGTATGACAGCATTTTAGAAATATCTGAAAAGCTATTACATAGAAAAAGATTTATTCTATATTCCTTAGAGAATAGAACCAGAAGCAATGGAATAAAACTGCAAGAAAGGTTCTTGATAGATGTCAGGAGGAATCAGTAACTATACAGGGCGACAGCCAGTGGATCTGGCTGCCATAAGAAGTGACAAGCTCTCCTTTACTAGAGATCTTCAGTCAATGGTTGGATAGTCATCTGCCATAGATGCTGTAGTGAGTCCTGCACTAAGGAAGGGCATAAATTAGATGAATTTCAAAATATCTTTCACCTCGAACTTTGATTATATGAAATTAACAGAGAATCTTTTATCTGTTTTTTAAGGGTTAGATGCTAACTTATATAGGCTAGCATCTCTGGATTGCTTGCTTATCCTTAAATAAATGGAGTAAAGGGAGGAAAAAACCTTTAACAGGGCAAAAAATCCCACAGATGGGATAACATGTTATGACTAGGCTGCTTCAGCCAGCTATAAAAATTGCAGTCTTAGAAGCAATACCATAAGTAGTGTTATGCAAATTGTAAGAATACATTAATATCCGAGGTGCCTCACATGCTAATTAGCAGAATTTTCTTTTCTTTATCCACAGTAGGTATAAATCATTAATAGCCCTTCTACTTCTGCCTCCTTTAATAGGTGGCTCATTTACATATCTACCTGGTAGTCCAACATTAAGCTCTAATCTTAACTTTAGCCATCTGCATATGGATCGCTATTCTCTCCTTTGACTTAAAATATGGGAAGAAAGCACATAGATCGATATGCTTTCATTTGCTTATGCTTGCAACAAATCTTAGAACATAATTTAGTACTCAAGTGAGGTCAAAGCTTTAATAGAATCCAGAAAAGTAGTGAGATCACAACCTGAATGTTATGGCCAAACAGACTTAAATCTGACTTACCCATATCCAAAGCCCATTTTCTAAAGATCATGCTATAGTGAACTCAGGTTAAAAATATAGTTTCCATTCTTGGATTTTGTTGGCCATGTACATTTTACCTTGTTCATGAATTCACATGTGATTTGGGTATCTAGGTAATTCTTTTGTAACTCTAGCCATGTAGACATATAAATCATGTCTATATAATGAGAGGCAGCCAGGCAGCAAATATTAAATACAAATCCTTCCTCCTTTCTCTGCCTTGCAGCACAGGTTGCACAAGAAAAGTGAGATCTCACCCAGTCAGTTGTTTCCTGAAAACCTTTTTCCCTTGCTCCCATGCCTTCTCTTGAGTTTTGCCTCCAGTAGTTGATTGAGATAAGATGGCAGTAGCTGCATAGTTCTGTCTTATCTCCCTTGTTTGCATCCCCTAGGCACAATGGCAAAGGAGATTGGTCTAGGAAAGTAGATAGCTCTGCAGAGTGTTTGGCCTCTTCTTTCTTTCTTTTATCAATTAATTTTTATTTAAAAAAAGGTTTAAAGAATAAAAACAGTACAAATTTTAAAAAAGGAAATAAAGTTAAAGAAAATAAAATAATCAGTAAATTAGAAAGAAATAAAATGAAAGAGAAAGGAAATAAATAATAAGTTATAAAGGAGTGACCAGCAGTTATAAAGCATTTATATTTTATACCCTCTCTAAGGTTAGATTGTGGCTCCCTTCTTTCATAGCCTACCTTTTGTAATCATTCAACTCATAAATCACAAGTTCATTTTTTTCTATTTTCAGCAAAAAGTTCATAAAGGGTTTCCAGTTATTGGCAAACATAGTTACTGAGACCTTCTGTTTCTGATCAGTGAAGCAAGCAGGCACCTCATGATCTTACTCACTGAACTTTGCCCCTAGTGATGGTACTTTGGTGTGCATAGATTAATCAAATTAATCAAAGTGACTAAATTAGTGGATTGGGAAAATACTATGGACATAGTTTACTTAGAGTTCAGTAAGGCATTTGACAAAGTAGACAACAGCCACCTCCTTGGTAAGAGAAAAAATGTTCTATAGGATGGACTTAAAACTGGCTGACCAATCATACTCAGCATGTAGTCCTCAATGGAACTACATCTACATGGAAGGAAGCATGAAGTGGGGTACCTCAAGGCTTTGTCTTAGGCCCAGTACTCTTCATCATCTTCGTAAATGATTTGGATAAGGGGATAGAATGGGAATTTGCAGATGACACCAAGCTGGGGGGAATTGCCAACATCTTAGACGATAGACTGAAGATTCATAAGGATCTTGACAGACTTTATTATTGGGCTCTATCCAACAAGATGCAGTTCAGTAGTGAGAAAAGTAAGGTCCTGCACCTAGACAAGTAAAATCAAATGCACAGATATAGAATAGGTGGTACCTGGTTCAACAGTAGGGACAGGAATCTCTGTGTCCCGGTGGACCACCACTAAATATGAATCAGCAGTCTACTGCAGCTTCCAAAAAAGCCAATGCAATCCTAGGAAGCATCAACATAGGGATAGCATCAATATCATGAAAGATGATAGTGCACTAGTGAGGCCACACTTGGAATACTACGTCACGTTCTGGTTGCCACAATACAAAAAAATGCTAAGGAAGTCCTAGAAAGAGTGCAGAGAAGAGCAACAAAGATGATAAGGAGTCTGGAGACTAAACTGTATGATGAACAGTTAAGGAAACTAGGTATGTCTGGCCTATCAAAGAGAAGGATTAGGAGTGACGTGATAGCTGTGTTCCATCACTTCAGAGATTGTCACAGAGAGGCGATCAACCTAGCCTCCAAGGCATCTGAGGGTAGGTAACAAGCTTTTCTGTAACAGTGTTGTTCCCTCTGCCATCCATCCAGCAAACTCGCAAGATTCATTTTTCTCGCCGTGTACATGTATACATCCAAACTAGACTGTGTTGTTTCTCTGTGTCATGTAATATATGTCATCATATGCATAATTTTGTATTTATTTATTTTGTCATGTTTATGTAGTGCAAAGTAGTGACCCTTTGAGAGCTATATGCAACGAAATTTCATTTTAGTGTATGCCGATTAGTGTACACTCAAAATGACAATAAAGTCATTCTAAGTCTGAGTCTAAGAAGTAGAAGATCATCAAGGAGAGCTACAACCTAGAACTAAGGAGAAATTTCCTGACACTAAAAACAATTAATTAATGGAACAACTAGTCTCCAGAAGTTGCGAATGCTCCATCTCTGGAGGTTTTCAACAACAGATTGGACAGCCATTTGTTTGGAATGGTATAGGGCTGTGATGGCGAACCTATGGCATGCGTGCCAGAAGTGGCACGCAGAGCCCTCTCTGTGGGCACGTGCACCGTCACCAGCTGCTCTTTTGGTTTGGTCTTTCCACATGCTGGAGCGCCAGAAACCCAGAAAGATCAGTTGGCCATCAGTTGGACTAGACAACCTCCAAGGTCCCTTCCAAGCCTGTTATTCTATGTTATTCTCTGCATCTCCCAGTAAAACAGATGATAAGGCTTCCCACTGACAAAGTTGCTTCTTGGTTGGCCAAGCACAATTCTTCCCATTACATCCTCTAGAGAAATTAGATGCAGACAGAGTGGAGCTTTCCAGCATTGCTATGCTTCCTTGAGTTTTATTTTTCTCTCTGCAAGTGACCTCCTTTCAGACAAGCAAAGAGGCATGCACACAGGAGACAATCATCCTCTTTTCATTTCTCTTACTGTTAAAAAGAAACTAGGCGGTAGAAAAAGAAAATGCAGATAGCATCCTCTGCTCAATGACTGGTCACTGCCACCTCTGTTTCGCCATGTTTTTCTGTGTAAAGGATTGGTCATAGCAAGAACTGACATTTTATTCTCCCATTTCCTTCTGGGCAACAGCATGTAGGGATTCACCTTAGCGTATCAAATCTACCATAGTGTGCCATTCTGAGTGAGCACAGGAAACCCACAAAGAACAATCTTCCTCTATGTGGTCAGTCTCGCCTTCTACCATAAGGACTAAGCACATGATGGTTACAATATTTCCAAATGCACACTTGCATTCTCCTTCTGCCAGTCTAGCATCCCAATGTGTTTTTTGCCCAAGATAAGAGATAAGATTTGGATTCCTATCATGTCACTGTGTGCTGGTTCAACTCTGCTGAGAGTATCATTGGGTGTATTGATGTGTAGCAGGCTAGTTTAAAGGGTGAATAGGCCACCAACAGCATTCAAACAACTACTACAGTACTCCTCTCAAGGCTCCCTGGAATATCCTGCTTCTGTCAATCACTCTGTGCTAGCCTGCAGCATTTTATCTGCTTATGTATAATAATGATTTTAAGGAAATGAAGGTATATTTTTTTTTCATATCTCCTTCTGGGTTTCTTTGGAATTTCAGAAAAAATGAAAACTTTTCTCCCATCTGCAAAGAACTGCTCACCTGTGTTCTGAACAAAGTCAATATTTTTGTAGCCAATATTTTTGCTGCTTAAAATGAAAAAAATCAGAGCTCAAAAGTCTTGTCTGGAATTATGTTTCCGATAGCAGTAGGAGAAACATAATTAAGATGTACAGCTTTTCTAAATGATAGGGATTGTCTGAATGGGTTAAACTAGTGACATACTAATTAATGTAATTTAAGAAGAAAACAGAATGTGTTTGTGTATATGTATATATGTGTGTGTGTGTATATACACATATCCATTTAAATTAACTCCGCTGCCAAAGCATTTGCAATTACACTGAGGGCAGATTTTATTTTAATTTATGATTAATGTAATTTTGCAAGCATCCATAGACTGAAAGTATTTGTGTACTTTTTACATTAAAAATAACAAATTAATTTTCAGCATGTCATTGAAGACACTAGCATTTCTGTTTCTAACTGGTTTATTATAAAAGCCATGTCTCTGCTTTATATATTGTAATATGAAAGGGTGTTATTTATGTTGGGGATAAATATTCTGGTTATTTGACTTTTGTTTTAGCTGCCTTCTTTTTCAACAATGCTTTCATTAGGTGGAGACATTTTTAAATTATTCTAATAATCTAATAATCCTAATCATAGATTTTAACCTTACTGGTTTTTACAGGTGACCAGTAACTGTTTCAGTATAAGCAATGGAGAACTGCAAGATGTTGGTGTTGGACTTTATCCCAGGTACAGTGGACAAGCATTACTTTTGTGGTTCTAGTGATCTCTCTCTCCACCCCCGCTCTCCCTACCTCCCTCCCCCCTCTCTCTCACACACACATTCTCTCTCCCTCCCTCCCTCTCTCTCTCTCACACACACACATTCTCTCTCTCAAACACACAGACATACATTCTCTCTCTCCCTCCCTCCCTCTCTCTCTCTCACACACACACATTCTCTCTCTGTCTCTCCCCCTCCCCCTCTCTCGCTCTCTCTCACACACACACATTCTTTCTCCCTCCCTCTCTCCCTCTCTCTCACACACTCTCTCTCTCTTAAACACACACAGACATACATTCTCTCTCTCTCTCTCTCTCTCACTCACTCTTTCTGTTTCTCTGCAGCTCAGCAGCTGAAATGTCAGGTTCTACAAATACATTAAGAAATCTAACTAATATAAAACTAATGTATGACACTATAGTCTCTGAATTCACAGCATGTAGTGGAAATAGGGCTATGATAATTTTGAGAGTAGATTCCATATGTCAAATGAGGCAGAATTGCATGAAAGAAGTGTGCAAATCTTGAGCACAAGAGGGCTGAGGCCAAGATAGAAAATAGAGCAAAAGTATAGTTGGTCAACCCAGTGAAAACCCCAACCTTCATTTTGTTCTTGCCACTTTGGCTGATTTGGGTTTTATACAGTATTACCATCCGGCTATTCTGACAGTGAATGAGAAAAGCTTTTCGCCAGGTTGCCCTTGACTGGCATGATCAGGTTGCAGTCTAAAATCTGTAATTTAATGATATTAATTACAATTAATAAAATTACTCCCCAAACATTTAATATTTTCTTCCTTTACATTAGAAATTTCAAATTCATGGCAAATTTTGGAAAGGCAATCAAATCTATACACCTTCCTTTGATTTTGACTTTCAATTGCCTCTTTCTTCTGCAGTAGTTTATTTCTTTCTGTTCAATCATGCCCAATTCTTGGCGACTACTTAGACAAGTCCATGGAGTTTTCTTGGCAAGATTTTTTAGAAGTGATTTTCCATTGTCTCCTTCCTAAGGCTGAAAGAAAGTAACTGGCCCAAGTCACCCACCTGGCTTTGTATCCAAGGCCAGACTAGAACTCACGGTCGTCTGGTTTCTAGCCTGTTGTCTTAATTCCTAAACCAAACTGGCTCTCTTTGCAGTATTAAAAAGCATATTTTCCCCTATGTTTAGCTGTATTCTATTCCAGGAATTTACAGATTTCCAGGGAGCATGGCTACAGCTCATTCAGCAGAGCTTTATAACTGTTTAGCAGTTATAAAGAGTTCTGGATGAAGAAGCCAGACTGTCTACTCATGCTCTGTTGAGCTTCTGCTCATAGATAACAAGAAAAGTCCAATAGCTGTTTCTTTTTCTCATGCTCCTGTAGTAATGGGAGGCAGCAACAGTTTTCTCTGCTTTTTGGAAAGACTTCAGGATAGCCTGAACCAGAAAGGGTTGCAGATAGGGACCTATTGGTTGAAACTAGGAATGAGAGTAGTAGCAATGTAAGGGAAGGATCCATACATGTGAAGAAAGAAAGAGAGCTCAAAATGAAGCATGTGGCAAATAAAAGAGATTATCTGGGGGAATCACTCTGATGAATAAAAATTAAATACCTCCCTTCTACCTTCTACCCTTCTACCTATTCTGCAACAGCAATATTCTGGCCTGTGAGGGCCTAGAAATTGTAATTTTCCAGGATGCCCGAGTTCTTCTAAGAAATATTGCATATCTTGGAATGCATTTTCCCAGAATCCCTTAGGATTTATTATGCTGCTGATCGACCTTTTTCTGGATTTCCCCAAAATCACTGCCGACAGTTGAAAATGAATGGGACAACTAAGAAATCTTATTTTTAGCTTTGAGTGGAGGCAGTAAAACCCTGATAGTCTTATGAGGATATCAAGACAATGGGAAAAATTAAATTTTTGAATAGCACTCAGAGTAAGAAAGGAGGAAAAAAACTATTCCCTTATTCACGTTTTTCCCCTCAGGCATTTTAGAATTCAGATCCAGATTTTAAAGATAATTTCAATATCCATTATCAAACAGCTAGTTTTACTATTCCTGTGTTGATTGTTTTTATTTTTTTATATATCCAATTTCTATAGCTGCTCATCTCAATGACCATGGGCAACTTTCAATTGTCAAAAAAAAATGAGGTATCCTTAATGCTCTCTTGAGTTTGGTTGTTTTCTTGCAGCTGTTTCATTAGGCAAGTTAGGTAACATCATCCATACTAGTCAGGAGTGGGGTTTTGCTCACATGTTATATTCTAGTGCTCTGCCCTGTCATTGTTGGTGGGAGTGGTCTTGTTGATTCTTTGGTTCGGCTGTTTATTGTTAGCTTTGGCAGTTCCTTGATTGGGATATTGTTTGTTTGTTCATTGTTGATCTAATGTTAATGTTGGTGTTAATCCCTGCTTATCTGGGTATTGATTGATGGCAAGGTGTTCTGGTACTTTTGGTTTGTTGATTGTTTCTTTTGAATGGTGTATAGAAGTTATTTATGTCTATGTGCCTGTTGTTAGCCAGTTTGTCTATGTCTATGTGCCTGTTGAGTGCCAGGCTCTTGCATTTTTGAACTTGGTTTGATCTAGGATAGTCACAGTTTCCCAGTTGAAACCACAGTTCAGCCTGTCCATGTGTTGTGAAATTAAGAAATTTCCATCATGTCTTCTAACAGCTAGTTGATGTTCACGGATGTGTTGCTAATCTTCCATCTGTTTGTCCTACATAGTTTTGCAGTCCTTACACCAGGGGTGTCAAACTCACGTCATCACAATGGCGTCATGTGACTTTTTTGGGACCATTATCGGGACTTTTTCCCCTTTGCTAAATCAGTTGTGGGTGTGGCCAGCGCATGATGCATCCAGCCCAAGGGCCAGGAGTTTGACAGCCCTGCCTTACACTCTTTGTTGTAGAGATCTACCCATGTGTTATGAAATTAGGAGTTTTCATCTATAAACAAAAGGCATCAAACCCATTCTAACCCATAGAGAATAAACAAAAAACCTACAATGATTTGTGGCTTATATTTTATAATGGAGATAATTGGAATTCTTTCTTAACAACTTCTATAGTTTATTTATATTTAAAATGTAGTTAAATTTATTGAAATTTAAATTTTATTTAGTAGAGACCTGCATGTAGAGAACTCTCTGCATTGTGTTGTGATAATTTTATTGTGCTTCTTTTATGCTTTTCTTTATTGTTATCCACTCAGAATTACTAACTTAAGGTGAGAAACTTCATAAAGCAATTAATCTTTGAGTCCCTCCCTATGCAATTTTTAGTATCAACCTGAGAGGTACTAAGCTAGATAGATTTGTAGAATAAATACTTTCCTGTATATCTATTTCTTACCTGGATTTTGTTTTTCTTCATTAGCATGTCCTTGTTGAACAACAGCTGTGATCCTAATTGTGTGGTCATCTTTGAGGGTCCCCAACTCCACCTTCGGTCCATTCGGGAAATGCAATTGGGAGAAGAGGTAATTAATTTGTTGCTTCTTCCATCCAGAAACCTGCAGATTGAATATCTTGATAATATCTTGTTGTTATTTCTGTTTCATAGCTTTCAGGAAGAACATAACAAAATAAATCTTTTCTTCGAATAGTATGGTCCCCTCATCATCGCAGTGCTGCTTATAAACAAAACCAAAGAAAAACTACATGTAGGTGGAATTCAACATGCAGTAAATCACTGCAACTGTAAGCATTTGTCAGACTAAAGCCATGCTGAAGCAGTAAACCTTTCCTGCAAGGAACATATGAAGCAAAAGTTGTTTTCTCGAACATTTTATTTAAAAAGAATTACCCTTCTAAACGATTTGTGTTTTTGTCAGAGAATTCTTCACACCATTTTCTTTTCCTTTTTTTAAGATGGCCATATCGAATGATCTGAATTTATGAACAAAATAGAATATGGTGTCTGTTTCTCTCCCTCTGTGTGTGTGTGTGTGTGTGTTATCTGACAGCCTGTTTCTAATTAAGAGGCTTCTTGAGTTTCAAATCTAATCCAAATTACACCAAAACAATTATACCACTTTAGTCCAGCAGCAGCATAAAACGTCACCACCACCCCCGGCTTTTTTTCTATATTCCTCTCCAGTGTTAGCTTTGGCAAGAGGGAAAAGAGGCAAAGAATGTACTGTAGGGACAGAACATTGGTTACTGGGAGATAGGATTAAATTTACAGGTAATTTTGCTGATTTTATAGTTCTGCAGTTCTGTTCATTTTAGAAAGCAGCTTATCGGAATCTCTTGATGTGCTGGATTACAGTTCCTGTAGCAGGTAGAAGAAGACTGGTATATCGGCATTTTTAGCTTACAGTGTTCAACTTCACACACACACACACATATATATAGCTAAAAATAATTAGATTATACTGTAAAGCTTGAGAATTTCAAAGCTAACAGCATAGAATTAAAACCTATTAAATAAAACTTGTCACATTTCATACCTTTAAATGAATAGTCCTTTTGAATCATCAGAGCTGATAGCCTCAAACAAGAAGTTCACCACCAAACCACTTATGATTAACCCTTTTCTAGCAAGTGCCATAATTAAAAAAAAAAACAGGGAGCCTTATATTTTATGAAGTTGAATCTTATTAGCACTGCAAATAAACTTTCAAATTCCTGGTATTCTCAAGAAATGGACCTCACAATAGAAATATTTATGAAGGATGACAGCAGTCGGTTTCCTAACTTGTAAGCACACAATCAAGAATTTTAATCAGGATTTATTCACCTATAACAGAGTGGGAAAGCTGTGACCTCAGAAGCATTTGATCTTCAGCCTAATTAGAAAAGATTTTTCTCATAATATATTCAGTCCTCTGGCAAAATAGAGCTCTGGTGGCGCAACAGACTAAAGTACTGTTATTAAGATCAGCTGCCTGCAATTACCTCAAGTTCAAATTCACCAGGCTCAAGGTTGACTCAACTTTCCATCCAGATTGTGGGGGCAATAAGCTGACTTTGTATAAATATATACAAAAGTATGAAGGCTATTGCTTAATGCATTGTAAGCCACCCTGAGTCTCCGGAGAAGGGCGGCATATAAATCAAAAAAAAAAAAAAAGGGAGGAGATTTAGGAAATTTAGTAATTCCCTAAACTCAGCTGAAGATGTTACCTAGCCTGGTAATGAAACGTTTGGAAGCCAGCCCTCAATCTCGGAGTATGAACCTCCATGCTCAAAGTAATCTATTTTGCCATCAGCAACTAACTGAATAAAGAGTCATCTCTGGCTTTACTCAGTAGTAGCTATTCCATGCCCAAAATGTGGCCCCAAACAGTTCATGTTGTCAGGGATTGTTGACAGCCCATTCTGACCTAGAGTGTTATGATGGGTAGTCACAAATCACTAGTGTTAGGTAAAGTTTTATTCAAATGTTGTACTTATTTAAACCTTGCACCATCCTGTTATGAGATGGGCAGCGCTGTAAATCATTTAAACCAGTAAATAAATCATTTTAAAAGTGGGACACATAAATGCAATGAAATATCATTCACATAAAATGTATTTCTTCATCTCTGAGTTCATTTGAATATAAAACAAACCAGTAGGTTATAATTAGGTGAATAAGACTTGGGTATTCTCCTATAGTATAACAATGGTGACTAAAATCATTTTTACCCACCCATAGTTTAGTGTTGTGTCCAAATCTCAGGAATCTGTATTTAATTGTCATTTGGGAAAGATGGAGAATATATTCATTTTGCATTGGCATCTACCAAATATATAGAATAATCGGAATGCATACATACTTACAAATACTCTAAATTTTGCATTTTTCAGAATTCTACAATGCTATTCACAACTAAATGTGCACAACCTTTTGTTAACCTTTATCACAGTTTGAGGTTAAATCTGAAGGTTAGTAGAAAGGAAGTAAAAGTTTCCAATGTCCTTACAGATGCACCAGAAGAGGAAAAGTGAAATAAGTTTAAGACTCAAGATCTACTATAATAATGGACAAAGTATAAACTAAAGATAAGCATGGACTTTGCAACTCATTTTGTGCTTACAGCTCATTATGAGTTAGTTTAGTTTGATAGTCAGCAATGGACATAGTTCTATGTAGATGAGAAGATATTTGAGCCATCTTTATCTTTCTGGTTCTAATTAGATACTTGCCCCATTGAACATGCTTGATTTTTCTTTGTATTACAAATATATGTTCCAGAAGTCAACTCTCAGTCTCTGAGTTAAAGTCCAGTAATTCTCTCTGACTCTATAGTTTCACTGGAAATTTGCTTCAATATAGAATTATTAATTATGTCCATATAAATTGTTTATGGTTTAAAATGATTATCTATTTTCTAATGTAATGTTGAAAAAATGTTTTGCTGTCCTTCTTAGATGATTACCCAATATTTTAACCTTGGGGGGAAAAATGTTGTTGTTGCTATTCCAATGGCTGCATAAGTATGACATGCATTCTTTGTCAAAATATAAGTCTTTCTGGTCTTTGTCACATGCAGCTCACCATCAGTTATACTGAAACTGTAATGCCCACTCCAGAACGTCAGCAGAATCTGAAGCGTCAGTATTGTTTTGAATGTGATTGCGTCATGTGCTCCACACAAAGCAAGGTGAGTCAGCTAAATTTGTCTTTTGACCAGGTAATATGGGTCAATACTTGTGCTGAGAGTAGAGATAGCCTGAAACAAACAATAAAAGGAACAAAATAAGGAGAATTTTTTAAAGCATGCTCTAGGAATTCTTTAATTTCATCACTTTTTCTTAGGTGTACTGGAATTTTATTATATTTTGGAACCAGGGTTCTTTATTCCTATCCTTTCTTCCCATCTTTTTAAAGAGTTTTGCTCTTGTTAGTTGCTTCTGGTTCTTTCACGATGTAAGAGCAAACAGTTATATATTTTTCTTAACCCAACTTGCTTATTCATAAAAACACAGAATCCAGAAGTGCTACTTAATCTAGCAATAGCAATAGCACTTAGACTTATATACCGCTTCACAGTACTTTACAGCCCTCTCTCAGCAGTTTACAGAGTCAGCATATTGCCCCCAACAATCTGGGTCTTTGTTTTATCAACCTTGGAAGGATGGAAGGTTGAGTCAACCTTGAGCCTAGTGGGATTTGATCTGCCAAACTGCTGGCAGCCGGTGATCAGCAGAAGTAGCCTGTAGTACTGCATTATAACCACTGCATTATAACCACTGCGTCACCACAGCTCTTAATATGTTATAAAATGCTATAAAGCATTTTTGTATTTGTTTTCTTTCTCCTTCCAAAAGCCACTCGTGCCTTTTTAAAATGCTGTTTATGAATATTCCATTGTATACTGTCTCATATAGTCATTCTGAGAGGCTTTAATCAAATTGCCTTAAGTGAGTTAATTTGTACAATTTTATTCAAGAATTAACAATTTGATTAATATTTTTGTTTTACATCTGCATATTGATCCCATTGTTGTTTACATTTTTTTCTATTGTCATTGTTTGAAATTGTTAAATTTCTTGTCTATTTGACATGTTGAGAGAGTTAGAGTATAATCCAGTGAAACAGCCACAGTTAAGATAGTTTTGAGGATGATGATGATGATGACATCAATACATTGAATCCTTCCTTTTACTTGAGAAAAAGAAATGAAATCATGAGTCAAAAAAACTATGTGTATATTTATCTTTAAATGAAACAATGGATGGAGATTAATCAAGGAGAGACGCAACCTGGAACTAAGGAGAAATTTCCTAACAGTGAGGACAATTAACCAGTGGAACAGCTTGCCTTCAGAAGTTGTAGGTGCTTCATCACTGGAGATTTTTAAGAAGGGACTGGACACTCACTTGTCTGAAATAGTAGGGTCTCCTGCTTGAGCAGGGGGTTGGACTAGTGATCTCCAAGGTCCCTTTTAGCTTCATTCTGATTGAAATCCTTGAATTATTTCTCAGTTGTTTGAAGATGTTTGTAGTTATACAATAATCCTGTAGTCATATTAAATCAAAATGGAAAAAGTCAATATTTAAAAAGTATGGTGTAGTATTTTTGACATATGCAAATGCATTTTAAAAAGATGCATGAAGTACATTACCACTGACTGGGTAATAGTCACAGAGTACTACATTTTCTCTGTTATTAGTTCTGCTCCGTGAACAAATCTCCCACTTTTGACACATTGCGTCTCCTGTTTCTATCTCCAAACTAATAATCAGTAGTCTGTCCAAGACAAAAGCAATTGGTCAAAAGCCAGGAAAGCAATCATGTCTGATCTTCAGAGTAAAATATTTCAGAAACTAATACTCAGTGATCTGAAAGACCAAGCCAGAAAATTCTGATGAGAATTTTACAAGGTATGAACATTCACAGTAGGGTTTATACTGCCCAATTTAATAAAGGAAGTTTTTATTTCCAGCGCTTGAAAAATTTACAATGTTGTGGCATAGTCCCTAATCCTACTAAGTCTTTGTTTATGGCATCCTCAAATTTTTATCTCCTTCAGTTTCATGTGTCTTTTTGTGTTAAGAAAATGACAAAGGATAGGAGATTCCTAATACATTGTCTGTAAAGTTTCTTGGCCTAGATTCTTCTCTACCTGAATGTTGTGATTCTAACAAGGTTTTATGGACTTCCTTCATCTCTTACTCTTCTTCAGATGAGGAACAGCCAAGAATATCTTATGCATTTTTAAACTGTTTTTAATTATCATCTGGTTGCTTCCAAGCAAATGCCCCAGATTGTTACCTGTCCAAGAGCCATGTGACCTGTTATGTTTTTCCTTCCTTAACTTGTAAAAATTATCATCTGAATTCCCATAATTTCTGGACCCATCTTGGAGGGAAGCACTGCAAATTGTGCCCAATATTGAACAAAGACTATTCTGAGACCTGGTGCACATAGACAGTAGATTTTAACCCAAGGCTAAGGGCTAATTTGGAAGAAAATTTTAATATCTTAGTGATTGTGTTGTTGAATTTTAGGGATCCTTATTTTTTAATCCCCACTTGATCAGATAAAGAAAGTTGAAAAGCCATTCCCTGAAGTTACTCACATTACATTTATTAACACAAGGTACATTTTCATTTAATGAAAAGTAAACAGTCTTCTAATTTATCTTCCAGACTCACTTCTCAATGTGTATCTTCTCTGTCTACAAAGGAAAATTAAACTTATCTAGAGATAAACTATCCTGAATCTAGTACAACTACACGATGTTTTGCAAACTTTAGTAAAACTTTAGTAATACTGCTTTACCAATTATTAAGGAGCATAGGTTCAGTGCCATTGTTGTTCAGAACTTAGACAAGTTTAACCTCAACTAATACCTACTTTTCTTTAGTAGTTACAGATCCCCTTTATTCAGTTGCCTGAAAGTATTTCTGTAATCTGCACTGCGAATCAACTTGATATACTGCACATACATATACACCCCTTATGCTTTAGAGTAAGCAACATTAAACGAAATTCATAGAAAGAATAAAAAGTTGCAAACAAAAGAAATTAAAAGGAGAAGGGAAAGGAAAGGAAATACCATTCATAAGACCTCATTATTTTTGCAGTCCTTGCTTTCATTTGTTCATATACTATTTCATGCAGTTTCTTTTGTTCAAAATTCTCTCTTTTGGGGGATCTCATTAACTCAATCTAACACAACTTTCTTAGTGTTAGATTTCTACTCATTTTTCTTCTGTCACTTTTATTTTGAGATTTAATCCTTTTTCTCTCTGTGATAAAATAAGTTTTACGTATTTTTCTATTGGTCATTCGCATTGTATTCTGTCCACATTCATTAATCATCCATTATTCTCAATAGCCTTGTAATGTTGAATTATTTGCTAACCATAGATTTTTTTCCTTTGGATTATATTTATTCAGAATATTTTACTTTTTCCTCCAAAACTCATCCCTGGTTATTTCATTGACATTAATCATTGGGATATAACATGCAATTATCATCATCCAATTGAGTCCTTTGTTTATATATGCCCAGAACTGTATAGAACAGGGGTGACAAACTCAAGGCCTGCAGTCCGGATCCAGCCCACTGGGTGCTTAGATCTGGCCAACAGGGCCTCCCTGGAAACAGCAAAGGACCCTCCCAAGCTCTGTTTTTGCTGGCAGAAGGCTGGAGGAGGCCGTTGCAGCCAAAAACAGAGCCTGGGAGAGCCGCATGTGGCCTTCTGAGCTCCATTTTTGCTGGCAGAGGGCTGCAGGAGCATCTCCCAGCCCCACCTGGGCTACCACAGGTGCCCCTGACATGAGTGACATTGAGATGGCCAAGCCCACCCTGGCCATCACCCCACCACCCCCAAGGTCAAACACAACCCTGATGCGGCCCTCAATGAAATTGAATTTGAGACCCCTGATATAGAAGTTTAGCCCTTCTGAACATGGAGGTTAGTCAAAAAAAGAGGTACAAACCAAGAGTACCTCTTTATCTTTATTGTAAAGTTACAATAACAGAAACCTGCAAGTCTGAAAGCACCACTCCCCTCTCTTACTTTTATCTTCTAGAAAATTAGGGGAGGATCCCTTCTGAGATGCATCCCATACTCCTTTTTCTTCTGTGGACTGAAATATATTTTGCATAATAGTTGTCTAGACCAGGGGTCCCCAACCTTTCAGACCTCAGGGACCACTAAATTCATAATTTTAAATCCCTAATATGATCTGCCTAATGACTGCTTGGGTGGGCATGGATAGGTGGTCATGTGACTGGGGGGCATGGCCAACTCAATGTCACTCATGCCGAGGGGCGCCTCGCCAGCCTGTACTCGCCCCTCCCCTCTCAGCAACTCCTCGCTTCCCCGCCTGGGCTCCTTAGGCCCCTACAGGAAGCAGTTGTTGGAGCTAAGCAGCCACCATGAGAAAGAGTTGGCAAAATAGCTGGCTTAGTTCAAATTGGATCTGGTCAAGAAGGAGGCTCAGCAGAAGCAGCTCACTGAGGACTACGAGCATAGGCTTTCCAAGCAGAAGGAAGACCTGCAGGAGTGCAAGGCCAGGTGCCAGTGCCTGGGGGCTCAGCGGGCTGAGATGGTCAGCCAGTTTCAGGCCATGATGCAGTCCCACTGGAAAAAGGCCCTCCGGTTCTTTGCCACCAGTGGCGCTTCCCTCTAGCCTTCACCCAAAGCCCCACACCAGGAGGCCGAAGCAGACCCCAAGTCGGAATTTCTGCCCCCCTCCAATCTACACAAAAAGACCCCGAAGGGGGAGACTCTCTGCAACAACACAAACCTTCATTGTACATATCTGTCCCAGGGGCTGTAGTTTGAGGACCCCTGATTTAGTGCAATATAAATAATTTTTCTGCAGACCACCAAAATGTTCTCGCAGACCACCAGTGGTCCACAGACCACCAGTTGGTGACTGCTGGTCTAGACTGTGTGGCTCTTCCTCCTGTCTCCCAAGGTCACAATCCATTCCATGATAATATCAATTCATATTTTCTGGCTGTTAGCTCTTTCATATCTACGCTTCCTGGAATCCTGGAGTTTTTGTGCAGTATAAAAATAGCATAAATAAATAAGCCTATACCTTCACTTCCCTGTATTGCGCAATTCCATTGAATGAATCAGATTGTTTTCTTTCAACTTTACTACATCCTTCCCCTTTATTTCAGTTCTACAAACTCACAGGGTATTTTTTTTTTCTTTATTTCATTCATTAATTCCACTTACATGTAAGTCACAGTTTTCCATACATTCTGATTATCAACAAATGAATATTGACCCCAGTACATATTATGTCTTTGATCAATTGAGTTTTCATATAAGATAAGGGAAGTCACCAGTCTTATTCATTTCCACACTGTAATATTAGCAGTATTCAGTAAAATATTTTGGTTAATATGCCAAAAGTTTAACCAAAGCCCAATTTTATCTTAAATATAGTTTTACTATTCTATATTTTCTAAGATCTCTAATTCATGACTAACCTTCAAGCAAACATACTGTTGCCCACATCTCACCAGCTAGAATATAAATACAATGCATTATATACTCAGGATACTGCAGCCTAAATATACTGACAAAATACCAAGCTTCTAGTGAAATTCTGTATCGTATTCTTTTCCCCAGACAAATTCTCTTTATAGTCCTTGATTATCTCTTTTGGTGATATCTTAGTCTCCTGTGCTCACCTGTTGTATGCCCTCTGTGGGCAACTACAGAATGTCATTAAAACATTTAAAACAATTTCTTCCTACAGAATAGTACTCCATGGACTATGGATTTCATAAAGCCGTCAGTTATTTTGTCTGTATACAATATCTTAGGCCTGAACTCTTCTCTACAATGATAAATAGATTTATTTTTGTTTTTCAACCAGCTGCCTCCTCTCCTCTGGGGAAGGCTGGAATTAAACATACTAGTCTCAGTAATGTACAGTATTATGAGTGAATTCATATTTGTGGCTGTTGAAAAATCAATCTGTAACCATTTCCTTTCATAGTTGCTTTCTGACTATGATACACCTGCATTTAATATATTCATTAGGACCAGTTTTTCAAGAAAATTGCAATGGTATGTTTTAAAATATTGTTTGAAGACATATTTATAATTATTTCCATAATTATTAACTTGGGTGCATTACTAGTTCTTGTGCAATAATGATGAGATACTTTTACTACACAATCCTGAGCAACTTTCTTAGAAATATTATATTGGAGGAAGCACAGTGGTACAATTTTTGTTAAGCAATTGAAAACAAATGGTGTGATTGAGGAACCACTGCTGTTCAGAATCTTTATCCTTTATTGTTAAAGAGAAGTCATCTTCAGTTTCAGTTCCTGCAAATATTCTCAACTGCACAATTCTAATTGTTGCCACAATGAAGGGAATTGTAATCAATATGTCAGTAATGCCATTTTCAAGTTGGGAAAAGCAGTTTTAGAAAAACATTGCAAAACATAGATAATGTGATTACTTAAATGGAAGAAGTGCACTTCCTCAAATTGTCTTAGAAGGTATACATCCAAATAGTACTGTCCCTCATTCAGTCCCAGTATCAACTCCACTCATTCTTGCACTTAATAAGTGATTTATAATTATTTGATTATGTGCCATTGAGCCAGTGTCAACTCTTGGCAACAGCGTGGATAGAACCTACCTCTTGAGTTCTTTCCATCATCACTGCCATCAAGTCCATTCTCCTTGTTCAAGTTGTCCTCTTTTTATTTTTCCAGCTACCCTTCCCAGCATTACCGACTTTTCAATAGAGCTAAGTATTCATATAATTAGTAAAACTAAAAAAATCTGTTAACTTCAGTTTCGCCATTTCTGCCTTGAGTGAGAAGTCTACATGGATTGTTTGATGATCTATTTTTGTTTTATAGACTATATATTCACATGAGTCTTTTCTAACACCAAATTCAGAAATGTCAAGGTTTTTTATCCTGCTTGTGTAAAATCCAATGGCTGCTTCCATACAATGTTATGGGGAAAACCATTGCCTGCATGATTCTGACCACGGTAGGGAAAAACACATCGTAGTATAGTATCTAAATATCTTTTCCAAGGCCTTCACTACCCCCATACCAAATGTTGGTTTATGATGTATTTCTTGACTGCTGATTCCTTTACTGCTGATAAATGATCCTAAGACAGAAGCTAAGTAACATTTCAGTATTTTCATTGTCAGGTTACTATAACTGCTGTCATTACCTTGGTGTTTTATATATTTAATCTTAATCCAATTTTTTCACTGTATTCTTTGACTTTCATTAATAGAAGTACATTTTAATTTTTAGGTATCAGCATAAAACAGGTTGCTGTTTTTTCCTCCAATTTTAAAACTACCATCCATTTATTTCAGCCCACCCTTCCTTGATATACATTCAGCATATAGGTTGAATAAATCAGGAACAAGTATATAGTCTCTCTCCTTTGCCAATCTTAAGCCAGTCTGTTTTGCCATATTCTATCCAGACCACAACTTCCAGTACTATGTATAGGTTTTGTATGAGGACAATGAGTTGTTCTGGGATGTCCAGGTTTGGGGTTTTTTTCAGATTTTGTTTTTACCTCACCTTTATTATTTTTATTAAAAATTCAAGACTGTGAACATATCTCACACTCCTTTCACCTCTTATTTTCCCTAGAAAAATGGGAAAGTGAGTTGGGATGAGAGAAAGTGACTGGCCCAAAGTCATCCAGCCAGTTTTTCAAGCCTAAGGCACAACTAAACTAAATCCTAGATCCACAACTAGCCTAGGCTAGAACTGGCTCTCCACAGTCTGACATAGCTCTAGACTCTTTATAGTAAGTTTAGAACATAAGAATCAATCACATCAACATTGAAACCAAAGATTAACATCAAATATATAGTTCATCCTTGCTCAACAACCAGTAGCTTAGCAATCATCTGAAGTTACAATGGACCCCACAAAAGCTACTTGGTTCCAGAATTCCAAAATTTGCACACATGCTCCTAGTCACATGACCACATTTTGGGAGCTTGGCAACTGGCTTATCTTTACAGCTGGTTGCAGCACAACTACGATTTGCTACATTTTTTGAGGGTTTCTGTTTTTTTGGGCTATTTGCTGGCAAAAAAAAAATGCCAATACTGTAGGAATACACTGATTTGTTTAATAGCATTGGCTTAATGACCACTGCTTTCACTTAACAAATGTGGCATTCACTTAATGATCACTGCAAAAAAAGTCATAAAATAGGATTTGATTACGTGAATACCTTGATTTAGAACCATCATGACTTATGATGGACGTTCTAGACTCCATTACAGTTGTAAGTCAAGGACTACCCATAAAGGGTAAAACATGATAGGCTATTTATAGCAAATTGGCAAAATCCACTAAAATCATTCACCAGACACTCAATTTGAAGACTGTAAAGTACCCTACATCGATTTATCACTGCTAAATTGTTGATCTAGGATTTTTATGCTAAAATTAGAATGATCCAGACTGGCATGTTCTAGATCCCTTTAAATAACATAATTATGTTATGGATTCATTAAATAACATGTCATTGTATGGAATCCAGGAAACATGTCAATATGCCTGCTTTGTAGAACTCCTCCTGTAGATTCAGATGGTCCCAGCAAGTTTCAAAGAGCTGATTCCTTCCCCCAGCATTGGGCAGGGTGTTGCTTGAATCTGTCCAGTGTATTCCTGCTCAATATTTTTTTTACTGATATTGTATATCTTGTTATTCTATGTGAGCCATCCAGGGTTGCTTGGTGAACAGTAGCAGGCATGCACTCATACATGCAGCATGCATAGATAGATAGATAGATAGATAGATAGATAGATAGATAGATAGATAGATATCCGGTTTCTTCCAAAATAAGACATCCCCTGATAATAAGCCCAATTGGACTTTTGAGCGCATGGCAATAAGGCCAAGTGCTTATTTCAGGGTTCAAAAAAATATAAGACAGGGTCTTATTTTCGGGGAAACACGGTAGATAGATAGATAGACAGACAGACAGACAGACAGACAGACAGATGATGGATAGATCTAATCCCATTACAAAAATATTCACAAAATTAAAGCAACACATTTTATCATAGTTTTCAATTTAACAATAAAAAGCTATAATTCTATGAGAACTATAATCTTTGAGTAACTGTCACAATGCTTGATTTATATCTTACTAAAATAGAAATCCCACAGATTATAAAACATTTTTGTGATTACTGCAGTTTTTATTTTCTCCTTCTCCCCAACATTTGTCATGAGGACAATTGTGGATCAGAAGTTCTGATACTTTGGTTGTGCAGCTTATCAACTAAAGAGTTACAGAACATTAATTTGAGTTTTCTCTCATTGCTCTTTTTTGTAAATACTATTAATGGGGAAAAAAATAACTCTAAGCCTGTAAAGGAATACTGTTTTCTCTACAGTTAGACCATTAGATACTTAGGTTCCACAGCATTATGGGATTGTCTTTCATAAAAGGGATAAGTCATCCAAATCACATTAGGAAACCACCCCTCTTGTCAGATAAGAAATCATTGCATTCATATGTAGGAAAAACCTCCTCCTTACCTGTCACATTCTGTAGCGGTTGACAGGCTAGTAAGTTCATTAGTCTGAAATTATATAACTTTGTGGTCTCATGTGAGTGCCACCAAATTATGCTTGCAGTCTGAAATGTAATAATATAGATCAAGCTTCATCTATTTTAGCCCACCCTTCAGGTTTATTGTTTCTGCGAAGAAAATGCAAAAACCTCCAAACTATTGCAAAACTATTGCTGATTATTGGGCCTCTGTTGCAATACCTGTATTGTATATCTTTTAATCATTTTCTGTATCTTTTATCTTTAAGGAAAGAATAAAACAACCCTAATCAAAAAAGAATCGCTAATATATGAAACACATCAGTGATGAACAGTAATTAGCATAATAGCTCAGGAATCCGGTAAGATAGGAGATAATGCAAAATTTTAGAAACCAAAAACAAAATCATAGCTGAAGCAGTTCTGGAACACGTGAGTTCTGGACAGGAGGCCATGTGAATGGAGGAAAACTGAAGTATAAATATATCAAATATGGCAATAGGCAGAAAGACAGACTTTTATATGCATATGCATTGAATGCACCGATCTTTAAATCTATTGCTAGCTGTTAAAGCCATTCTTATTGTGAAAGTGACAGTGAGGGGAGATCTACATTGCATTTTTCCTTAATGATTGCATTTGTGTTATCAGTAATAATCATTAAGAAAGCCTCTCTTCACTGGAAAAATGTGTATAAGAAATTTTGTTGGAGTATATTTTCCCATACAATCTTTTGTTTTTGAAGCTGCCCACCTTCCTTCAGGACTCTCCAACTGGCTGTCCAGGCTAATTGCCCTCCCCTGGATCAATCATCCTCATTAGCATTATTGAGTGAAAGATAAAAACTTGCCAGCTTCTCCTTACCAAACCTAAAGAAGTTGTGTTGTGTTGCAGCTTCAACTGATCTGTTCCCTGGAGGATGCTAAGAGTTTCATCAAAATGGGTGACTGACTTGGCATTCCATCCCTCTCCCAGGATTCCCAAGAACAAGAGCTATTTCTATCCAATATTTCCTCAAACATTGCTGGGGAAATAAGGCAGAGTTTTTGCTCTGCTGGGACTGAAGAAGTTGATTCACAAATAGGAAACAAAAGATGTAAAATCCAATTTTTCAAAAAAATACTCATCCAGAAAATGAAAAATTTAAATTGCACGTTGTTAAACCAATTATCCATATGCTACGTTGTCAGGGCTTGGTGAATTGTTAGCTATTTAGAGCCTTCTGGGATTGGCGTATAAATAAAGAAACAAACAAACAAATAAGAGCCAGTTTGGTGTAGTGGCTAAGATACCACTACAGTTAAGGTACCACCCACAATTTCCAATCATCTCTTTGGCCAATCACACTCTGTCGGCATAACTCACTTCACCAGTTTGTGTGAAGAATAGGATGAAAGACCATTATGTATACACTATCTTGGTTTGTACAAAATAAAGGGGAAGGAAGGAAGGAAGGAAGTTTTATAAAGGCCTTCTACAGAGTAGAAATCCCTGCTGAGAAGACCTCCTTCCTTTTCACTAGCTGCCGTGCTTCAGATGGTAATGGAGTCTGGAATCTTAGATATTGATCAGAGTATGTGTGAAGAAACATAGACGGTATTTAAAAATGTGATGGGGGTGGTGGTTAAATATTGCTGAACTAGAACTTCTAGCATTTCTTCTCATTAATCATCCTGGCCAGAGTTACTGAGAATTTTAATTAAGCAGTATATGAGGTGGTAACAATTCCCATCCCTGCCTTCAATGCAGCTTCCTGAACTACATGCAGAAGTAAATTAGCAATCAGTGTGATTAAACAAACTGAATATAGTATGTCCCCAATAGTTCAGGTTTATGGCAACTGTTCACAATAATTTTATTGGAAATAAATTTAAATGCTTTAAAACTGTTAAAAAGTTGCAATCTTGGCAATATCTAGCATCCAGCATATCTGAGAGTTTACTTTAAATGCAATTTAATATTAGCTTACAGTATAATGGTTATAATGACTGATCCTGTGTAATAAGTATTATGAAATTTGTTCCCTTTAATCTGCTTCTTAATACTTTAGAACTAGGGGGAGATCATGCAAAGTCCAATATAACCTTCGCCAATTTGGCATATTCCACATGGCTAAAGCTATGGTTAACTGTGAATTCTGGGGGATACAGTCTCATTATATCTGGAAGACACCAAATTGCAAAAGATTGCTCTCTGCATTATCTGTCTGTGAAATGGACATTACCAAGCTACTCACATAATTCCTGTTTCCTAGCAACTATTGTTAGCAGCTCCCTGGAAAACAGCAAAGAGAGTAATTTGTAAAGGCTACCCTGCAATATCCATCCTGGAGTAAATGATTTCTGAAAAGACCTTAATTAATGTATTGAAAATGTTTACAAATATAATAAACTTACTTTTGGTTAAGAAATATGCCGGGTTTTTAAGAAGCGTAATGCTTTTTAGTAAGAGACAAAAAGTAT
This sequence comes from Ptyas mucosa, assembly GCA_012654045.1. NCBI lineage: Eukaryota > Metazoa > Chordata > Lepidosauria > Squamata > Colubridae > Ptyas > Ptyas mucosa. Next base: position 27,094,070 of record WNWU01000005.1, on the reverse strand, counting down.
AGATAACACAATGCCCATTGCTTTCCTGATGAGCAAGAAAGCAAGAATGGCACAGGAACAGGGGAATCATCTAGTGGGAGGCCATGTCAGTCTTGCAAATATTTCAATCCAGGCAGGATTTCTGAAGATGGCTTACATGGTGATTATGGATATACCATAATGTTGGTTAATTGGGCAATCTTAAACTGATCATTTCACACAGTTAACATAATCGTGCAAGACTTATTTAACCAATATATTTTATTCCTTAGATTCAAAAATGACTTTGAAAGCCAAAGAGTCATTTCTAAATTTAGGTTTTAGTAGTTCATAAATTCTGGCTTTATGGTGTTTGCCTGATAAATGATAACTTGATGAGGGACACTGAGACTGTGAGGGATGTTTACCTTATTCAGTTGCTTAAGACTGGTTTCCTTCCTTCCTTCCTTCCTTCCTTCCTTCCTTCCTTCCTTCCTTCCTTCCTTCCTTCCT
>WNWU01000005.1:27063648-27087609 GCA_012654045.1 Ptyas mucosa | reverse complement strand
AAGAGAAGAGAAGAGAAGAGAAGAGAAGAGAAGAGAAGAGAAGAGAAAGGCCTCACCTTGGGAAAGCAAAACAATCCTTTACCTACCTGGCGGCATTTACATCTCAAAACATTCAGAACAAAAGGTATTCATGAATCATATTCACATCCTTGCTCAGCAAAACAACTCTTCTTTTTATACTTACAGTGCTAAAGGGATAAATAGATAAACCAAGAATTAAATTCAAGTATGCCTTTGTAGCCAAATGCCCCATGAACCTGCATCAACATTGCACAAGAGCATGAACAAAAAATGCAGAATTCTTCACATGTTTAAGTCTGTACAAATAAAAGAGCCAAGACAAAGCCTGGAGGATGTCACAAAGCAGGAGAAACTGCTGATACCCATGAAAACAGGCTCAAGCTTTAAAAAGATCTTGATACACTTGAACATTGGGCCCTATCCAACAAAATGTTGTTCAGTATTAAGCATTTTAAGGTTTTATACTTAAGCAATTGAAAACAGATGCACAAATATAAGGTAGATGGAACCTGGCAATAGTACTTGCAAGAAAGACCTGGGATCCTTGGTGGACCACGGATTAAGGATGAGCCAACAATGTGCTGCTGCTGGCAAAAAAGCCAGTGCAGTTTTGGGCTGCATCAACAGAGATAGAATATCAAGATCATAGAAAGTGATAGTACTACTCTATGCTGCACTGGTCAGACCACATCTGGAATATTGTGTTCTGATCACCACAATATAGAAAGGAAGTTGAGGAACTGGAAAGGGTGCAGATAAACAAATATGGTAAGAGATTTGAAGGCTAAATTCTATGTTGGGTGATTAAAAGATTTCGTTATGTTTAGCTTAAGGGGTGACATGGTAGCAGTCTTCCAATACATGAAGGGATATCACAGGGAAGACGCAGTAGATTTATTCTCCCCAGCACCTGAGGGTAAGACAAGGAGCAATGGGTGGAATCTTTACAGTGGGAGATCCAAACTTGAACCAAAGGGGAGTTTTCTGACTGCAAAAGCTATTAAGCAGTGGCACAACCGGCCTTCTAAAGCTATAGGTGCTCCATCTCTGGAGGTCAAGATCAAGAAATGTTGGATTTGTCCATAATGATATGAGGATCCCTGCACTGGGCAGGCAGATGGACTAGAAGACCTTCCAGTTCCCTTCCAAACCCTATTACTCTTTGAATGCACAGAATTCAGGAAATGCCACAACTCAGCCAATCTGCCAGAGTTATTCTTTGTTTTCTCAAATGCACACAGGGTCACATTTTCCAAAAGAGTCACTATTCAAGCAGCCACCCAAGCTAAGCCATGCTGTCAACAGAGAGCACTTTAGGAAACCAGATGAAATCACTGGTCAACACTAGCTACACACTTGAAACAATTTGTATTTGATCTGCTTTTCACTTCTCCAGTGTCTAAATATTACAACTTATCTTCCTTTAAATCCAAAGCTATCCAATCCTTAACATAAAAAAATATAGTCTATTATACTTTTTAAAAACACTATTACATTTTGTAGATACCATCTCTGCTATTTAGCAACACAATACTTTTAAGCTGCTGCATAGAAGACAGCTGCTTCATATACAGTATTATTGTTTTACTATAACATTACAAAGTGTAATGTGTAAAAGATATCTCTTTCCTATTAACTTTGACAGTGCACTCCTATAATATTTACTTAGACATAAGTCTTATTGGGTTCAGTAGGGCATTGGGGTACAGGTTCAGACATCTGTATACACTCACGACGTTAACAAAAAAGTTGCTTTATGATTCAGGATCACAAAAATTATACATCTTTGGGAGATTTTATTAATACAAAAGATATAATCCTTCCATTTTTTCCCCCAAGGTCTGTCAACAGGTTTAAATACCAAATTTACTGTACATGACAGGATTAGATTCCTCCTTATTCAGATCTTTGCTCTGTTACAGCTTGTTACTGAAAATTGGTCTCCTTCTTTCTCAGATTCATTTTGTAATTGTGATAATTCCCTAGGTATATTTGCTTGAAAGTACACTCATAAGTGGTTATATAGTGACATATTTAAAATTTGGAATTGGTCAGAGGTCAAGAAGGGGATCTTTGGTCCCAGGGTACATTGGGCTTGCTCTACTATTCCTTGGAGAGGGAGGATGGGGAAGTTAGGGTTAGAAGATAGGTTAGAAAGTTAAAATTGCCACTTCAAGGTCCCCAGAGTTCTAGAAACACCCTTCAGAGCTTTGCATATGCTGACCTTCCAACTAGTAATGTGCTTTGAAACAGGGTCATGAAGAAGCAGCTCTTTGGTCACCTTTGTTACAAAAATTCAGTGCTGAAAAAGGTATGGTTCTATATTTAGACAAGAAAAACCAAATGCACAGGTACAGTATAGATGGTACCTTGCTCAATAATAGTAATTGTGAGAGGGACCTTGAAGTTCTAGTCGACAATCACCTAAATATGAGCTAGCAGTGCGCTGCAGCTGCGAAAAAAGCCAACACAGTCCTAGGCTGCATTAATAGAGAGATAGAATCAAGATCATGTAAAGTGTTAATACCACTTTATAATGCTTTGGTAAGACACCCTTGGAATGGTGCATCCAGTTTTGATCACCACAATGTAAAAAAGATATTGAGACTCTAGAAAGAGTGCAGAGAAGAACAAAGATGATTAAGGGACTGGAGGCTAAATAATATAAAGAATTGTTGCTGGAATTGAGTACAGTGGTGGGTTTCTACCGGTTCGCCCCAGTTCGAGCGAACTGGTAGTGGCAGCAGCAGGAGGCTCCACCCGCCCACCCGGACGTCATCACGGATGCTCTGGCATACACAGAAGGTTCCAAACCAGTAGCGAAGGTAAGTGGAATCCACTACTGATTGGGGTATGACTAGTTTAATGAAAAGAAGGACTAGGGGTGACATAATAGCAATGTTCCAATATCTCAGGAGTTACCACAAAGAAGAGGAAGCCAACCTATTCTTCAAAGCACGTGAGTGCAGGACAAGAAGCAATGGATGGAAACTAATCAACGCGAGAAGCAACCTGGAACGAAGGAGAAATTTTGTGACAGTTGGAACAATTAATCAATGGAATAACTTGCCTCCAGAAGCTATGAATGCTCCAACACTGAAAGTTTTTAAGAAGATATTGGACAACCATTTGTTTGAAATGGTATAGGGCTTCCTGCCTGAGCAGGGGGTTGGACTAGAAGACCTCCAAGGTCCCTTCCAACTCTGTCATTCTGTATTCTGTAATAAAAAGGTAAAGCTGTTCTGGTCTTAAGTGCGTAACACAGAAATACTATGACTCATGCAACTGTACATATACTGTATCAAGAAGTAAATTCTATGCCTGCAATACTTTCATATGGGAGAGAGCCGGGCAGTCATGGTAGCCACAGACCATAGTTCTTCCCTACTGTAATATTAACCAGAGAAGTTCCATGTTGCATTCAACACTGTTCAGAACAGTTTGCTGCTATAATGTCTATTAATATACTTAGGTTGCAGGCTCAGCACTCTGAATTTCAAGTAAGCATGTCCAAACACAATGGGACATATTTCTGAATAAACCCACATTGAAAAAATACAATTGTAAGTATGTTTCCAGAAAGGAAATCCATGGAGCTCAAGGGAGACTTGTTCCTCAGCAACACTGCTTAAGGCAAAGCTTTAAAAGTAATGTATTTTTATGCTGGCAATTTCCGCATTGTAGTTATCCATCTACTTTCCATCCTCCATTTTTGAGAACAGAAATAGAATACTGCTTGTTTCAGTATCTTTTTTTTTTTACTAGAATAGAACAGTGGCCTCTCTGAAGCTTATGATGTATACTTGAACAAAAATGCCATATGTAGAAAAAAAAATCCACTATTCAAGGAACTTGTAATAATTCTGTTTTTCCCAATTATGAAGAAAATTTTGTATATTATTTCTGAGCTTGTTGCTTTTCAAGGAAAAGAAAGCATATATGTATGAATATGCAAGTGACACTGCAGGCTCTCACAACCAAACAAGTTGGCAGAACTGACACTTTTCAAATATCAATGCAATGTTGCAAAATAAGTGTCTGCCAGCCCTCTTCACTCAGCCATAATTTTTTTTTGGCCATTTTGGCATATTAGCTACCTAAAAGAGGCTGTTGTAGTTAGGGAAACCAATTTCCACCTGCAGTTTACAATTGTTTCCATGCCTTATAACTTAGGTTTCTTTTTTCCTTACCTGAGGCATCTATTCAAATAGTTGATTAAAAACTGGGCAGCTTCTTCCCTAGCATATCTAGTTAAAGATACTACCAGGTGAAAAATTCTACTTATTCTCAGGCTGAAACAGCATTTTTCACTCCCTACCTCCTAATTTTTCTGTTTCTTCTTTGAATGCCTAAAAGTTTAGTTAGAGTCTTAACCTAGAATGTCATTTGTTGAATGAATTCTTTCATATTTTACACTACCTAAATATAAGCTGCTAAATGAAATAAACGTATTTAAAGCCGTTATTAATATCTGCAATAGGTCTCTGCAATTTCTAGTTCAGGATCATTTTATATTTGTAGCTAGAGTCATATCACATGGCTCAATTTTCTAAAGCACATCTAGTGAAACCATTTATTTGTATAGAAGTCTTGTTCCATAAAAGATGAAATTATTCTTTCACTGACTGTCTCCTGTGGTTGCTTTATAGATATAGAATTGAAGTGACAGTGGTTCTTTGCTGTGCTCATGAATGAAACCAGCCGCTTAATGCTAACCCTGTTGCTTCAATTGCATGCTGCATTATGGAAGGGTTGAAGTATATGCATTTTTATTGGAAAATAAGAACAGGATAAAATTTTAGCAGCAAAATAAATGTTAGCAGGAGCTTCTGGGTAGTCAGAAAAGGATATTTTCAAGTATTTTTAATCATCAATGGTATATTCAATCATTTAGATTTTTATAGCAGCACTGCTCATCTACATCGTGGATATTCCAGATAAGACTGCAGCTGACCTTTCAGAGGCATGCTAAGGGATGTTCTGCAAGTATTCAAGGTCCATGGTGTTGACCTTCATTTATTTTAAATTAATTAAATATGGCTGATTCACTTATTCTGTCTAATACGCTAATATGAACCTTGTATGATCTTGAAAAAGTTGGGCAGGAATTAAAACCCTTCCTAATTTTGTTTATCTCTTGTGATATTGTGTAAATTGATTCATCATACTTGTTGGCCAAGAGATGGCACTATACAAACTATTCTAACTTTTTCATTTTGACTTTTCAATCACCAGAAAAGCAATATGAACTTCAACAGCCCTGTGTTTCATGCACTAAGGTTAGAGAAGAATGCTAGGTGAGACACCTCTATTCTACAGGTGGTGGCAACAAAACTACTAAAGCACTGCCCTAAGCCAGAAGGTAGGGCTAGAGCACAAATCTTCAGGGTGCTTCTGGGAGAAGAGTCTTGAAATGTCTAGCCTTTCAGTATGCCTATCTCAGCAAATTCACTATAAATGAAGAGCCATGTTAATCTCTTGTAATAAACTCTTGTAAGCAGTCAATCCTAGAGGAGATCAACCCTGACTGCTCTTTAGAAGGCCAGATCCTGAAGATGAAACTCAAATACTTTGGCCACCTAATGAGAAGGAAGGATTCACTGGAGAAGAACCTAATGCTGGGAAAGATTGAGGGCAAAAGAAGAACGGGACGACAGAGAATGAGGTGGTTGGATGGAGTCACTGAAGCAGTAGCTGTGAGTTTAAATGGAGGTAGAGGATGGTAGAGTACAGGAAAGCCTCGAGGAACTCTGTCCATCAGGTCGCGATGGGTCAGACACGACTTCGCAACTAACAACAAAAATAAGAACAACAAATGCTATAACTGATTAATATTACAATATTTAATTTTTCTTGGCAATCTCACCAGTTATATTTTAGAGGGTTTTTTTTCTGAATAAGGTAATCCATTTTGGGAAAACCTACTGGGACTACCAGGGAGAAAAGGCTATCTCAGCTATATGAAGTAGGAGGTAAATTGTAGTGAAGTGTTTAGTTTTGGGCTAGAACTGAGAACACTCAGGGTCAAGTCCATTCTTAGTCACGGATACTCACTGGTTGACATTTGTATCAGGTCACTTTCTCTCATTCCAATCTATTTTAACGGTTGTTGTGGGAATAAAATGTAGGTGATCCTTGCAGAAGCCAACTTAAACTCCCAGAAGAAAGGCAATATATAAATCTAACAAACAAATCAATAACCTTGTTGCTAGTGGTGTCTGGTAAAGCACCCTAATTTGCCTTGGGCCTTTCAAGATATACACAAGGTGGGAAATCTGCATTGATCTATGTGCTTGATGTCTTTTGACTATTACACAAGGCCTTCTCTAGCAACGGAGAAATTAGGGTGCCTAAATCAACCATGTACATAGAGAAATTAGAAATATTGCCTAAAGCGTTAAAGAAGAATGTATGTACAGAATGTGTGGTAGAGTCTTCTTCCTCATTGATAAGAATACAAACATCAGGTATTATTGTATGTTTCATAACTGAAAAGGTAACTTGCCTTGCCACTCATACGTTCTAAAAAGATAATTTCTTTTAGTCTGGTATTAGGGATGAAAAAATTGTTTGGCATCCTTGGCATAAGCTATCATTTTCTCTTCATTTGATGGGACATGGCTTACTTGAGGTTTTTTACTTCTGCCTAAGGAAACAGCAGCTATATTTCTTCTTAACCCCACCCCTCCTCCAAGTTGTATGAATGGACAAAGAGTTCCTGAAAAGCTTTCTTGTTCTGCTACCTTTCTGGTGGCCTAAAAATAATATTGCTTTAAAATATAATTGTGCATCAGAGAGATACAGTGGAAGGAAGAAAAATTCTCTACCTGTTTCCCAGTCACATGGAGTTGATGCTGTATTCATAATCTCCTCCACCCAATTATTTGGTTGGGGAGACGATGTGGCGGCAGGGGTGAAATGTAAAATTTGTTATTACTGGTTCTGTGAGCGTGGCTTGGTTGGGGTCGGGGGTAATGTGACTGTGTGGGCGTGGCCAACTTCTTTTTTTTTTTAACTTTTCAAAGCATTTTTTCTAATGCTTCGAAAAGCCTCTGCCAATCATGGAACTCAGCTGGGATCGTCAGAGACTTTTCAAAGCATTTTTTTTTTACCACCTCTTCAGCCAAGAGGTTGCAGAAAAAATGCTTTGAAAAGTCTCTGATGATCCCAGCTGAGCTGCACGATCATCAGAGGCTTTTTTTTTACTTTTAAAAGCATTTTTTTGTCGGAAGAGGTTGTAGAAAAAATGCTTGTAAAAGTTTTAAAAAACCCGCTGATGATCGTGTGGCTCAGCTGGGCATGGTGGGGGGAGGGCCACAGGGATTTTTGCTACCGGTTCTCCGAACCACCCACCGCCATTGCTATCGGATCGGGCGATCTGGTCCGAACCGGGAGCATTTCACCCCTGTGTGGCGGGGTACAGGAAATACAGAGAAGGGGACAGCAGATGTAGCTACATCATCTATACAGCTTCTGTGAAAAATTTGTAGAGTCAATTGCATTGTCAGAAATAATTAATTAAAGATTCTTGATACTGTTTGTGGCTACCAGATTTAGATGAAAGCAAAAAATATCAGAGAGGGGGAGAGAGGGAAAGAAAGAAAAGAAAGAAAAAAGAAAGAAAGAATCTCTTTGTTGCTATTTAGTACCCATCTAAATTTTACAGCCCAACTATGGTAACTCCATTGTCCTCAGATAGACTGTAAATAAGCTGATGAAAGAATCACTGTAGGATATGTCCCAGTAGTGGTTTTCACTTACCTTTGCTACCAGTTTGGAAATGTGAGCTTGTGCGTGGTGCTTCTGCGCATGTGCAGAACCTTCTGCGCATGCACAGAGTGTCCATGATAACATCCGGGCAGGTGGGCGGAGTCTCCCGCTGCTACTTGTTCGCCCAAACCAGGGCGAACCAGTAGAAACCCACCACTGATATGTCCATTTTAGACCCTAGTTCCCTTTGTTGGTTGATCATGCACCATGTAGATCTGGCTTTCTAGTCTTTCAATTACAGTACATTTCCTACTTGTCTTCTCAAAATTAAAAAAGGCACATTAAATCAAAACCTATGTAATTAATCCTGTGCCCTTTGAAGGCGGCACAGTTAGATCACGGCCAAACTTGACTCATCCCTGTTATATGAAAAGTTTTAACATGTCTGAATCTGTACGATTAACATAACTGACATAGGTACTTCAGCATGAACTTTATTCTTCTACTGCTGACCTTTATGTGCTTTCATTCTGTACAAAATTATTTCCAGGTGAACATATTGCGATCAGATTGTTTATGTTTTGGCAATTCCATTTGCAAATTTTAAAAGGAACACTACTTTCTTTGTAATTCCTTACGTATAATATAACTGAAGCCTGAGAACCCATTTAATGCAATAAACTGTTGAGATAGTATAAGAGTTCACCTATTTTCCTTCCATTTGGACCTCTATAGTAGGCAGCACTAAAGCTACACATGGAATTAATATGAGCTCCGGGTGTATATTTCCTCCTTTTTGGAATGCACAATAATTAACTTCACTGTGTGGAAAATGCAGATTAAAACCTCTTAACTTTTGTGCTCTTGGGATGATAATTGATATGAAAATTGGTTTGCCATCCCTAAGCTCCTTTGTTTAAATTATGGTACTGGCAGAGAAGATGGGTTTTTTTTTTTAGAATTTTATCTGCTGTAAACCTCACATGATCGTCATTCATGGATTATTATTTTCTGCTGACAAGCAGAGCAAGTTAAAAATCCCTGCTAAAGCAGACAAAGCTAGGCTTTGTCAAAGAACTTTCTCCTTTGGTTTTAGTAAGGTTTTTTTTAACTAGTTGCCTCTCTTGATAGTGACTAATGGTGTTTCAGAGACAATATAGAACAATATGTACAATATAGAACAATACATTAATATACATTAGTAGGGGTGCATTGTCTTTAGTGTATCCATGATATTTCAGATATTTCAATACCTGAAGTATCATCCTTCTTTAAGTCTCTCATAGCTTCTCTACTCTCATAGCTTAATCTACTGACATAGATTATGTCAGTGTATTCTGCCAATTCTTCAGTCCCATGACTACTCATTTTTTCCTTGAGCACTCTTATTCATCTAAAACTCTTCTTAAAACCCTGCTTTTTCCATGCCAACATTGGAAAACATTGGAAAGATAAAATATATTATTATCCCTTTTCTCAACTTCATCTCATTTTACCACAATCTTTTCTGTTTCCTTTACTTCATCTTTGTTTTCTTCTTTTACCTCCCAAAATGTAGCTTATAAGCTCTTCTAAATGTGGATATTGTATTTTTGGCTGATTTATTGACACCTTCCTTATAATGTAAGCATATAATACAAATATATGAAATCCAATTGTCGGTTTTGATATTAATGTTGCATGTAAATTATTTTTAGAATTTTCTTGGGTTGAAACATTGAAAACCTGACTTCCAGATTCAGTTTTAATAGAACATTCTGGTATTCAATGTTACTTAACACCTGTGATATTAGTTTCCCTCTCTTTTTTAACCAGATGCCTTTTGTTTGTTTGTTTGCTTGCTTGCTTTTATTTCTGTCAAAACAGGATGCTGACATGTTAGCAGGTGATGAGCAAGCTTGGAAAGAATCCAAAGAAGTTATAAATAAAGTAGGAGCACCAAAGTCACGTGAAGGTATCCTTGATCCATAGTGCACACATTTCCATTCAGATCAGGACATTATAATGATCAACTTGTTTTCTTGTCTTTGTTAAATTCATACTCTTCCTGCCTATAATATGTATTTTGTATTTTTCAAATAATACCATATTTAAAGGAAAAGAACCAGAAGGTAAATCAAATCAAAATGTGGTCTGGGTTATAGAAAACTCTTTTGTCCTTAATTTTTTTCCTCAGCCTTTGTATCTTTAAGTTTCGGACCAATAAGAATAGCACTTAGGCTTATATACCACTTCGTTGTGCTTTATAGCATTCTCTAAGAGGTTTACAGAATCAGCATATTGCCTCCAACAATCTGGGTCCCCATTTTACCAATCTCAGGATGGAAAACTGAGTCAAGCTGGAGCCAGTCAGGATCAAACTCCTGGCTGTGGGCAGAGTTAGTCTGCATTCCAGAGGTAGCACTGTGCTACCATGGCTCTTGGCATGGCAGCAGAAACTTTGCTTTGGCCTTGCAGAACAAGATGACAGACACTTTAAATATTTAAATATTAATATAGTTTGAAGAGCCAAAAGAACACACACACACACACACACACACACGCCTATATATTTAATAAAGTTAAACTTTTGGTCATCTAAGTTGCAATCCAATACTAACTTATTGAGATTTCACTACTAAGTATTAAACCACATTTCATTCCATTTTCAGTATAAAATGTTTGTAAATCAAGTTTAGACATCTACACTATTTTGCTGTCTTCAATAACACTGAGATTTTTTTCTAGTTTTTCATAACTTCTTCCCAGTCCCATCAAATGTTGTTCTCTGTTTCTCTCAAAAATCGTATGTTTTAGGATTAAATTATGTCTGCAGAACTACTTTTCTCCTATTATTTCTGCTTGTCCCACAAGATCTGTCAGTGTGGGCATGCTCTGAACTCTTACATTAAACCATGCCATCTAGTGGGAACCTCGAAAGCATGCTGTCTCTGTTGCCGCTTCTATCCTATGGAATAGCTACCGTTCCTACCCCTGAGATTCAGATGTCAGCAATCAGCTGACCATATATAAAGTACTAAAGAACTGGCTTTCCCCATTTAGCATTAGTCCAAGTTATGGAGCAGGTCCATCTTGATGTGATGATTACATGTTTTGGGAATACTCTATTCGCAATGTATTGTGCGACCCAGAGTCACAGGTCTATTGGGCACTCATAATCAATTGATAAATTTAGATTGTTCCTTGACTGGTATTAACTATGTTAAATTGGGAATATCAATGTTAACTAAGTATCTTATGAACGTCGATTTAATCATAGCAAAAACTCATAAAGAGTTCATATTAAAATGAAGATCTTTTGTCTTCTGTGCTACATCCCAAAGAAGATTGTCAGATATGTTTAATAATGCTGGGCACCGTATAGAGTCCCTTTTTCCTTCCCCAATGTAGTGCGGTCCCCATTCCCTTCCCATCCCCGATCGTGTAATTTTCATCCGGGAAGAATTCCTTTTGCCAAAATTGTTACATTGAAAAAATATTTCTTTTAATTTACAAGGTGAGTTTTAAACTAGAAAAAGGTTACGGGAAATACGTTGTCTATTTTAAGAAAATAATGCTTAACAGAAAATTGACCATAGCAAAGTTAGTTGCGGTTTCATATGATCACCATTCATGTAGTTTGCTTTCATGTTTTCTTGGTTTAAAAAAATGAAGCTTTCTATGGAAGAGGTTTTTGTAGAATAGAAAACTGCAGTGTTTTAACTTAATGTTTTGCCTTTTGATTGATGCTTCTGTCATGGGTTAATCCTTAACACAAATAAATGTCAGAGTGGGAGCAAGTTCTGTTGTCCTGCCAGACGTTACTGAAGAGCAACACCTCTCGTCTCCCAGACACCAACATCTATCAGCTAAAATTACTTGACCTTGCCATGGATGCCTGCATAAACCTGGGCCTTTGGGAAGAAGCTCTGCATTATGGTAACCGAACTTTGGAGCCCTACAGGTGAGAGCTAGCGTTACTGTGATTTATTGCAAGGGCCTGTTTCCACCCAGGATGGTGAGACACAGTGTATATTTTCTGTGTTGGGCTGATACAAGAAGGTGATAGTTTTTCCCATAGAAGCTGCAAGAAACTACTTTGCAGATATAATAAGGCAATTTGTACAGATACCTTTTTCATTCTGAAAACAGAGAATAAATTATTTTACAGGCGTAGGGCAAAAGAAACTGTTTTATATTTATTGACAATTATGTTATACAGAGTAAGAAAACCAATTTCTTTTCACCACCACCCCCAGGCCCCCCAAGTTCCTTGATCATCACAGCATCCTAGGTTTTTTGCTCTGTAGGTTTTTTTTTCCTTATCCATTCAGCTCTTCAGCTACTTGTATCGATTTATATGCAAATGTACACCAATCTTAAGGAATTGCCATTTTCTCTGGCTCTTTACATACACATAGGGTAGGAATTACCACTCTGATAAAGAGAGGAAACAATGACGTTATTTGCAAGTAGTTTTCACTTACTCATCATTCTTTGATGTAAGATCAATAAGTGATGAAGTCCTCTTTCTCATTGGCACATCCAACTTTCCAACTGGACTATATATTTTCTGGACAAAAAATGATTGAACAATAGACTCGCCATTTCAACTTTTCCTGAAGCTAAAATCCACCATTCTTGAAATGGGAAGACTGGTTATTCTTTTTATGACATACATTTCCTTGGAAAGTTTGGAATGTTTTGCATTAGGTTCCTAATTTTACTTTTCAAAACCCCCCAGGTACCTGTTAAGGAAATAGCATCGTGTCTTCGGTCACTCTTTTTCTTCCTTTTGGTGTCCATGTTTTTAACCTGTCACTAATTAATTTTGATTCTCAGAGTTTGAACAAAAAAGAACTTCTTCCTTTGAAACAGAGAGTAGTTATAAATGCTATAGCTGCAAAGGCGAAAGAGCAGGGTGATCAAAGAAAATCTCTAACTTTGTATTCTTTCTCTCCATGTTTCTTTGGGTCACAGAAATACAGTTTTTTAAAAAAGAAAATAATGATGGGCAGCCTCAGTAATAGTATCTTCAAATACTAGTGGCATTATATCTCTTCTTATCTATTTACACAATGAAAACAGGCACTTCTTACCATTCAGTGGAACTTGGTTGTGATAAAGGAGCATTTCACACAGTGAATTTTAGTTGCTATTCTGTTTCCACTTATCTTAGTCACGTGCTTTCATTTTTTATTACAGACCCATATTTTTTGAATATTCAAGTTCTAGAAAATTGCTTTAAATGTATGAATGTACTGTATTATTTGGATCCTTTTATTTATTTATTTATTTATTGGTTTGATTTATATATATATATATATATTATTTTAATATAATTTGTATGCTGCCCTATCTCCGTAGGACCCAGGGCGGCTCACAACAAACAAAACAAACCCAATAAAACATAAAATACATAAATATGCATACATAAAATACATAAATGTATAAATATATACTTTAAGCATATATTAAAACCCATTAAAATAATCAAAATTCCCTCAGTCCAGGTTGGGTGATGTGAACAGCTATGTTTTTAATTCGCAGCGGAAGGTGCGAATTATATTATATGCCACCCTTCTCCGGAGACTCAGGGTGGCTTACAATGTGTTAAGCAATAGCCTTCATACTTTTGTATATACCTGCTTAGTAGGGCTTTCACCCCCGCCAAGCGGTGTTCTTTTTTATACAAAGTCAGCTTATTGTCCCCACAATCCAGGTCCTCATTTTACCTACCTCAAAAGGATGGAAGGCTGAGTCAACCTTGAGCCTGGTGAGATTCGAACTTGCAGTAATTGCAGGCAGCTGGTGCTAGTTAACAGCACTTTAGTCTGCCAAGCCACCAAGATAGTACCTGAATTTAGGTATTTCAGGTATTTAATTTAATACCTGAATTTAATTTCAGGTACTTATTACTTATGAAGGACAATGATATAAAAATCTCAATCCTGTAGAGTCTAAACCAGGTGTATCAAACTGGCGGCCTGTGGGCCAGATGCGTCACACACAGACCACACCCACCCCAGCTCCGCGAATGGGAAAAACATTGTGAAACTTCACGTGACGGCAACGAGATGCAGTGAGTCTGACACCTGTGGTCTAGACAGATGAAGATTGCCCTGTTTAAGATACTAATTTAACCAAACAATAGGTCAATGCCAAAATTGCCCCTTAGGCACTTAATAATTAAAAATAAAACATAGTCTGATTTGTCAACAAAACTTCAGTATGCAATTAAACAAATTGTTAGTAATTTTCAAATTTCAAAATATTGGCCTTCATAATCATTTTATTGAAAGATACTTTATTATTTAAACATCCATAAAAAGTATGCCTCATATTTTCATTGTTTTCATTGTTGCTTTAAGTAAACCGTGCTTTTCTACAAAATTGGTGAAAATAATGTGATAGTCCTGCTAGGCAGAATCCTCTCAAGTTTAACGTTCTGTTTCTGTGGCCAATAATTAGGATCCAGTGGAGGACCCAAAGCAGCAGATGAATGCTCCCAATTGGAAAAGCATTGTCTCTAGAATCTAGACAGCCTGACAAGAGTTATCGATAGGCTTTTTCTCCACAATTTTCTTTAATCTCTCTCATCAAAAATAACCTTTCTATTTTAATTACTTGCTATACCTTTTCAGCTATGTTTCTATAACATTCAAAAATTGGTCAGAAATACCATATAGGTACAAAAGAGTTGCAGCAGAAAGCAGTTATAAGTTATTTCTCCACTTTTTTTCTTGTGTGTCATACTTATTATAGCCAAGTTGTTGCCCTTAGTCCTGTTGTTGTTCCCCCTCCGTAGAGATACATACAACTGTATCTTCTTCATTGAAGGTTGCTAGCTTGCAAAAGTTCTCAACCTCTCTTCTACCTTGAACTGGGCGTCGTAGTCTTTCCATGTGCAAAAGCATTTTCTGAGGAGAGAGATTTTCAGTTTGAGGTCTTGTTATTTGAAGGTGTGTTTTTTTTTTTTTACCTTCAAGGCTTGACTACAAGCTTTGACGCTCCTGACAAAAAGTCTTCTGTTTCTCATTACAAGAAGTTGCGCCTGAAGCAGCAGGATACCAAATCCTAGGGAATCTGTTGGGCTGCATTGAATTTCTCCAGTTGAATCAATCTACTGCTTGACTGCTTCCACAGTTCCATTACAGCTATCTATTTTCCTTTTCTCAGTTCTGAGGGAAAAGAAATATTCATATTGTTACCTGCGGGAACAGGGGAATAACCTGAAAAACGAGCCATCCATACAAATTGGAGGTGGTAGGGCTTCCTTTAAAGAGGTTTAAAGTATTGGACTAAAATCATTTTAACTTCAGGGATTGTATTTACTGTGAGTATTTCCATTAAGTGATCAGTGGGGTGCATTTCCACTATAGTGTGCTAAGTGCAGTTTTTGAACTTATGTTTTCATTGCAGACATTGCTGGGCTTCCAGTGTTTATTTAAAGGCCATGCTAAACTATCACTCAGGTAAATGTAATGATGGACTTTGTGGTGTAGATTCACACTACAATGCACTGGCAAATTGATTACCGATATAACTTGGTCCAGAAGAGTTCTTTGTAGTAGTTCAAAACCTAGAATCCCACTTGCATGAAGCATACTAAAAGTAAGCCCTGTAGAATTTAGAAATCCAGGGAAAAAAGTTAATTGCATTGATTTTCACCACAATGATAGTGGCTGATCATGAGTACTTGGAAATTTTGACATTTTTCCCTTATAAAGCTGTTTATTATGAGGTCCTTTTATATTTTGGCTGTTATCCACAAACTAACGTTGTCAACCCAAGCCTGTAGAATATCTCTTTTAATCTAGAGGGAGAAAAAAATAATAATGTTGTGCTCTCAGATATTTTGCCACCATATTGGAATTATTGAGAACTCATTTATATTCATAGGAAGATAAAAAAAGGAACAGGTTTTACACAATGAACCTGATTGGATTCTGATCACGCAAAATCATCCATACTGGGACTGATAGCAAGAAAGCCCACAGCACTTATCTTCTTTTGAGGCTTGAAACACCACTATTTGAGTAAATTATATACACAACAGAATACATTTGGAGACTCGATAAAAAACCAGTTTTTATTCAGGAAGTTGTGCATACAAAATAATATTAGGATGAGTTATATTGAATGTATATATTTTAGGGGAGCAATCCAGTTTTGAAGGGCAGGATAAGATTCAGGGCACATGAAACATGTGGGGCTGGACTTATGTGCTTATCTACCACATGAACCTGGAAATATCTGTGTGTGGTTTAAGGTTTTTCCACAAATTCTGTGTATATGTCCAAGACATATTCCAAACTCAACAAGAATTCTAATGCAGTAAGTGGGTATTTCTAGTTCCTGTTAATCGAAATTGCTGGAAAGGAATTATTTGTGAATATTAAAATGCCAAATATGATAGAAAAGGTAAATCCTGTGCTTGAAATGATGTATTAATTAAAACTGTTTTTCAACAGAGCTGCACAGGTTACCAATAGGTTTCCAGGTGCAATTCAATATGCTGATGGTTACCTATTAAGTCCTAGTTGGCACAGAGGCTGGATATTTGTGCGATGCAATCAATAAACAGTTCAAAGCTAAAAGAGAAGCAAAAGGCTTGGGAAAATATAAAACAGACAAATTTAATTTTGTTTAAAATAATTTTCTTTATTTTATTATTTTTGTTTATTATAAATAAAATATAAATATAAATAAAATTTACAAAAAGAATCAAACCAATACAAGCCTTTATAACTCTGATTTCTCTTTAGGTCACATAAACCTTTCAATTTACTGAAAAGAATGGAAACCCCTTATTCTTAAATAATTACCATATTTGAATGTGTATATTTGTCACAATAACCATATAGTTTGTCCTTGACCACTATATGGGCCACAATTTAGCCCATAATTTCCATTGCTGAGCTAGGCATGCCCCATTTTATGACTTTTTGCCATGGCTGTTAAGCGAATCACTATAGTTATTAAGTGAATCATGTGGTTGTTAAATGAATCTGGCTTCCCCATTGACTTTGCTTGTCAGAAGCTGCCTGGGAAGGTTGTGAATGACAATCCCAGCACTCTGGGATGCTGCAATCCTCATAAATACATGACAGTTGCCAAGCACCTGAAGTTTGATCATGTGACTGTGGGGATCCTGCAATGGTCATAAGTGTGAGAACTGGTCATAAGACACTTTTTCAGTACCATTGAAATTTAGAACGGTCATTAAACAATTGGTTATAAATTAAGGACTACCTATATCTGCTGGTGCAGAAGTAGACCTTAGTACGATTTGTAATGTTAATTTAAACAGATGTCAGATATTGTGACAGGGAATTGAGGAGCTTTTGTGGATAGTTGAATAAAACATTCAGTGTTAAGTGGTGTTTTGGCCACATGGAAATGTTTCACATCAACTAAATCTGTTGCAAAATAAATAAAAGGCAAAGGAAATTGTTCCTAAGAGTAAATGAAAGAGAAAGTACTCTTCTTGCTTGGGATTTGTAGAATCTATTTCTTATTTATAGTCTGCAGTGAAAATGTACAAGTCATTAAATGCAAGAATGAGCACCAGACTAGAGTGGGAAGATACTGTAGGATCTCATCTCACAAGTTACACAATGAAAAATGTGTGTCAAAAATACTTCTTATGAGAAAACATGTTTTGAATTCACTAAAACAGATTTTGAACTGAGCTAAATGAAGAATGGATGTGTTACTATCCTAGAAGACACTGATCTTTTTATGGAGCCAGGTTTTAAGCATACGCTTAAAATCCCATTTTCAGTCTCTGACATTTCCAGCTAAAAGATCTTGGATAGAATAGTTGGAGAGGAAAATATTCCTCTGTCATCTGCTGTCAGCTGGAATAAATGATACAGCAGTAGATGGTAGCTTCTCCTGTGAATGGAAATTGGCATGCTACCCATAATTTAATTCTGGAGTTCTCTTTGTTCTTTCTCCCATTTGTGAACAAAACCATAATTATAAGAAATAATTCTTGAAATGTTCATTGTTGATGAAATGACAGAAGCCTTTTCATCACTTCATCTCCCATTTGCTTTTGCGCCTCATGGGAGAGGTCCCAGAATATTTGGAGAATCCAATTTGTCTAAAAGTTTGGCTGCCAATAGGTAGAGAAATAAATTGTACTCTTAATTGTAATAAGCTTTTCTGATAGCAGGATATCCCATTATAACTGAAACGAGTATCAATTCAATAAAATCAATTCTAAAATGGAGAGGAAAACTGTTGCATCCTGTTTTACCCCAGGGTTTCATTGCATAAAGCCTGAGGCCTTTCAAATCACATGTCATTTTTAGGTCATTTTATAAAAGGCAGGGCTGCCCACCTCTCTTTCTCCAGAAGCCGCTGCTTTTTTCAGTCAACTTTTAAATTGCACAGCAGTGCTGCCCAATTGGCATTTTAGGATAGAGAGCATGTGATATCTTTAAGAAGATAATATCCTGCCAACATAACCTTGTGCTTATCTCTGCTCTGTCTGGATTCTGAATGACCGGTCTGCATATTCTCTTTGTGGCATGTCTGCCTTCTAGGTAACATTCCCAGGTTTGGACCGATACCAAGAAGAGTTGAATTGCTATAAATGGCTATAAAGGCACACAAGAATTGCAGTTCTTCTCCACCTGCAAAAACTTTCAATTTGTTTGATATATGTTGAAAACTAATAATTATCTCAGTGTGATTGACATATCATATTAAAGAAAATTTAATATTTTAATATTAATAATAAGAAAATAGTAATAAAATAAAAAAATATTTTAAAGAGAAAAGCTCAGTGTTGCATTTACAGAAGAACATAATATTATGCAGATTGACAGACTTATTCAGCACCTTTTTGTAGTGATGTGTTAATAATATATATATGTAAACAATATGAAAAATTCACAGCTATATTCCTTGGTAAACACTGGGTTCTTGAAATCAACTTCCCTGGGTCAGTTCTTAAAAATGGTTCAGAAATGAGAACAGCAGCAGATCCCAGAGTTCTATTTTTCTTATCAATGTTCTCATTGTGAGAAGAAGAGCTGAGATTTCTCACTGTGTTTAAGTGTTGATACTCAGTGTCCCTTTAAAACAACTGACTGGAATTAAAGTAGACCTCAAGCCCTGTATTTTGTGAATTTCCAGGTCTATTCCCTCCTTACTTACTTGCTCCATTAGCAGTTCACTGACAAATCTTCAGCAGACCTTGTTTATATCTGATTTACAAAAGAGGCTCATGGCAGCCCTGGTGACAGTTATGTTTTATACAGAGATACCTTCATCTGATACCAAAGTGAAGTTAAGGCATTGTTTCTGTACAATAACATTGCCCAAACTTGCGATGAAGTGGTTACTGAGTTCCATTTCCTTATAAGAACATGTGTAAGAACCAAAGAATGTATACCTCAAGTGAACTAAGCATTAATCTGTCAGCAGCCTAAGTGTGTTTAGGATAGGGCAGTGGAAATATGCAAAAGGGTGACACTGAGTATATTTTCTGAGAAGCAATTAGTAGCAGATGGAAGTTGTAAGGAGACTGATTCATCAAAGTATTTAGTGTACATCTCTTTCATTAGTTGAATCTTTCTTCGTATGTGCTTAAACATGAGCACACAATTGTGGATCTGAAATAAAACAAAAGTAACTAGTTCTGGAAAAGGATTAGTTTGTGTGCTTAAGCAGGGCTATAATAATTGTTTTCTTATAAAATATTTTCTTCCCTTTCTTGAAACAAAAATCGGTTCTAAAGGGCAGAGTGCTTAAGAAATCCTGTTTTAGAAAGATGAGATTTTAAAATGGAAGTGCACCCTTTTGCATGTACGAATCTTCTTCAGTAAATAAATAAACCGTATCTAATTCAGTATAATTCAATAGTTAATTTTGTGTAAAAGATTTTGGAAATGAAAGGTTTTTTTAAATGGCTAGCTTAAATTCTTCCCATACAATTATGTCATGTCCAAGAGGGATCTACATTGAAGAAAAGAGACATCCATGACAGTATGGAAATTTCTGTTGTAATTCTGCTTCAGTCTTATAGTTGAAGAGCAAAACCTAGGGAGGACAACAAAAAAGGAGTTCTGTGTTGAGGTAAAAGAATAAAAGTAATTAAATTGAGTTTAGAGGACATAATCTCATACGACTGTATGAAATTTTTTAAAAAATTGTGGTTGCCCAATATTTTTAAAACTAGTTACAATTTTTCATTTGTTAATCTCTCATCAAGATTTCATTTGGAATAGGCCTGTTTCTTGCCTTCTGAACACCATGTTCTCTTTCTCTTGTTCTCTGTTATAATTTGGATATTATATTTAATTATTTGGATATTTCAGAATGTGAAAAAGAAACTTAGGTCAGATGAGGTGCTAAACTTTAGCAGGAACACATAACTTTCATCAGCTTGTGGGCCATGCCAGGTTCAAGCTAACTCCAGAGGGAGTGAGTCTGAGGCCACTTTTTAACATTTTGGCATTTTTATTTATTTTATTGCAATATAGGGTTATTTTAATTTTAGTTTATTTCTTTGGAGGGTAATACTATTTTTGTTAAAACCCTGCAACTTTGTTTTCCATAAAACAATGGAATATAAGGATTGTCATCCAGTTCAAATATCTCCTGCAATGGGGAATCCACCCCTCCAAAGGAAATCTTTCCTACTACTGAGCAGCTCAGAGCAGAGCTTCCATCTGCTGATTTAAAAATGCTGTAGTTTTTTCTTTCTTTTGAAAGAATGGATCATTCCAAGAAAAACTCAAACTGGCAAGAAAAGTGGGAAATAAAACAGGGGGGAGGGAATGGGTAGTTAAGGAGACAACAGAGGCAGCAAATAAATCAGGATGTCCCAAAATCAAAGAGTATCAAAAATAGGAAATAAGGTAAGATAAAATAGTTTAGTTGAGGAGACTCGGAAGAGCAGTTTACATAGGAAAGACAAAAGCAGAAGTGAGGGGAAAGCATTGTGGAGAAGTAGAAAGGGGTGGGGAAATTGGAGGACTGTGATTTTGGAACCATTAACAAGGATTGGGAGTGTTACAGATTATCCTAGATATTTTTACATTCCTGTCTCAAAGAAGCTGATGGATACAAACGAAGTAGAGAACAATGTCTATGGTAGGGGTGTCAAACTCAAGGCCGGATCCGACTTGTGGGGTACTTAGATCTGGCCTGTGGGGTGGCCCTGGAAACAGCAAAGGACCAGCTCACAGTGCTTCTGCCAGTGAAACAGGCTCCTGAGCTTCATTTTCAGCTGCCAGGGCCTCCTGCAACCCTCTGCCAATGAAAATGGAACTCAGGAGGGCTGCAGCCTTCCCGAGCTCCATTTTCACTAGCAGAGGGTTGCAGGAGGCCCTGGCAGCTGAAAACAGGGCTTGGGAGCTTGTTTTTGCTGGCAGAAGCACTGTGAGCTGGTCCTTTGCTGTTTCCAGGGCCGCCCCATGGGCCAGATCTAAGTACCCCACAAGCCGGATCCGGCCTTGAGTTTGACAAGGCCGGATCAGGTGCCCCCGACAGGAGTGACACCAAACTGGCCATGCCCACCCCAGCCACACCTACCCGGCCCCCTGAGGTCAAACACAACCCTGATGTGGCCCTCAATGAAATCGAGTTTGACACCCCTGGTCTATGGAGATTCTCAGTCCTCCAGGTCATCCAGAATGAAAGACATTTTTCGTGGAGGAGAAGCAAAATGTTTTCAAGGAAAAAACCAAGAAAGTCTGGTTTCCTTTTGAAGAGCACCTTTGGGACAAAGGGAACACATGCAGAGCATGACTTCAAGGTTTTTTCCATTTTTTTACCAGCATTGACCATATGTTTGTGTGTACGTGTATAGTAGGAAGCAGGGGATGGGCTGAACACACTCTGCTCTGGGTCATGTTGCTAGGAGCAGAGGGTTGTGTCCTTAGAATGAAATTATCACCACAATCTCCCTCAGGGGTGAATTTGGAAACTTTAGTTGCAGTGTATTTTTTCCAAAGCCCCTGGATTTGATCCGGTCCATTTTCAAACTCCATTTTTGTTTTGCCAGCTTCTCCCCAAACAGCAAATCTGGTTTTCTTATCTTCAATTTACAGAGAGCTATTCTGCCAAGCAACAGGTAGACAGACAATCCTGGGCCTCTTTACAAAATCCCTTTGGATTGGAAAGAATAAAATTGTATGGACGAAGGGTGAGGACTTCCATATACATTTTGAATATGCCTTAAAATAGTATGTTGCTCCACATTCTGTCAGTGTCAGACTTAATACCTTGTCTTAGAAGTAAATCACAGACCTTAAGACACATAACTTTCAATTCACCTGTTGTGACTAGATTGGCAGAAGAATCCCAGGTGCATCTTGGCTTGTAGAGTATCTGTATTCCAAGCAAGGATGAAGCCTTAACATGACAGTTGATTGCTCACTTTGCCCCAGTCTTTAAACTTTTATGCTGCTTTCCAAGGTAATAGGTGCTTGGCAGTTTCTTTTGGGGTCTTGTGAACCATGTTTAAATAACAGTCCTCTCTAGCTTGGGAATTGCCTGTCCGCACCTCATCTGCTTTAGCTTTAATAAACAATCACATTTGTAAGATGAGCAGCTATATAAATTTGATAAATCAGTATAATTAAGCATATTAGCTAGTATTCTACATCATTATGGTTTATTAGTTATGGTATTTGACTAGCCTGGGGAGTTTTAGCTTCAGATTACCTGAATGGAGTTTATTGAAAAATTATAATTTTGCATCCATCATAATTTTTTAAAACTTCATTAGAGGGCTGTTGAGGGGATAATACAGACTAGAAGAAAAATTGTGTACCTTGCTCTCTGGAGGAAATGTGAAGTATAAATTCCACATAACTGTAAATAAAGATGTGAAAGAAATATTGCATTAAATATTCAGTATTTGTTATTATAAACTGTGGTAAACAGTCAATATATTCAAGAAATGTACCTAATCAACTTTCTGTAATAAACAGTACATCCGTCTTACATATTCCACCCATGAAGAAGCAGGAAAGCAACCCCCAGCATATGCTCACAATCTATAATACAATTTTGACACTTAAGTCAAAAGTGTCTAATGTTAATAGTGCCTACTTTCTGACCAATCCTGTACTTAGAAAAGAAAAAGGGAGAGAGAAAGAAACCACCCCCACCTCATCTAATAATGGTAATAAAATATAATCCTGTCAAGGAAATGTTCTAGGGATAAGAACATAGGTGTTTTTTTTTTAATCAACTTGCTTATCTGTACAGGCAAGAAAAATGTTATGCTGGCTGGATGAAACAAAAAGAGGTGAATAATTAAACATTTTCTACAACTATGTAAATATAGTAGTTTTCTACTGACCACAGGGTAGAATGACAGCTATAATTGATGTTTCAATTCATCTGCAATTACTAACCTTTGGATTACATCCTTCCAAGGGTCTGTCTTTGTGAACAACCTCTGGCTTTCCGTCTAGCATACCAATATAGTAGGATCCTGGGAGTTAGTTGTTCAATAATACCTGGAGGGCTATAGGTCCCCTGCACCAGCCCCAGACAATCATCTTCAAGCAATTAGCAGATGACCTAGTGACATGTGATTTATTAGGAAAATATCTCTGCATTTCTCAGGTTTCTTACTTTGCTGCTTTGAGCTGATAGTTTTCCAATATTGTGTAAAACATCTTATTCAGTAAACATGTTCTACAGCAGATAGATGTTTAAAATTGAGCAGCCAGCGGCATCTCTCAAGAGAACTGTTTCTCTTCTTTACATTTAATTTTGCTTTTGGTAAGCCTCAGAGGTCCCCGGTGTAACATCCATAACTACGCCAACATATATAAACATTGGCTAAAGAAATCTACTCTATGGGAATTTTTATGAACATTGCTACCTTAAAAATATCAAAGACTATAGTGCCTAAAAGGCAGTGTTTGCTCTAGCAGCATTCTTTCTTTCATGGCCTTTAGGCTTGGTAACACATCTATCCCTCATGAACCAGAATGTGAGTAATTCCTTGGACAGACCTGGAACTTTATGACTTCCTTATTGTATACATAGCATTATCCAAAAGAACAGGAAAACCAGTTCTCACTATCAGAAGGAGTCTAGTAGAATCTTTCTGACATACTTTATTAAAAGGCATAAGATCTTGTGAACTACAGCTCACTTCATCAAATGCATGGAGCGGTTAAACTGATACAAGAATGAGACATGGAGGGAAGAACAGGACAGGGGAAAGGAAAGGAAAGGAAAGGAAAGGAAAGGAAAGGAAAGGAAAGG
>WNWU01000005.1:26994097-27063638 GCA_012654045.1 Ptyas mucosa | reverse complement strand
AAAGGAAAGGAAAGGAAAGGAAAGGAAAGGAAAGGAAAGGAAAGGAAGGGAAAGGAAATCCCATTCATAATACCGGATTATTTTTGCAGTCCTTGCTTTCATTTGTCCTTCTACTGTTTCATGCAGTTCCTTTTGTTCAAAACTCTCTCTTTTGGGGAATCTCATTAACTCAATCTAACACAACTTTCTTAGATTTTCCTTCATTTCTACTTACTCATTTTTCTTCTGTCACTTTATTTTGAGATGTTAAAAATCTACTGTTTGTGTTGAGATTTCCTAAAATAGCCTTTTGATGGAGTAGGAATTGAGCCATCTTTTACTCAGTTGTGCTGATAAAGGTTTTGTTTTTTGTTTTTGCTTCAAAACAGCTACTTTAAAATCTGTAATAGAGTGTCTTGGGAGGCTAAAATGGTCTGTGATTACTTCACCTTGTTTTGTGTCCATTAATTCATTTGCACAAAAACTGATTGGTTATTCCAATGTAGGATCCATAGGAGCATTGCTGGCTGAAGAAGCTACAAATCACATTGGAGTAAAGTTGTTGCAGTTTGTGATGATGCTGTTGGTAAACCTCTGGGGGCAAAGCAAACATCTTTGCAGGGCCTGGTTCTCATATTTGCACAGTTATTTTGTTATTTCTTTTGCTAGTGAGAACCTGCTTCAGGTAGGGTGGCTATCTTTATGCAAACATGGTGAGCCTCTCACCTAGTGCCTAAGAAAGTGCAGTATTGTTGTCCAGTATGGGTTGTAGCTTATTAATAATGTCTTTGAGTGGTTTGACCTATGAGCTGTAGATGACAACCAGTTTCGTTTTGCTGTGGTACTACCAGACTCCTACTTTTCTGCTAGCATAAACTAACATGGATTTTCTCCTAAAATAGTTTTCATTATATATTTTCCTTTTTCACAACTGTTCTTAATAAATATGTGCAACTAATTTTACAAAAATAATTTCAAACATTTGCGTTATCTAATGGGGTAATATTTCATTGTTGTTCTATCCCCCCCCCACAAAAAAAGAATAGAATCATTTATTCTAAGAGCTGCTTTCCCCCCCCCAAGTGACAAAAGCAGTACTAAAAAGAAAAGTATAAACCAATAAACTTCTACAAGTAATAAAAAGGTAATACTAAACAACTTTGCTACAATACATTTCCAGTTGTTTCAGCAGGACAGACTAACTCTGTATGTAACAGAAGAAATATTTAATGTTATTGTTTCTGTCTTGTCTGGGCAGCTGTGTTTTTAACAGTGTTTTTAAAATACATATTTGAAATATTGTAAACTGCCCAGAATCTTTTCAGAATCAGACAGTCCTAAAAATCCAACAAACAAATGATCAGAAAAAAAAATTATCAAATTCAGTAAGCCCTCAAATGATTACACCTGGTTTGTTCATTATGTAATAATAGAAAGCTAGTAATATTTATTTCGGTCAGGAATTCATTCCAAAGTTTTTGTGTTACTAGAAAAAAAATTATTACCTGCCAACAATCTCAAAAGTCAAAAAGATCAAAGCAAGACTTATGGGAAAAAAGTTTATGGGAGATCTTACTTTCCCATCTTATTTATTCATTTATATTTGATTTATAGCCTGCTTTTGTACTCTATTGAGTAGTCATGGCAATTTGGCTTCCATTCTTCCTAATCCCAGAAGACTCTTAAGGAATATATAATGCTGATTATTTAGGGCAGAAATGAGAGATCTACTGTCAATATCTTTATGAACTAGTTAGTTAGTTGAATTTATTAGCTGCCTTACTCCAAAGGACTTTGGGCAGCATACAAAACTGGAAAATCCATAAAAATGGACAAAATATCAAACCAAACAGACAGCCTGACTAAAATAATCAGACACAATTACAAGTTTTAGCATTGGCCATCCTATGTAGAAATCCTTGGAACTGAAGTTTAGTCCCTGATTTAGATTTTTGATGAAAGAAATGCAAACTTCTTGAACTGTGTGTGGTTGTTAACTTTGAGCTAATAAAACTCTTTTAAATTTGGATCATACCATTACTGTGAATAGCTCTAATTAACACCATATTTTTGAACCTGTTGTGCTATAATTTCTAATGTAAGAATTTTCCAAGACAAACAAGTATTTCAACATGCTATTGTAATCTCATCCATATGTGTCAAAGGCATTAATAATAATGAATTATTGACTCTGCATGTGTGTATGTTTGCAATTTTTAAAGGAGAAAACTACTAGTGTGAGAGTTTCACCTTGTGGTTCAGCTTTAATTACAGTGACATAGACCCACAGCTAACTCATATGACTTTAATAATTAATAGAAATTACAATTTAATATTCAACAAGAGGGATTATAGTCTGCCCATCAAAAATGTTGCTGGTTTGACTGTTGAATATAGAAGATTGTCTGGTTCGTTTGAAGACAATCTGAACTGAGGTTAGGATTTTCCCCATTGTAAATGGGAAATTGTTTATTCTTGCTGCTGCTGGGACTGGTTTGTGGGGTTTAGCACAGAAATTCTTATAATAAAATGCAAGGGAAAGTGTTGTGTTGGTCAGTGTTGATATATTCAATCAATCATCAGTAAGATTGCACTGTTAATAAATCCCACGGTTCAGTGGATCTCATTCCTAAAATAGCACGAACTGGAGACAGCATCTTTAATTTCATCAGTTTTTGGATTTTAATGTAGGATGGCTGTGGCGTTAATGAAATAAAACGGGAGGATGTGATGCACTTGTGCTGGTTGATTGTTCCTACCACAGCCAGGAGATTAACACTCTCTTTGTGAACCCATCATTCCTTTATACCTCAGTGAACAGAATGACTTCTGCAGAGAGCCCTGTTCCTGTTTGTTCATTCACAGGCTGCCCACTTTGAACTTGTTAGGTCAGTAGCCTCACAGCTGTAAATCAGAGAGTGAAAGAGCTGCAAGCTCACTAGAGTGTGTTCAGAAGAAAGTCTGCTCCATGTGCAGTCAAACGTCCATCTCAATTGCTTTTGCATCTGAATGCTTCTCTAGTGTAGCTCCATGTCTGTGTAATTCTGCACAAGCAGAGCAGAATTTCAACTGATTTAAATAAGCAACAACTTTGATAGGTTGTTTCAAAGGAGAACTCAGGAAAGTCACTGTGCATGAGTTGGGAAGCCATATATATTTGTTTAATAAATAAATTAAAAAATTTAAAAACTATTTCTTACATTAGGCATGAAAACTTGTTTTATAAACTGATTTAATTAGAGTTACTGTATATGAAGTTTTATATGCCTGCACAAACTCATATACAGTGATGGAAAGATGTAGAAATGAAGAATAATTTTTCAGGGTTATGACTATATGTGTCATAGTTCTATGCACTTCATATTCATAGAACTATCACATAAATTATCATGAAACATATGATAATTTATATGGTATATGACAGAAAAGAGAATAACTTCTTGGAAAAGGCATCCAGATCCAAAATTTCTAACTACATTTTTAGAATGTTTGTATTTTTTAAATTGTTTTAGATCTTTGCAAAACTATCAAAAATTTCTACTGAAGAATATCAGTCCATCTGTTCATCAACAAACTGACGTCTTTCAATAAGACAGTTGTTCCCCAAAATGCAAGATAACAAATGAAAAGCAAAATCATGCCAGGAAGTGAAACAAGCAGTTTAAAAAACTGAAATGTTCCTGAGATGAAGGAATTTGTGAAAAAATACAGATAGTCCTTGATTAACAACAATAATTGGGACTGTGATCACATTCCTTAGCAATGACAGACCTCATTGTCACCATTAAGCAATGATCATAGGTTATTAAGTGAGGACTTCTTTGCAATTCCTGCTAGCTCCCAACGAGCAAAGTCAGTGGGGAAGCCAACAGGAAGCCGCAAGTCCCAGGTGGCTTACAAGCAGACTGATGGGTGAGTAAGTGATTTCTTCAACTTAGTGAGTAAGAGCCTACTACAGCAATGCCAGGGTGGCTGCTGCCAGGGATGAGAGGACATGCAAGCAGCAACTATGGTGCCACAGAAGCACAGCCGGCCAGAGGTGGGTGCTACTGGGGGCAGGAGGACATGCATGCTTCAGGAAGGTTGCACACAACTCCAAAAGGAGTACATGTAGTCATGAAAACAAAGCCTACATGGTCAGCAGCTGCCTTACGAAGAGATAAGCTAGGTACATGTTGTCAGCCACAGGAGGAAGAAGATGATAGAAAAAGGAAAGATGATAGAGATAGAGTACAGGTAGGGTGGTAGGGTAGCAGAGTGACCAAAAGGGCAGAGGTAGAAGGGAGATTAGGCGGGTGGGAAGAAGTTGAAGTGCACCTTGCAGTTGTATATGTGGAGAGTAAGGATCACATGATGTCATGCTTTACGGAAATGTTACTTAGTGATGGAAATTTCAATTCCAATTACCATAATTAAC
Source organism: Ptyas mucosa (assembly GCA_012654045.1). NCBI lineage: Eukaryota > Metazoa > Chordata > Lepidosauria > Squamata > Colubridae > Ptyas > Ptyas mucosa. The sequence continues at coordinate 27,059,242 of WNWU01000005.1, read as the reverse complement.
CAAGGACCACCTGTATTTTGTTCACAAAATAAATGAAGCAAGCCCAAAACGTTGATATCATTTGATCATTCAGACTTACTTTATGTATCAGCATGAAGCTCTGCTAAAAATTCTCTGCAAAAAATAGGAAAATCATAAAGGATGAATACTTTTTCTACAGAAATGTAAGCTCGTTATTACTTGATTAAATATTTTGTTCTTAGTTGCGACTACATAATATTGCTGAAGTCAAGAGACAAGATCAGCCAAAATTATGCCAGAAGCATTTGAGGTAAACAGCTGGAAAACTAGAACCCAGCCAAAAGCAGGTGGAACAAAGCAGAGAAAAGATTGTATTGTAAAAAGGTCAATGAAAGTCAGTCAGAATCTAGCAGTGTGTATGTTCCACATCTTTTTAGGAATGTTTGAAGATAATCCAGGATGTACTAGCCAAGAAAAACCAATTGGCAAGGCTTTGTTGCTGGTGAAAGAATAAGATTTCTATCTAAGTGAACTTCAGTAACAATTGTTTAATTAATTACTATATCTGGGCTACAAAATCTGAATGATCAAAAGATGGCAGCAGGAATCTAAGTTTTTCTGTATTTTCTTTGCTGTTCATTTAGGGTTTGCTGGATTATTTTTGTCCAAATCTGATTATCATAGATTACAAAGAAAGAATATCTGCAAAAATCAGTATTGATCTTTGTGAGAATGAGACATTAGATTACCATACTGTAGAGTAGCAAAATTGGTTGCTTAGAATATCATTTGTTTCAGGTCTTAAACAGCTCTTTAAATACCAATAATGAGAATAATTTTAAAAGGATGATTGATAGGTGATTAGGGAAACATTTTGCATATAGGGAAGATATCTTCGCAATTACTTTCTTCTTCTTTCTTTCTTTTTTTACAAAAACAGGAACATGAGTACTTTCAAACTCAATTTTAAAGAAAGTAACAAGATAAAGTCAGTTAGAAAGCAGGGCCGCTAAAATTAGAAAATATGAATACAGTGAAACCATATTCTAAAACCTGATTTAATACTCATTGTTATACTGCCCCAGAATTTGAATGTTAGTCACTATTAATATCCTGTCTAGACAGTAACAGTTTATGACAATTTAGATTTTTTAGTATTTTATTTCAATTCTTCCTTCATTTATAATTTTCATAGGAGCAGAAGGTAAAGCAGACTTAAGGCATTAAGCAATTCTTTCATAGTGCAGATTATGACTGCTTTCAAAGACATTAGAAGCCACACAGCGTTGTTATAATGGAAGCATTTATCGGTTCAGCATTCATTGAACACACTGATTAATGATATCTAAGAATCTTACACAAAAAGACTTTATGTAACAGATTTTTTAGGCTTCTAAACTATGGTTATAATGTTTTCAATAAGAGCTGATAATTCTGACCTGTTCTCTTAACATGAGTTATTTGCCCTACTCAGATTAATAACTTCACCTGTGGATAAAGCTCGTCTAAATTGAAGGGCTACAACAGTGACTGATGAGTAGGGAAAACTCTGTCACGCTACCCAGAAGAAAATATTGCTGCGAGGGTCATTAGGGGGAGCATCTTTGGAAAATTTTGCTTGATTTATAAACAAAGTAAATTCACCTTCCCCATCAAAGAGAGATTGGGAGTGCAGTTCCCAGAATTCCAGAAGTTTAATTCCCAGGGGTGCTTATTTGTAACATGGTGAACTAGACATCATAGCTGTCAGCAACTGAAAACATGAGCTATGCCCCTCTTCTTTTCTTCAGTAACATTGATTATGCAAAACACATAGTGAATAATGGATCTCCCTCCTGGGGAAATGGTAGGTAAAGAGGGGGTATGGCTCTTATTATCAAGAATCTCTAGTAGCCTCCAGAGGCACTGCTCCACAAGTGCCCAGCTGTGAGACCCTTTTTCTTAGGTTGGGCTCAAGGGATCAGTTGGGATTGCTGCTGCTGTACTGGCCTCCCTGCTTTCCTACCCATGATCCTGGACCTCGCCGCGGGGCTGGCAGTGGAATTCCCCAGGCTTATAGTTCTCCCATCCCTGGGGGAGGGGTCAGAGGTAGACTGAGATTTCATGGAAACCATGACTTCCATGGGCCTATCCCAGGTCATCCAGGGCCCAACTAGTAATAGTGGTCACACACTCGATTTGGTGTTCTTGTCGGAGCAGTGCCTATGTGACCTGGAATTTGTGGACCTGTTCTTGGTCCCCTTGTCATGATCGGATCACAGTCTGGTGGCAATTAGTTTCTCAAGAGCTGTAACCCACCCACCCACCCCTGCAGGGAGGAAGGACCTATTGGATTGGTCCACCCCTGTCAACTAATGGACCCAGATAGGTTCCAGAAGGAGCTGGGGGTTATAACTGCAGATCTACTGTGCAGTCCAGCCGAGCTCTTAGTCACTGTTTGGAATAGGAAGGTGACTGAGGCTCTGGACAGGATTGTACCCATGGGACCTCTCCTCACCCGTAGACCTCTCTGTGCTCTGTGGTATACAGAGCAACTGAGAGGGATGAAAGGCATGAGGACATGTCTAGAGCGCCTCTGGTGGAAGACAGGATGAACTCAACTGAACACTGGTAAGAGCTGCTACTAAGGCTTACCTCATGGTGATTTGTGCAGCGAAGTGTAAATACTTCTCCACACTAATTGCATCTGCAGATAATCGCTCAGCGATCCTCTTTAAGGTGAGAAGGGAAGGAGGTGATTGAGATCCACCTGAAGGGGCGCACTGAGGAATTTGTGGATTTTCTGGAAGACAAAATCGCTTGACTTCATTCCCAGTTAGATGCCGGCGTAATTGCTGGTCCGGTGGAAGCCCCTGAGACAGCTGTGGCAAGAAAGGTTGTAAAATGGGGCAAAACTCACTTTTTCTCACTTATCAACACAAATTTTGGGCTCAATTTTGGCTGTAATGGAGGGCTAACTCTCTATATAAGCGAGGTATTTTCATACAGTCATTTTTGAATCAGCTCAGTGCAGATGCTGACCGAACTATTTGTATCTGTTTTACAAAATGAATCAATACTGGGCAAAGTAGTAGATGCTCGCATCAGAAAAGAAAAGCCTATCGTGAACCCTGCAGCCTGCCTCTCATTCTAATTCTCATCTTTGCTCATGTTAAACTAGTTTACAGACACTTGTTTAATTGCCTCCAGGTAAGAAATTCCATGAGAGACACACACCCCAGGCAAAAGCTGAGATCGAGTTGATGTGATGCTTTGATGAAATCTGTTGAAAATTTACATTTTTTCTGGATTCTTTTTTTTTTTACAAAATAATCAGATTTCCTACACCCACCAGAAACTGCAATTCAGACTTGGGATAGCTGTTTGTTTGTTTCATTTCTTTGTGAATGTTCTTTCATTAAGGATCAAGCAGTGAAATGTTCAGATAACTAAAAGATAGAACAAAAGTTGTAAAAGAGCTTACTCTGTCCTTCATTACATAGTGGAAGGTTGTATGAAAAAACAATTGTTAATGAAAAAGTTCAGACTGTGAGCTAAACCTTCTGGTTACATTTCTGTTATTAATCAGATGACTGATCCCTTTCCAGAATTTTCCGGAAAATGCATTAGTTGCTATAGTAATCTAGCATATTAGAAGTATTCCTACATAATTTCTATTCCTGATGAAATAAATCTGTGCGGTATGATTCAGCCTTGCAGTTTGTTTTCTACTTTGCCTCATTGTGTGTGAAGTTTCAGATTAAATTTATGAAAGACTATCTCTGAGTAGAGACTAACCATTTTATCAGCTTTGCTTTGTCAAGCACCTGCACACAATGAGTAGAACAGCAGGGCAGCTACTATGCAGGGACAAAAAAAATGATCTGGGAACAGAAGATTAAACTAAGAGTGAAATGGTAGCCAGAAGAGATACGAGAGGAAGAAAAGAAAAGGGTTTTTTAAAAAGAGGAGATGGGGAGAGAAAGAATGAAAAAGAATTTTACACTCAGAAAGACCATTTGAAAGAAAAAAAGATTATAAGAAATCAACAAACTGCAGTAGAAAAAGCTGCCTTCTAAGGTTCTTTAATTTGGTTTTTATTTAGTTGGATCAAAAGTAAACAGCCTTCTAGTTATGCAGAGCAAACAATACCAAATGGCTCAGGAAAATAGTGATATCTTTTTTTTGCTTTCTCCAGTATGCTTCAGCTACACAGCGTTAAAAATCCATTAGAAGGTCTCTGATATCTGTGTTTGACTCACAATGAACCATCTGAACTTCTTGTCCAATGGAAGCTTCCGTGTTTCTGTAAAAACAGAGCAACCGTTATTGTATTTCTTCCAATTCAGAGTGCTCAGAGTGAGTTCAGAATCCAGGGTGACAATATAGCATTGTTAGAAGCTCTGTGCTATGCTGCTCAGTGAAGGTCCATTAGTTGGTACTAAAAGTATCCATTAACTGAATATTATGTGGAAGATAAGAGATCATGTAGTTACAATAGTATAATAAAAGTAAAAAGTGTCCATTAAAAAGTTGGGTTGTAAAAATGTAGGTATTTTGATAAGAATGTATTGGTCACTTACCTAGATGCATTATTTAATCAAGATACACAGTATATAAGTATCCAATAATTAATACATAAATGTATAATTCTTGATGAAAGCTGAAAAAACAACAACTCTATTTTATTTATTTTTGAATTCCTGTAGGGTTTGTATATGCCCTGCAGAGCAGACCTAGTGGACAAATTACAGGTAGTCCTCGACTTACGACCATACTTGAGCCCAAAATTTATGTGACATTGGTTAAGTGAGTTTTGCCCCATTTTATGACCTTTCTTGCCACAGTTGTTAAGTGAATCACTGCAGTTATTAAGTTAGTAAGAAGGTTGTTAAGTTGACTTTGCTTTTCAGAGGGTCACAAAAGCTGATCACATGACCCCAGGGTGCTGCAACGTCATAAATATGAACCAGTTGACAAGCATCTGGATTTTGATCACATGACCTTGGGGATGCTGCAATGGTCATAAGTGTGAAAATCGGTCATAAGTTACTTTTTTTTCCAGTGCCATTGCAACTTTGAACAGTCACTAAACAAACTGTTGTATGTCAAGCACTACCTGTATAACAGTGGTGGGTTTCTCCTGGTTCCACCCGATTCTGCTGAGCCGGTAACGGTGATGATATGACGTCACTGAACTGATTCTGCCCCCCCACACACACCCCGTGTTATTCTTACCTTTTATTTGGCCCCACCCCCAATCTATTGCTGCCTCCTGAGTCCCAGCTGATCAGCTAGAAGGAAAAAAACTGTTTAAACTCTTGCCCCGGGCTTCAAAGGGCCGCCCTACAGCTGACCAGTGGTAAAAGGCAGTTTGGTGGTAGACCGGTGCCTCCAAAAACAAATGAGTAGACCGATGCCTGCAAAAATAAATGGGTAGACCAGTGCCTCCAAAAAACAAATGAGTAGACCGGAACAGCTCTGCAAGCAGTTAAAAGCCTGGTAGACCAGTACCTCTGTTAAATCCTAAAGAATTGTCACCTGACCATCAAGCCACACCCACAAAATAAGCCACACCCACAGAACTGGTAGTAAAAAAAATTAGAACCCACCCCTGCTGTATAAGATTTCAGTATGGAAAACCACACATTAGGGTCACCGCAGACAATGCAAACACCATCCCTCATCACTTGTGCCTTGACTGTGATGTTTACTGGCTGATCTTGGATAAGAATCAAGATGTACAATATGCATCTTGTTTCTCTTTTGGTTAATCACCCAGTGTCAAAAGGAAAGAGCACAACAATACCCCCCAAATGACAAGTCAGGCAAAATGCAAAGCTTGCAAGCATATGAAGTTATGAATATAGAACATCTTATTTCAAAACCCGCACCACAGTAGACAAAAAGCAATTTTCCTGACTTTTGCTTTCAAGCAAATTAAGTTATAGATAGACATAGCTTGGGAGAACAGTATTCAAGTATTTGAGAGGCTGTCACAAAGAAAAGGGAATCAACTTATTTTCCAAACCACCAGAAGGCAAGACCAGAAACAGTGGAGGAAAACTAATCAAGGAGAGAAGCAACTTGGAATTAAGGAGAAACTTCTTAACAGTGAGGACAATTACCCAGTGGAACAGCTTTTCTTCAGAAACTGTAGGTATTTCATCACTGGTGGTTTTTAAGAAAAGACTGGACAGCCACCTATCTGAGCAGTGATGGCTAATCTTTTCCAGACCGAGTGCCCAAAGTGCCCCAAACCCCCAAAATGCAATGCTCCCCCACACGCGCCCCGTCCCCCTGCACATGCAATCGTGCATGTGCGGCAGAGACCCGAAGATCAGCTGGCCAGTGGGAGGCGCGCGAACACACTCAGCAGAGCTGAACTGGGGCAACGGCTCACGTGCCCACAGAGAGGGGACTGCATGCCACCTCTGGCACACGTGCCATAGGTTCACCAACACAGGTATAGGGTCTCCTGCTTCAGCAGGGGTTGGACTAGAAGACCTCCAACATCCCTTCCAGCTCTATTCTGATTAACACCAAAACGTCTGCCTAGACAGCTTCTGCTCTTTTATGTTTTGTGACTTGATTTGAAGAACAGAGGTAATTTAATATTTTCCCATTTTGTTTGATTTCATACAAGTGGGTGGGGATGTATGTGATTATTTATTTTCCCTTCCCCAATGATGCATGCTGTGGATTTTTACTGCAAGCAAAACTTGGGGCCTTCTTGGTCAAGTAATTAGAAAATGTAAGTCTGTAAGGTTAATATATCTCACAAACCTCAAGTTCCAGGTACGATTACTAGATTTCTTGATCTTTTTATCTGTATCAAGCATGACCAATGATCACATTAGCTAGAAGATTAATGAATCAGATAGGGGAAGGCTGACTTACCTCAATAATACAAAGCAGCTGCAAGGTATCATTATATCTATAGTGGTAAGTTGATAGATGCTGTTTTCTAAATGTGAAAGCATAGCTTAAGTTCATATTCCTGTTCTTCAACCTGGAATTAACCTCAGCTTCAATTGCAAACATGAAATGTATTCATTAAAACAAAATAAAAATTCTCCCATTAAGAAGTTACAGTCCATATGACCTTGGTAGCCAATAAGAAGATCTTAAAATAAATTTATTTCTTGGTCTTTTTCATTAGTGCCTATAACATAACCAGTTTGGCATTAATGCCAACAAAATTGACATTAAAGTCATTGTAAAATAATAATGTAGCTTCATTCTGTTGGTCAATTTAATAATTGTCTTAACAGAATTCAGAACATAGTAGAAATGTGGCAGAATATTTGTCATTTAAAAGCTACTGAATTTTTAAAAAGGGCAAAGAAAATTACTTTGTTTAGAACAACGATGTACATATGGACAAGAGGTAGAAAAATTTATAGACAGCATGGACTAATTACTAATGATTCTATAATGCTACTTTTTAAAAAGATCATTTTTAAAAGATAACATTTAATTGTTTAATGACGTTCACAACACATTTAATTAATAAATAGTAATCATAACTATGAAGTTAGAAATAATACTACGGAATTAAAAGAAGAATCCATTTGTCTTGCCATGAAAAAATGAACTGTAAATATGATACTAATGTCCCTATGAGGTAAAATGAATTCCAGCATTAAGAATAGTACAATAATGTTTTGGGTGTCTTGCATTTCTGTTGTTGCTGGAATCCAATTCCCTATTTAAAACGTCTGAACCTCTGTTTTGGAAACTATGAGAAGAATGTGTAATTCCTTTTTAGTGTTCAGAATTTAGGAACATTTCCCCAAACTTCAATAATTGTAATTTAAATCAGATAGATCCCTGATAATTTTCTTCACATCCTGTCTCTTTGGGTAGTCTTTAAGGTCCTTGAAGTTCCAAAAGTGTTTCAGCCTTTGACACTGTGTATATTTAAATGTGTCACACCCATTGGGGGGAAAAATAAGGAAAGATAGGAATTTTGTTCCAAGATTATACACTCTTTGAAGATTTTGCCATCTCTGTTCCTGATATTAGTCTAATAATTGCACTTTGAAAGCATGTAACAGAGTTGAATGTGTGCTACTTATAGTAACAACCAGCATTGATTTGCTGTCAGAGAACATAATGAATGCCAAGGTTATTGTTACATCGTTGCTAAAGTACATCTTCCTTTGAATTGCTTTCTTTCCAGTTCATTCCTTTTATTTTACGTTAGTCTATTTCCTATTCTGGACCTGAGTTTATTTTAAATTGGCACAGAATTCATAGATGTAGATCTAGCGATATAAAATGTTCTGCTGCCTATGAAAGATACCAAAATATTGTTATTATCCTGATGTTTACAATAGTTCCTGTAGTGATATTAGAATTACTGAATTACAGAATTATTAAGTCTACTGAATTAGAATTGTATATTCTACTGAAATCCTCCTCCTCTTGCTCCTTCTCTTTCTCCTCCTCATCTCCAGTGAGGCACTACCTTGACATGGTTGTGGAGCTTTTGTGCTCTGAGGAAGATGAGAGTTATGCCAGAGGTTCAGTCATACTAGACAGGTCTTATCAGAGGAACCAGATAAAGTGCCTCTTCCATAGATTGCCATTCAGGAGGGAGGGTATGTTCTGGATCGCATCAGTCAAAGACTTTCTACTGATGGGATCCAGGAAGAAAGTTTTCTTTTTTGTTGCCTCCACACATTGGGACATCTTACCTCCAGATTGAGTCAGCTTCCCCCCCCCCCAATTCTGGCCTTCTGAAAAAGTTCTAAATTCTTGCTCTGCCAGTTGGCAGGGGAGGCCTGCCAATTGGCAACTCTGGGGGTGCTCTGCAATGGTTGTGTCAGTATGTGTGGTAACCACTGCATGTAAAACAGTGTGTGTAAATACTTCCCCTACAAAGATCTGATGCAGTTTGCATGGATGTCTCAAGGACAAAATAGTGCAGAATTGAAAACAGGGTACCAGCCAGGGATAAAATCCAGAAGGTTCTAACGGGTTCTGGAGAACCAGTAGCGGAAATTTTGAGTAGTTCAGAGAACCGGCAAATACCACCTCTGGCTGGTCCCAGAGTGGGATGGGAATGGAGATTTTGCAATATCCTTCCCCTAGGAGAGGAGGGGATAGAGATTTTGCAGTATCCTTCCCCTGCCACGCTCACCAAGCCACGCCCATAGAACCAGTAGGGAAAAATTTTGGATTTCACCCCTGGTACCAGCCCTCATTTTTCTACAAAATCCTTGACTTAACTGCCACAGCTGGGACTGGAACTTCTGTTGCTAAGCAATGTAGTCATTAAGTGAGGTATGCCTGATTTTTTTTAATCACCTTTTTGCCACAATTGTTAAACAAATCACACAGTCATTAAGTGAATCAAGGCTTCCCCCATTCACTTTGCTTGTCAGAAGCCCCCTGGGAAGGTTGTAAGTGTAGATCACATGACCCCAGGATGCTGTAGCCATCCTAAATACATTCTGATTCTCAAATGCCCAAATTTTGATTAAGTGACCATAGGGAGGCTGTGACAGTTGTAAATGTGAGGACTGGTCATATGTCACTTTTTTCACCAATGTTGTAACATTGAACAATTGTTAGTGCATGGTCATAATTTAAGGACTACCTGTACATGTTTTACAGCGAACTCTTTTTCTGTTGACCCTTAAATTTGACTAATTCTTAGTCAATTTCAATAGTCAATAATTATATTCTTAGCTACAATATAGTCTTAACTGCTGACATGAGATTCCTTGTTTCATTATAGTTCTTGTTGCTTATGACTATATGGGGTTAAACATGAACTGGGATGAGAATCATGGCCAGTAATGAGGCACTTGTGGTACTTTCTCTTAGCGAGTGAGAGCCAGTTAAACTAGTAGTAGCACTTCATTCTGCCTAGGTACTCTGACTTGGCTGGAAACCAATATATATCTGAAATATATTTGAAAGCGCCTTAATCCTTTTATATGTATGTCAGTCTCTTTTTACTTTTCTGAGATAGCCTTAAGATTCTAGTCTTTTGGGAGCTGAACATAAGTATGTCATTCACAAATTGAACTGTCCCCATGCTCTCTTCTTTTTGAAGTTCAGTGGGACCCATCTGTTTGGCCATTCCTTCTCATTTCTCTTCCCAGAGAATACAGAGAAATTGTTAGCATAGTGTATGTCCCATGCAAAGAATATTCAAATGATTTTACAAACATTGTTACAGAAAGTAATTGATACCAAGCAGCTATTTTAGGTGTCAGATTTAAAGCTAATGAAAAGTCACTAAGTCCATGCATGAAACAAGTGCATAAATCAGCCCAATAAAACAGCTTTGTAAATATTTATGTTCTCTGTACACTCCATTTCATGCTTGCTTCCTTTACCTTCACCTCTTGAATTTCCTGTTTTTAGATTATGCCTATGACCGACTTTAGTTATCTATCTGACATTGCTTAATTAGTTACTATTTCCTCTGGTATCATTTACCTTAATCCTAAATCTTTACAGACTCTTAAGTACCTTAGGAGTTGGATGTAATTTTTAGAGAAGCTTCAATAGGACTCATGTGGGAGGACTCTGCATGATCAATTTCCTGCAGGAGAGAATGGCCGGTCAGCCTGGCAAAAGGCCGGTTGGCACTGTTGGTGAAAGAGCTCAGGAAGCCATCTTCTTGACTTTCCTGACATCAGTTGCTGTTACTTCAAGTGGCTTTATGCTCAGTGGCCCAGATTGTCAGCCATTCTTGTTTCTCTGAGGCATGGGAATAGTAGCATTTATGAGGACAGGATATTTGAATGGGGGTTTGGCAGAATCTAAACAAGGAGAAGACCATTTTGGGAAAGAAGACATTAGGCTTGTTTTTAAATTATTTGTATGCATATTTCTCACCTGTGAAAAAGCTGGCAAGCCATGCTTTGCTTTGCCTGCTTGTTCAGAATAATTTAATCTGCCTAAAATATCTGTTTCTGCCAGAAAATAATGGTTAAAAAGACATATTGGACAGGACTACTGTTATTTGTAGGAATAGTCATCAAGTTTCCAACAGTGTTCAGGAATCATAATAGCACCACTGTTTTTATTGTGTTCCTACTACATACAGAAGGCTAAAAGTGTATTGCTTTCTGGAATCCAGTTACTGAATTCATATTTGAGGAAAGAATAGAGACTTTATAGCTCACATTCATCTCTTCTGCTACAACAGGTTTCTTGGGCCTCACGGTTTCCACTAGGAGTGGGAAAGCTGTGATTAATTATTTCCTGTCTGTGTTTCTCCGTATGCACACTCTGTTTTGAAGGGACAAAATCAATGCCTTCACCTTAAGAATAAAGAGTTTTTCCCCTTTAATTTCCACCACACCACCCCCAAATTGGCTAAACATTTTAGTCCCACCCATTCCATGGATATCATCCATTGCAGCCAAATTCTCTACACTTTTCAGCCAGGGAATCCAATTAGTAATTGATTTTAAGAAAAGTGCATCTTTCACCACAAACATTATTCCCCTCCTTGACCTTTCTTGGTCAAGATGGAAAGATGCATCTTTCCTGGTGCATCTCACCCTGTCAAGGTCATTGCCATAATTCCCAGAAATTGTGGCTGGAAGATGCTAGGATAGGAAAGTCTGGCTTCCATAGGACAAGTTAATTTCCCCTTAGTCACTTACATATGCATATTTTATGAGTCACATGTTAGGAAGTATAAGTCTCCAATAACTCACAAGAGTAAAGCTGAGGCAGTTTCTGGGAATATGAAGGTTCAGGTCCTACACTGAAAAACTGAAAGACTGAATGCTTCTTTGTTGGCTATTGCATTGTCTCAGGAAGGTGGGGAATCCTACCCTTGTCACTTTCTAACAGGATAACATAATAACTGTTCCAAGACTAGAAATAATACTTTGTTAACAACCCCTCAGTATTCCACACTCCTCGACACTGGCTAATTTTCCCCTAATACCTCATTAAAATTCACAGTGTCTTTGTAGTCCTACTCTAATGGCTCTCCACTGAGGCAGGAACGGTGAAGGTGAGAACTGACAAATGGATGTAATTTTCTTCCTGCCCTTCTTTCAGGTTTTATTATCCCGGCTTCCATCCTTTGAGGGCTATCCAGATGATGAGAGTGGCCAAGTTGCAGTTCCACCAGGACATGTCCTCTCAGGCCCTTGAAACCTTGAAACAGGTCAGTTTTGCTCACTGGTTCTACATTCTCTTTCCTCCTAATTGTTTCTCCTTGACTGCATTTCTACAACCTCCCTGCTCACTTCACTTTCCACATGTCAGTCAGCAAGCACTCCCACTTTTTTATATCTACGCCAGCCCCGGAGGCAATGGCTACAAAGTGAGTTGCTTACAGTTTCCAGGAGAGACTTACTTTAAGAGCAGTGGTTGGTAATTACTGTTCAGTATGTGAGGGGGTGTCATTAATCACCCCAAACCTTGAATGGCAAATAGCTATTAAGTTGGATGAACAAGAGACTGTTTCAGTACCTTAATCTGCGTCTCCCTTTAAAATATTGATCATGTTCTGCATCTCACTGAACGGGAAAGGCAAGGTAAATAGCAGTGGAAATGCTTCCTTTGATCATGAACTAGTAAGAATTCTGAAACTCACCTGAAATATTTGGCATGGAATGCGGATGAAAAAAATAAAGAAGAGAATCAAAATCTGGGTGCATTAAATTGTGGGTGCATTTAATTCAGAGCTGACCACTGCAAAGAATATGTATTATTAAAAGATCTGATTGGAGGAAGTGTCTTCATATGAATTATTTGTGAGCCAGTTCAGAATAGCAATACATTATATATACATAATCTGCTCATCATTATCGAAAGGAAATACATTAGTAACTAACTTGTTTCTGAAAGCAGCACATGTTTTCCAGTGATGATTATTTATTTTGTTAACAGTTTATTCAGCTCAATAGCATTCTGAAACCAAACCTGTGAAAGTACTTAAACAGAATAATTTCCTGTGGAAAAATAAGTTACTATAGGTAATTAAATCTATTAGCTTATTTAAACTTTAAAACGCATTTCGGGAGAGAAAGATAAGATTTTACTTATGTGGCATAAAACATGTTGGTTGCACATGAATGGTGTCCTATATATATATAAGTTCATTGCATGCCGACCTGAACCTGTCTCAGTTGGCTGCTCCTTATTTGGAGTTTCTTCTAAATTTGTGATAGATTTATAAAATGTACAAGACCTTCTGGAAATGTCGCTGTATATATAAAATATATTTGCTCGAGTTATAGTACATAGCTTTTTGACAGCTGCCTTATGTAATTCCCCAACTGATTCTTTGTAGTTTCACATATTGTAGTTTAAGTTCCAATTTCCTGTTTAAGGATGTAAAAAAAGAGTTTCTAAATTTCAAGTAAACTATTATAATGCTTTATCTGAGATTGAACACCAATTGTTATCAGATTCCTTTTATGCGTCTGTCTTATTTGTTAGGCTTCTGGCCTTTCTCTCACTGAGCTTAAGATGGTGTGTTTTCTGCCCCATTACAAGTAATCATTTAAAAATTAGCAACATTAAGCCATACACTTCTTACATGTATATATGTGTGCACGCGTGCACACACACAGATGTACACATATAAATATAAGGGTTTTTTGAAGTAATTACCGAAGTAGTTTAGGAGTTTAAGATGCTAAACTACTAATTGCGTGATTGAAATTCCAATGCTACCTTGGGCATAGATGCTCGTTTAGTGGTATCTATAGTGGCATAACCTTTACTGGACCAGATTACAGCCCATAATCTTCAGTGAAGATGCCTTCATGCTTCAGCAGATTGACTCAGGATAATAGTAGTAATAATACTAACAATAATTATATTCTTGAAAGCTGATTTTGAGGTGTAAATATCTGTGATAAAGTATTATAATTAAAAATAAAGTTTTTGGCTAATTTCATGTTATTTCATAACTGTTATTTCTTTCACATTTAATTGATTTTGACATCTAGTAGCTTCATTTGATAGAATTGTTGAATTCTAAGTCTGACATGGTATTATTGAGTGATCATTTCACTGCATCCCTGGAAGTTATCCGTCCATGTCAATGTTGCAGTCTAGTTTTGCCTGTGATTAGAGAAATAGATTCCTTGCACACCTTCTGGAAATTAAACTACTTTTTATCTTAGGTTTATCTTCATAAGTCCTACACTGAACTGTAACCTCCAAAGACCCCCTACAGTTAAAGATATTTTAATTATAATTTTTCAAACTTCACAAGATTAGTTTGGTGATCCAAAATAGACAAAGGGCAGATTTTATGTTTCGATACTAGTAAGATTCTTAAAAAAAACCCTCCGCAAAGTGTACAGAAAAATTGAGGAAATCAAGAAGAAGTCTAGCCTCCAAGAATTTTATATCACACAATATACCAAGACTATTAAAAATGACTGGAAATTAGTAAGAATGCAGTAAGTCCTCTGCTGAGACATTAAGCTCTTACAGTCTTACCCCAAAGCATGTATATTCCACCTATGTTAGTTCCCTGCTATAAAGGGACATAACCTAGATGTATCTGTCCCAGAATGATAGGCATCTCTTTTCATATAGATTCAATTTGAACTGGTTCCTTCCAGCTTGCCCTATACATTATTTACTGTATGTGTGATGTAAATAACACGAGTGTAGCCTTCCTTGGCATCCCTAAGAAGCCTTCATGTAATTGAGGGATAAAGTAGAAACTGAAACAATTTCCTCAATATCCTGGCCTTTGCTTTGGAGCCCATTAGCAGGATGGACTTTGTTTTCTCCTTTCATCATGACTGAGCAGAAGAGAGGCATATTTGCATACCATTACATGTATCTCTGATGTTAGGTATCCTGTTCAATCCAAATGCAAATTAGACATAAATGAATGTGCTGGGCTTTTACTTGCACTTCCTTATCAATTACCTAATGAGTTTTATATTCTTGGAGAGAGAAGCAGTGTGTTCTTTTAATATTATGCTGAGTATCCTATTCGTTTGCTCACGGTAGCTCATAGTTAAGTTCTTTCATTATTTGGCACTGTTCGTTCTATAGATCGCAACGCTAACTGAAACCTTTTTCAGGTCATGGAGGAAACACACAGCAGGACCAGTTCCATAATGCTGCTTTTATACTACAAAGCTGAGTTACCTTGAAAGGTGCACATATGTTTAACCTAAACGTATCCCAAATCACATGGCATTTTAAAATTTATAGAGGCCAAGCAAACGAGCATTCAGAGCCACAAATTCCTTAGCAATCTGGATAAACTGGAAGAAAAGAGCTTGCATTGTTATGGAATATATGAAGAGGCAAACTGAAGTGACAATCAATAGCTCACGAAGTTGCAAATTGTTTTTTTTTTTTTAGAAATAAAATATCCAAGATGGAACTATTTAGAGGCATACCATCAAGGATAACAGAATGTTTTACTTCTGTATTTCTTCTGCATTTCAGACTTACGATCTTATGAAAGTGACTCATGGGACAAAGCACAGCCTCATGCAGAACCTGATGATACTTAAAGACGAGGTGGAGGCTAGCATGCTATTAAAATAAAGATGATATCCAAGACATAACCTAGCAGAAGGACAACAAAAAGGAGACTCCGAAGAAAACATGGATCTCTCTCAACCAAACATATGGCAATAAAATCGTCATATATATTGAGTAGATTTCCTTTGATCTGAACATTGCAAAGAAAAATAGTCTGGTTGTTCTGTTATGTAAGATGCGCATTATTACTTTTGCTAATTCTACCAATGAAAATTTTCAACAGTCAGTAATTCAGCAGGAACTGCTTCCTGCTGAGAAGTGGGTTGAAAAGACACCAGGAAAATTCCAAGCTACAATTTGATTGTAATTGAAAGAATACGAAATGCTCATTTGTATAAGTGCATTATTAGATGGGTATAAATTAAGAATCATACATCCAAATACATTACAATTATTTGAATTTGGTTTCATCAGTGTTCTTTTGTCCTATCCTAAATTGCTTCCTCTTCTTCGAAGTGTGCCCATCTCCAGATATGCAATGATTTGCTTTGTTTATTTTAGATTTATTTTTAGCCCACGTTTATTGTTTTTTATAAATAACCCAACATGATGAACATACCTACCGTATTTTTCGGAGTATAAGACACACCTTTTCCCCCCCTAAAAGGGAGTGAAATTTTAGGTGCATCTTATACACCGAATGTAGCCCCGCCCACCCTCTGGCCCCCACCCTTTGGCCTCTGCCTCCCAGCAGTTACCTCCTTGCAAGCAAATAGCAAGAAAAAACAGCTCCTTTCAGCTTCAGCACAGCCTAATTAGCACAAGTTGATTAGATTGGCCTCCTGACTCTCAGCTGATTTGCTCTCAGCTGTTTTGCGCAGGGCTCTGCTGCTTGCTGGAAAGAAGTAAATTGCTGGAGCAGATTTTTTTCCCCTTTATGCTAATCAAGCTCTGCTGAAAACGAAAATGAAAACAAAGCAGGGTGTTTGCTGCAAGGTCACAAAATTAGGCAGAGACAAGGGAGATTTCTTTTTCTTCTTTTTCCTCACTAAAAAAGATACGTGCAAACAATGGAAAATTTAGGACAAAAGAGGAGAGTTCAAGATTTTAAAACACAAAAGAAAAAAAGGAGAAAGAAAAAGGCAAAAAGAAAAATTGGAAGGGAGAAAAAGACAAAAATGAAAGAGAAAGATGTTATACATATTTAGAATTGAAATATGAATAGTAGTAGGAAAGAACGGGGAAATCATGATTGTAAAAATGAAGTGAATAATAATTGGAATATTTGTCTTTGTACTTTTGAAATCTAGACAATGATAAGTTTTCCTTATTTTATTTTTTTTAGAAATATGAATAAGTATAAACTGTAATAATTGAAATACCTTTAATGGTATACAGTGGTGAAAGTAAAAAGGATTAAGTTGTAGCTTGGATAACAGCTAGAACATTTTTAAATTTAATTAGGGAAATTGTAACGATTGAAATATTTTTAATTATATATTGTGATGAAAGTAGAAATTATTTAAGTTGTGATTTGGAGGATTATATGGGCAAAACTATTTGCGTTATTGGGAGAGTTTAAGATGTGAAAATGAGTAACATAAGGGGAAAGCTCTATTTAACTAGGGAATTGTAATAATTGAGATACTATTGATTGTATATTGTGTTGAAAGCAGAAATGGTTAAGTTGTGGTTTGGAGGAATATATGAGGAAAATTATTTGGTTTATTATTATTGGTAAATATAATTAATTGATTTGTAAGAAATTGGTTTGCATGGAAATAATTGGAATATTCATGTTCATACTGATTAATATACAAAAAAAGATAGTTATATAGCTAATTGATTTATATTAAAATGTTGAATTTGTATTAAACAATTGTAATATTACATAATTAACCAATGTGAGGATGGATATAAAAATAGATGACAATGGGAAGGGGTATAATATAGAATAGAAGGGAAAAATTGAATTTGATTAAGATTAGAGATGAGGATGAAGGGTAATATTGGTTTTTTAAAAAAATAGATGAGGAATAAATATGGCAAAAGGGAAATATAGAAATTGTAAATTTAATTGAAATGACTAAACACTGTTTAAATTTGTGAACCAGCCAAATACTCTGTTCAAAGAAAATACATTGTATGTTTGTATGTGTTTGTCAAAAAAATAAAAAAAAACTTTTTATAAAAAAAACAAAACAAAAAAGTTAGGCACGTCTTATACTCCAGTGCGTCTTATACGCCAAAAAATACGGTAATATTTCCATCTATTTTCCCACAACTCTATTAGGTGGTTGAGAAAGAGTGACTGGACCAAAGTCACCCAGCTGGCATTCATGCCTAAGGCAGAACTAGAACTCCTTGCATTCCATAAACCTTGCATATTTGCTGCATAACATACTTATTGTTAGATTATTAATCAGGGAAATTGCAGATACAACTGAGATACAAACTTTTAACAGTGTCATTTGTTAGCTGTTCTGAGTGATTCTGCCCTGAGTGATGTATCGGCATCAGAGAAGGAGGAGAGAGGGAGGAAGATCAACAGAATCAGTTTATTCCTGAATCATTTGCGTTCTTCCAATCTTGTAATACTGCAGTAATGTTATGCCCCCAAATATAAAAATTCTCAGAATGTCGATCAGCCAACAACAATTACAGTTCTCTATATATTTCCTACTGAAGACATTCCATTAAATGGGGAGGTTATTTCTGAATAAGTATACTTATAATTGTGTAGTTAATTTGTCTTTCCAACACTAAGTGCTCAGTCTTGCATTCTTGTCCAATTTTGTCCATCTTGTCCAACAAATTTTATATTCATTTATTTTGGAAAAAATGGGCTAGTTCTTACCAGATGGAAGAAAATACCTACATGATTCCTATTCTGACAGTAGTGGGTTTTAATTTCGGCTGCTACCAGTTTGCTCGTGAGTGCGCACGCATGACGCTTCTGTGCATGCACAGAGACATCCGGGCAGGTGGGCGGAGCCTCCCACTGTCGCGGCTACAGGGCACCCACCACTGTATTCTGAGCAATGTTCTTTCTAGATTTGACTTGAAGCAAATCTCCAGAAGAGCAGAGATTCTCATAACAGAATTTCTTGTATTGAACAATCCTGTGACTGAACTTGACACTGTACATGACTAGAAACTGAATCTTACATTCGGAAGAATGTGCAACGCATCCTGGAAACTGAAGTGTATAATGCATGTTCTGAAGGCAGATCATTGCTTGCTTTAAACAAGAACATTGCTATGTACTTTCTTCCCTGTCTCCCCGTTCTTCCTTCCCCCATCCATTTTCTCACTTAAAATGCACACTTCAAATCTGCCAGACAAAATCTGCTCACTTAAGTTTCAGTCCTCTGAAAAGAAAGCTGTAGCTCATTAGTCAAAGACATGCTTTGCGTGTGGGAGGTCCTGGGTTCAATTTCCTGGCATTTCCAGGAGCATCAGGAAAAATTCTTGCCAGAAACCCTGTAGAGATTGTTAGCATTGATGTTGCTGAGCAAGATGGCTCAAGATTCTCACTCAAGTATCAGGCTGTTCGAAAGTTCCCAACAATCAATTCTTGGAAGGATTACAACTTTGTGACAAGAATGAAGTTTTAGGGGGCCTTAATTTTTAATTCTTAAATGTCATGTCCATTCAATCAGTAACTTGAAAGCATTTATGACAATACAGTGAAAATACATTTCAGGGGAAATGAGCACTCTGGATATAATTCAGAATGGCAACTCATAAATGCCAATACAGGAGTGCAATTTCTTCTGAACTTTTGAGTGAGTTACAGCAAAGGAAGTTTCATGCACTTCCCTAGCCCAACATATGCATGGCTCTTCTGCCTGCGGAGCAGAGTGCAATCAAAGACTGGGTTATGTCAGCCACCCAGTCTTAAGCATATTTCTTTTTAGCACAATAAACATTATTAGGAGAAAAACCCAGATTGGGTTGTGTATGACTGCACTTGACATGCAGATAATTGCATGTACATTTACTCCTCAACTTACAACCATTTGTTTAGCGATCAAAGTTACAATGATAGAGAAAAAAGTGACTTACAACCAGTCTATCATAATGTTGGCACAATCAAATGATCACAATTTGGGGATTTGCAACCAGCGTGCATTTACAATGATTGTAACATTTTTGTGATCATTGTTTGTGACCTTCCCAGTGGGTTCCAACAAGCAAAGTCAATGGGGAAAGCCGGATTTGCTTAATGACCGCATGATTTACTTAACTATAGTGATTCACTTAACAATCATGGTGAAAAGTCATAAAATCATGCACAACTCAATTAACAACAACCTTACTTAGCAATGGAAATTCTGGTCATAATTCTGCTATAAGTTGAAGACTACCTCTACTTAGTTAACATAGATACATTGGAGAGGTTCTGAGAGAAGTAGGAACATTTTGTGGAGATAACCTTCCTATCTCTACATATAGACAGTGCAGTCTTCTTGAATTCTTTAACTATATAGATCAGCGGTCACCAACCGGTGGTCCGCAAGAAAATTTTGGTGGTCCGCAGAAAAATTATTTGCATTTTTTATATTGCACTAAATCAGGGGTCCTCAAACTATGGCCCCTGGGCCGGATACGTGCAATGAATGCTTGTGTTACTGCTGAGAGTCTCCCTCTTCAGGGTCTTTTTGTGTGGGTTGGAGGGGGGCAGAAATTCTGACTTGGGGTTTGTTTCAGCCTCCTGGTGTGGGGCTTTGGGCGAAAGCTGGAGGGAAGCGCCTCTGGTGGCAAAGAGCTGGAGGGCCTTGCTCCAGTGTGACTGTATCATGGCCTGGAACTGGCTGACCATCTCAGCCTGCTGAGCCTCCAGGTGCCGGTACCTGGCCTTGCACTCCTGCGGGTCTTCCCTTTGCTTGGAAAGCCTATGCACCTAGTCCTCAGTGTGGTGCTTCTGCTGAGCCTCCTCCTTGGTCAGATCCGATTTGAACTGAGCCAGCTGTTTTGCCAACTCTTTCTCATGGTGGCTGCTTAGCTCCAATAACTGCTTCCTGTTGGGACCCTAAGCAGCCTGGGCAGGCAGGCGAGGAGTGGCTGGGAGGGGAGGGGTGAATAGAGGCCAGCGGGGCACCCTTTGAGATGAGTGACATCAAGTTGGCCACGCCCACCCAGTCACATGACCACCTAGCCATGCCCACCCAGCAGGTCATTATGAAGATCATATTAGTGGTCCATGGGATCTAAAATTATGAATTTAGTGGTCCCTGAGGTCCGAAAGGTTGGTGAACCCTGATGTAGACCACTCCAGGAAATTGACTTGAAAGGAAGGCTAAAATTAGTTTTATTGAGATTGGTTATATAACAACACAATCTTGGAAACCTGATTGCGCTATTCCTCCTCCTTATATTACAGTGAATTAGGAAGGCACCTGCCTGAGTGGTTTCCAAGTGTTAACTCATTCTGGACTTAAAAAATGCTTCAGCCACTTTGCCTTGGTAATATGTGATTCCCACATATCTCCGTAAAGTTCATCTTACTTTCTACACTTCTAGAAATCAGCATGGGGAGAAGGGGACAGATCTGTTATGGGATGTTGCCTTGCATTTGTGAAATGCTGGGCTCTCTCATGCAGTTCAGAAGTTTCCTTGAAGATAACTGCTAATCCACAAAACATAAAAATCAGAAGGAATCTAGTAGTATCTTTTCAGACTAACCAATTTGATTAAAAGGTATAATAATCCTTTGTGAACCGCAGCTCATCAGATATACAGATAAATACGGTGATACAGGATTTTAAGGGAGGTGGGTGATTTTTAGTCTGTAAAAGTGTTATCATGCGTCTCATTTTAATATACCTGTCTACATACAATGTCTGAAATGGAATAAATTAAATTAGACATCATCCCCTCCCATTGGTTCTGATTGAGTAACATGGGCTGAACTGCAGGTCTGACTTTCATAGGCTGTCAGCTTGTTTCTTGTACGGAGGTCATTCAAGCTTCACACCTTTTGTATTACTTTCCATTGATTATGGCTTTTTTGTGCTTTTCTCAGCAGCAGCAGTAAATGGAAAGGGCATTTATTTTTATTTGAGAGTTATTTGTTGGACAGATTAATTTATGGACAGTAAGAGCTGCAGAGTAGATGTGCTTTGTGCTTTTCTCCCTTTAGGAGAGATGGGTGCAAGGTAAACAAAAAAATGGGGTTTCATAATTCAGTGAGAGTTAAACAAATGAGGGTGAATCAATTCAAGGAGAGGCAAAGGACTTTTTCCTATGTCAAGATCCCGATAGGTGCAAAATATTGAAAGATTTGTAAAGTCTAAGTAAGTTGCAGTTGATCTATTTAGAAAACATTAAAAAGAATGAAGGATCAGCCATTCTTTACATGAATTTCATATGTGCAAAAAAAGCTATTTATACCCCAAATACTCTCCTAATTGATATTTTCTTTATTTTTTATTTATATTTATATTTATATGCCGCCCTTCTCCGGAGACTCAGGGCGGCTTACAATGCATTAAGCAATAGCCTTCATACTTTTGCATATTTATACAAAGTCAGCTTATTGCCCCCACAAACCGGGTCCTCATTTTACCCACCTTAGAAAGGATGGAAGGCTGAGTCAACCTTGAGCCTGGTGAGATTAGAACTCACAGTAATTGCAGGCAACTGGATGTTAAATGCTGCCTTAGTAGGAGGCATTAGCCTGCTACCCCACTCAGGCTCCTCAGGCCAGCCACCATTAATTTATTTGAAGTTCCAGTAGCTACAGTATTTAGGGAGTTTATTTAAGGGCATACATTGTTTTTCAAATGACACCATTGAGAATTTGGTTGGTTTTTATCTAATCTCTCATCTATCTATATCTTCTAGCTAATTGTTTAATTTTAATTTGTTTTTAAAAATAGCAGTGTTTTAATTAGTATGGGCCAAATTTATTTAATACGTTTTAAATTGTTTTTTAAATTTTATATTGTATGTATTTTATCTTTAGCTGTTCATCGCCCTGAGTCCTTCGGGAGTAGGGCAGTATATAAATCTAAATAAACTGAAACTGAAACTATCATCTATCTATCATCTATCTATCTATCTATCTATCTATCTATCTATCTATCTATCTCTATCAATCTATTTATCAGCTGTCAGCTATCTATCTATACACACACACGCACGCACCTCTGCATACTACTGGTAGTAGCCATACATACATGTCAGTTATGCCCAGCACAGTGTTTGAGGAGCAAAGGATAACAGATTACATTTCTGCCTCCATCTTGGTTTGGTACTCATTGAGGCAACATCCTGTACTATTGTAATGACTGAAATTTATGTTTGTCTCACCTTACGATGCATCACCCTCCAAGGGAACACAAGCATTAAAATTGCATTATTTGATTCTGGGAGAATGGATTTTAGGTTATTTGATAACAATCTGATGCCAGACCTTTTTGCTTGTTTGTGTTATAGGATTTTGGTATCTCCCTGATTATTAGATTGCTGGGCAATGCATAGTAAGCAAAAATAGAGAAAGAAATCACACACAAATATGTAAAATAATATTTAACAACGAAAACAATGGCATAACTATAATTTGAATATAAGACCAGAAGATTGTCAAATTACATCTTATTCACAGTCTTCACTGAATTGTATGTCAATTCCAAGAACAAGTATCTAGATCCTTTGTGTAAGAGGTATACCTCATTGTTTTAAACTGCCGTGCAACTAGGTAAAAGATTTGCCTGCACTTCACATAACTTTTTTCCTCATCACACAGAAGTTTTACAGACTCTCAATTTTTGTTGTATTTCA
Source organism: Ptyas mucosa (assembly GCA_012654045.1). Taxonomy (NCBI): domain Eukaryota; kingdom Metazoa; phylum Chordata; class Lepidosauria; order Squamata; family Colubridae; genus Ptyas; species Ptyas mucosa. Next base: position 27,036,058 of record WNWU01000005.1, on the reverse strand, counting down.
TCTGACAGTTTCTTTCATATTCACGTCAGACTAATATCAGTGAAAACTAAGGGAGTCAAAAGTCAGAAAAATTGATTTGTTGCAAGATTGGAGAGTGGCAGCAAAGCTCTGATATGGCTTGTCAGCAATAACATCACCTAAAAAAGATTTTCTGGCTTGGTATCAGCATTTCTTAGCAGACCAGACAGAAAACATAACCAGATGAGCTAATGCTATTTTATTGTAAGGCTACCTTAACAGAATTTTGCAAATCTGAGCGTACAAATCACCTATCTTTTTTACAGAGTGTGAAGATAGGATGGGTGCCTTCTGAATCTCTTTCTCTGCCTGTAATACAGCTACAGGCTATGCCATCTCTTATCTGGCAGCAGGGCTTTCTCTGTCTCCCAAGGTCTTTCCCATCTACCATTGCACTTGGTCATATGATAGTATTTTTGTTTTTGTTTCCTTTGTCCATATACTGCTTCCTGTTCATAGCCACACTAGATCTTTGCTTATATAGAAGAGCAGAACCTCCATGTTATCACTTGGCCAGGTCACAGTGGAGATGTACAGCTAAGTATCACCTGGGTACTGACGATATTGCACTCTGTGCCATTGGATAGATTCACTCAGTAGTTTCTTGTAGAAATTGACTAGGAATGGGAAGAATGTCAATCCCTGAAGCAGCCCACACAGTGGAAGCTGCAGGTTCTTTCTCTCCCTTCCTATCAACACTGATTGAATCAATCCCAGAGGAAGGACCCAAAATCCTGAAGTTGGTTGAGAAGGTTCAGTGGTAACAAAAGTTGCTGAATATCAAGAAAAGCAAGGATTATCTGTATCCAAGCCTGCCAGGGGTCAACCGCAACCATTTCTGCCCCATATTGAAATCTATCTGGAAAGGATCCAGATAATCTACTTCTTCCAAAGTTCTCTATGGACACCATGTGATCTGTTCCTCAACAAACTTCTCTAAAAATTGATGGCAACAGGATGAAAATTGTCCAAACTGCTAGAATAAGTTTATAGTTTCTGATGAATAAGTGGGCTAACACTCTGAGCGTTATTAATACATTAGAAGACAACTAATAGTGATGTGGATGAACTCAGTTACACTGGGATGGGTGCATGTCTAGAATACCTAAGGGAGCCAGACTGGGGAGAGATTATTCTGGAGAAAATCTGTGTCATTCCTAAGGCTCAATGCTGACTTAGTGGCATATAATCAACCCACAATACAAAATACAGGGTTTTCTGCTAAGCTAATATGATACAATTTTGCTTTCCCCTGAAGACTTGTCAGATGGGGTAAAAAAATTGCAAAGAAGATCTGAAGCTGAGTATAGCTTTATAAAGATCGCAAATAGAGCCAACCTGGTATATAAAAGCTTATGGATATGCTCATTCTGTCTTGCCCCTTCAATGCAGCAGTTCAACAAGCATATTAATACCAATTATAAAATATTGTTAGAAGCTTTCTTTTAATTTTATGTGTTGGGTTAGAGCTCGCAAGAATGTCCAAACTATATTTTCTCCTTATTATGCACAAGAATAGATTGCCTAATCAAAGTTCTCTTATAAGAGACCTGGAGGCCATCCAGAACAAGAATAGCCATGTTGTATCTGTAATCTCTAACATAGCTTCTATGTAAATCTATGCATAGGGAAGATGGTACACTGCGGAAAGCACATTTAAGAAAAGTTGGCTGAGGAAAACATTGAAATTATCCTGTAGTAAAATAAACACCTGGATCAGTTGCTGAACACTCTCCTGTTACTCTGTTCATTAATTTAATTTCAAATTAGACACATTATGTGGGCTGATTTCCACACAATTGTGACAATCTGTGCCTGTGCTCACAATGCCTTATATCTTTAAATATTAAGTCAAAAATTATACAATGATCCTTTCCGGTTAACACTCCTACTTTGCTCTTTTTTGGCTTATCTAACATCCAGGCTGAATAATATGTCTGCAAAGCAGGCTATTTTGTAACATTTTGATTGCTTTAATTAAAGCATTTATTTTTCATCCTATGGAATCTACACAGTTGTAAACATTATAAATTGACAATTCATTCTGACAAGCTTTCCTTGTCTAGTCCTTGTTATAGCAAAAGCATGACAACTTTTCTCAGACTCATTCAGCTTCTTCCACAGTCCATATGGCTATGTGCACTTTACGAAAAAATTAATTGCATTCTTTAAAAAAGAAATACGTTTAATATGATGGACGAGGGGTTAAATGTACTGTTGCCCAAAAATAGATTTAAAGCAATTTTTAATGAGAACATTCTTACAAAATGCTGTAAAGAAATGTTATTGCTGTATTTGACAGCACGGGAGGGGAATTATGATAGGAATATTTCTTGTGAAAGCACAATTCTGAATTGATTATAAAAGAAGTCATACTAGAGTCCAACATTGTGCTCCACAGTACCAGCCATAAGAAAGGGTAAAGGAAGCTCAGGAGTTCTATGATATTAATCTCTTCAGCAACCCAACAATTGGAACTATGGTGCATAACTTAAGATACCTATTCCTAGAGTTCATCCTACACTCTTAAGTCCTTAACAGGGCACTTTCAGGTACGTCTTAACCACACTGGGACAATCTGCTTTTTCCATGATGGAGATGGGGCCTCAAGTTCCCACAGACATTTTTTTTAATATGCATAAAATAAATTGTCGTTGTATTTGTAATGATAAAATGTAGCCTTATTTTAATGCTTGAATCTCTCGGAAAATAACAATAAACAATCTGTGCAGATTACTCGGGGGGGGGGGATCCTAATGCCTCTATAGTATTTCCTACCTAAATTGATTGTACCATGACTGACTGATTGTTCCCATTCCTTTTGAAAGCAGTTTGCAAGTGTACTAACCTCTACAAATAGCAACTGCTAAAAGCAGAAGAAACACTCATTTTGGACTTCTGACATACAAGAAAACTATTAGAGATGCTACCACACCTTTTCTTGGCCTAACAATACATGTTAAGCAGTTTGAGGGTGGTGACTTTATTCTTGATGAATCGAGCTGTTAGAAGAGGATCAAGCTTCCATAGCAAGATTCTTTTCTCTTTAAGCTCCAAGAAATAGCAATAACTCATTTGCTACCGTTTGTAATTATGGTTACTGCATTTTTAAAATATCACAATTGACATAACTATAGATAAGATATATTGAAAACCCAAAGCGCTGTGTATATTGGTGTATGGCGGGACACTGTTCAGGAAAATATTGTGAGCAATTATTTTGAATTTGGTGATGGCACATGTCACCATTTTCTTTTCACCTTGTTTTGGCTGTGTGTGTGTGTATTAAAGTCAAGATGACTGCTATCACTGAGCAATAAAACCCGGATCCTTTATTCATATGCAGTGGGGTGGGCGTCATTTAATCAGTTGTGGCTGACATCTTGACCTGCCCAAAGCCACTTTTCTTTTCTTTTTTTTAGTTTCTGGAAATCAATATTGCCTGTCTTATTTTTCTGCTTTAGAGTTCGTGCTGCACTTTGGTTTCAGGATTTGGTGGACTAACGTCTAAAATATCAGGAAAATAGAACGGGAGAAAATGGCAGTTCGGACTGAAAAAAAATCAAAAATATTAAAATGAACATTAAAAAAAGATCAGCAGTGCCTCAATTGAAGAAGTGCTCCTGAAAAGTGGAGAAACTGAAATAAAGATCTGAGATAAGAAACATGATGGATTTTTCTAAACTTTGTCTGTGGCAAGACAGTGTCAGGCAGGCAGAGATAATGTTTTTTCAGAGCCTCTTGCCGTCTTCCTCATATACAGTCTGGTCTGGCAAAAGCAACAAATGACAACAGTAGAGGTATAAGGAATGCTGTTTTGGGCCAACAGAAATGGAAATGAACAAGTGAAGCATACGCTTTCTGAATCCTTTTCGGATTCAGATTTAAGAGTCTTCCAAGTAGTGAAAGAAATTACATGAACACTTCAGTTTGAAGGACATGAATTTCTTAAAAAGACAATTTAGCCCATATAAATTAGTCTTGCTTCATAAGCCAGGATTTTAATTTCATTTTTGACCAATTATGTTTCTTAAACCCAGCTTTAAATCATATCCATCCCACTTTTGGTATCTTATATTTTCCTGCAAGATAATCGTAGTGCTGGTTTGAAAGACTGGGATTAGCAACTGAGTTTTACGGGCTCTTTGTTTAAAGTTTATAAACCAAAACCATAAAAAACAAATAGGCACAAAGAAGAGTTATCACTCTTCTGATAACTCTCACCATGATCCTTATTTTCAAATATTATTTAAACAACATCCCTGAGAATTTTTAAAGCTGTTTAGCCTTTGAATGACAAACCTGGGACCAAATTCAGCCCTTCCTTTCAAGTAAATAATAATTTACGACAAGGCAGGATCCTTCACTCTGGCATTCTCTTTGTTTGAAATGCTTGTGTTTAACCTTGAAAACATGACAAAAACAGCCAACACTGTGGTAATTCTCCATGCTCTTTTGCTGGGAGTGTAATTTACAAAATATGTTATTTTGGCTGATGAGAGGTAGCAGCTGTACTACAACTCTGGAGGCCTTTGATAGGCGTGTTGGCCTGCAATTCACCTTACTACTGTCCAGGAAGCTAGGAGACCTGTGATAGGGGAAAATTGAAGTAAAGTGACTATCACTGTTACCACCAAATTTTTATTTTATTTTACTTTATGATGATTTTATATTATTTTTATTTTATTTTAATTAATCACCTTGAGCTTTAGTATTTCAAATCCTTTTTAGTATCCATGGTAATCAAAATATACTGTATGTATTTCCTTAAATGCATATCTGTATTTTTATTTCTCTCATGGAAATAACTAGATTATTGTAGTAATAAGAGCAGCTCCAAGAATTTCAGTATTAGGTTCTGATAGAAGAGAGATTAAACATTTTACTCTCAGATGAAATCTCTCGCAAGCTGCAGTGAAGATGCTGAGCATATTAGAATAAAATGAACAACATTTAAAAAGGAAGTTAGTGGGTAATGAGATGGATTGCTTAATACCTTATCCATTTTGGAGTGGATTAAAGAAATACAATGAAGAAAATTCTGAAGATTTCTTTGGATTAACAATGAATAGAAAATAAAATGGCCTAATTAAGGCAAAGTATTTAATCTGTCTTATTGCAGGACAAAAGATCTTTTATCATTTTTGCCTAGATCCTTATCCAGCTTAATTTTGCCCCAGTTTTGTTTCCTCTCCCACTGAAAGAGTCAAGCCAAGAAAACTAAGGACTGGTTGCCTATTAAATTGCCTGATGCTGGCAATCTTTGAACTGATTCCATCACCTACTATTGTGTTTTTGATCTGGGTGGGGATTGAATCCCTTTAGTGGCAGTTGATGCCATGAAAACTGTGCTGAGGTAATCATAAGTCTGTGACCTAGTTCATAAAGCATTCTAAATCATAATATAGCATAATGCACAATCACTGGGCAAGCTGTCAAAAGATAATAGTGTCATCATTTCCTTGCATACTTGATACTTTTTTCTCTACTTAAGGCAGGAACTTTGCATTGCCTTTTCCATTATCAGAAAAACAATGAGTTGTATTTCCACTGAGTCTTGGGAGAAACCTAGTTAGGTCTATTTAAATATCACCTTGATTCAGTAATGAACAGCTTGTAGTAATAAACTACAAAAGCTGTACTTGGAGGGAGACCAACCATCTGTGGACAATGATTTTGCTCTGGACTTAGCTGCATTTGCTGCTCTAGTGAGAGTGCAGTTTAGGAGTTGTCCTGTATCCCAAATAATAGCTGCAGCTAACAGGGCCTTCTATTAACTCAAAAATCATACTCTAGAAAAGTTCATTTCTATGATCCAGCTATTGTGATACTTACCTAGATCATCTCCAGTCTATGTGTATATGATTGTGTATACAGTCTACTAAGGCAGCATTTAACATCCACTTGCCTGCAATTACTGCGAGGCAGTAATTCAATTCTCACCAGGCTCAAGGTTGACTCAGACTTCCATCCTTTCTAAGGTGGGTAAAATGAGGACCCAGTTGTGGGGGCAATAAGCTGACTTTGTATAAAATATACACAAGTATGAAGGCTATTGCTTAACGCATTGTAAGCTGCCCTGAGTCTCCGGAGAAGGGCGGCATATAAATAAAATTTTTTTAAAAAATTGTCTCAGTTTAGGTCTGCCTTTGTAGTTTGTTGAAGATTTCAGCTAGGAAAGCAGTGTTTTTACTACTTAAAAGACCTACTTGAGCAGGGGTGTCAAATGCACATTGTCATGGCGATGTCACATGATGTATTGGGACTTTCCCCTTCGCTGAACTGGGCAGGGGCGTGGTCAGCACATGACGCATCCGGCCTGCAGACTGGGAGTTTGACAGCTCTGTAGTTGAGGCTACATTGTTTGAGATCTTGGTTTCATCTGACCCTACTTGGTTAAAGCAAGAAGCGGTTTTCCTGCCAACAACTTCCATATTAGAGATATCTCCCCCCTGGCCTTAAATCTGGCAATATTTTCAGAAGAAAATATTCCACACTCTGGGATGGTTAAGAGCTGACTGCTTAGGTGTTATTCATTGGTAGTTGTTTTATTTGTTCTTGACATGTTCACATTTTGCTTTTCTATGTTCCTTTTACTCCACTTTCTACACATTGCTTGACCTTCCTGCAATTGTACAGATTTTTGAAAACAGTTATCTTCAGAGATTGTTGGGGAAAGGTAAGGGTTGACCTTTGCCCCTCTGAAATTAAACCAAGAATATTTCATCAATCAATGGTGTATGCTTTGTAAGGAATGAAAGGAACTGATACACACCAATAGCTCATTGTCTATAATTCCACTAAAGTCAGTTATGAATTCAGACAATTATTCATTTTAAGAACAAGCTACAGAAAATGGACACTCGGTATCTACAGTTCAGAGAGAAAATAATAAATATGCTGTATCTGCTTTCTGGTTAAGCATCACAATCAACATTTATTAAACATTGGTTGTGCCAATAAGCTTGGCAGATTGTAAAGATATGACTATCACTTTATTAGAGCACTCCCATTGATATCAACAAGCAAACTGTACTAGTTCTAGTCAAACTGTTCTAGTAAATCTTAAGCTCTTTAAATAGCCAGTGATTTCATCTTATTGACCCAAGAAGTCATTTAAATTAGACTGTCTTCTGGCAAAATCATATTGGTGAAGTTAGTGCTTTCTCACATGCCTATTTTCTCAACAAAACAACATTGTAGTTTGTGCTGACAAAATTTTACTCCAGAAATTAGGGAGGGGGGGGAATGGCATTTTTCCACTGAAGCCAAGACTTGGTGGAAATTAGGTTGGGTAATATAAAAGTAAACATTTAATGCCACTATACATTTATATCTTTTAAACATGACAGCATATTTCACACCTCATATACCACAAAAGGTAAGAGCCTTTGTAAGTCAGCAAACTCTATACTTTACATTTTAATGGTAAAAGGCTTGACATATTCCATCAATATGCTTGCAGATTATGTCTTTTTCTGTTTCTTTTCCACTCTTGTCCTACTGCTTGCAGTGTTTCTTTCTGGTCCAATAAAGCTGAGCTGTTTTAGGACAATAGTGAATTGTGTGTCTGTCCTATAGTGGAGCTTTTCATGACTGACTCAGTAGAAGCATTTTGCCCAAGGCAAAAGACACTTTCCAACCTTACGTGACTTTATTGTATCACTCACTATGAAAAAGAACATTGCCACAGACAGAACGCAATGGACTCAGCAAAAGTACACATTAATGCATAGTACTTAGATAAGCATTTCCAATCATGATGGGTAAATAAATTATAAAATACAAGCAAGTCTATAAAGCAAGAACATCCTGAGTTTACAAATAAATTATGTCCTTCATAACGTCAAATAGATGATGGATGTCAGATAGCAGTTTCAGCAGGGAAAATTGGGGATTAATTAAAATGTAGAAAAAGTAGTATCTATATATGCGCAAAATCTCCAGGTAATTGTTTTATTCATATATCCATTCACACATATATTATGCAATATATAAGGTAACTAAGTCCATATAGAGAGTATATGTAATATAGATATTGCTGAAACTGCTTTTAAGCACCATTTTTATTACCATCGTTTTATAATAAATGCTCTATGAGTAGGACCACTCAAAGTTTTATAGAATACATTTATCTTCCCTTAAGGAAACTTGAAAGGTTAATTTAAATAAGTATCACTTAGCATTTCCATCTGAAAATATTGTATTTTTTTTTAAAAAAACCCTTCAGGACTAAGGAATTATTACTTTGCATGTGTCCTTCAATTTTGGAATTTAGTGCTGGTGAACTTGGATGATTGGAAAAATTGGTTAGTTTTCATGCATCTACATTATCACCCCTATTAATGGATATTTCCTTCTTGTTCTTGTGATGCCATCATAACAGTAGACTTCATAGATTCTTGCTCTGATCCATCATTGCTTTTAGAGTCTAATTCAACACTTTTTGGACTTTGATCAAACTGAAAATTAAATTTGAATATAATTTCCAACAGATGGTGTATAATATATGCAAATGAATTACTATTTCCCAATAATATCGATTCTGGATAGCAACATCCTTTGAGAAACCTACAACAGTTGCTTACTTGGTTTGAGACAACTGCTTTGCGATGGAAAAAAAACCTGAAACTAATTTAGAATGATCACTCGAACTATTGAGAGTATGATTATCTGATAAAAAGAAAAGGGGAAAAAAAGACACACACATAATAGGAATTTCATAAATGTTAAGCAGATGTTGAACGTGGAATTTAGTTACTTAGTATGATGGACCAATTAATATTCAGAAATCCTTCTTTGAGCCAAAAACCAGTCAGAATTTTTTGGGATTATAGAATGCCATGTGAAGTAAACAGATAACATAAATTGAAACTTTACGTGTGGTAATGAATTGCTCTCGTCTATTTGACTAATGGTTTACATTTTAGTTAGGACAATAATAAAGGCAACAGATGCCATTTTAGATGCCAGTTATATATCCATGTTCCATCAGAAATGATACACACAATGAAAGCATTGTGCTTTCACATATTAATGGCAAGACATCTGTGATGTTATAGTCTTATCCTCACATAGGCTAATAGTGGGGCAGGAGATAAGAAGATGTATTATAAAAACCCCTGATTCGTGTTTTGTTTCGATCCCAAAAGTTTTTATATACACTGCCATCCATTAAAACTGGAGGCCTGGAATGAATGTTAACTTATCAATATTCAAATTATTTTCTCATCAATTTATGGATGCCATCTCTTTTGAAAGATAACATGAAACAAATATACTAGCTTGACTTTATAATCTGAAGCATAAACATGTTTTTAAGTATAGTTTCTATAAAATGCAGCATAAATAACCAGTTTATTCAGATAAAAGGTTTTATTGATGGGGTTATGATGAGCTTTGTTAGTTAAGTTCTAATGCTTGTGAATAACTGTGCCAACTCAAACACATGAATTACACTTTGTTATTTTTGACCGTTCAGTTATTTTTACTCACTCTCTCTCTCTCCCTCCCTCCCTCCCCCCCCCTCACCGTATCATATCTGTTTCCCCATAATATAGCTTGGAAATACAATTCAGGAAAATTGAAAAACTGGCTAAAATGCACAGCAAGTAAGAAAAAGTGTGCTAATGTGTACTGTTGTTTCTGAGCCTCATGTGGATCAGTATTTTCACTCTTCCTAATCAAACTGCCACTTAGGAGCAGCTGAATTTTGCCTCCAGGAGAAAATAGGTCACAGGGGGAACAATTCAGACTTGGCAGAATTAAGTTCTGTCTCTCCCAGTATCACAGCCCGAAAATAGATTGAAGAAATGAAAAGTTATAACTTTTTTAAAAAGCACCCAAACTGTATATCTCTTATGTTAGTTTAGTTTAGCTGTTAGATTCATCCTGTAGTATACATGTGGATGTATAGTCAAGTCACTTTTGTAGTTCCTAATTCATTAAACCACACTCACAGAGACAGTGTGAATGTATCATAGATTAACTTCCACACTAAGTGATTACTCTAAGTGATTACTTAACTACTCTAAATGCCGAGTAGCCTTGCAACTGTTTTGTTTCATGTTGTACTAACAACCCATCTGCTTTTATTTATTTTTCTGGAACTTTAAAGAAACTTGGGGAAAAATGCAAAAGAAAAGGCAAGAGAGCAGATTTCAAAGAAAAATAATTCAATTATCTGAAAACATGAGCATAGACGCTATATATGCTTTTTCCATTGTTTCCCCAAATTGTAATTGATAGCCAATAAGGAGCTATTCAAACTCTAAGCCTAGATTGAGAACAAATTTAGCTAGTGTTTATCACACTTTTACCATCAAGTCAGGAACTAACATATTCTTCTTCTATATCAGGAGAGTATGGATAACTGAAATCTTGTATGAGAAGTTTTGAATAGAAAAGTGAACAATAGAAGTAGTAGTCAAGTAGAAATACAAGTAGACAGCAATGGCTAGAAAAGTCACATCCGTCAATGTATTTTCCTTTTTATAACAAGTCCCCCAAAAGGGTGGTCTTATATTTATTAATTTAATAATTAACCTTCTTAATCATACTGAGATTTATTAATCTTATAGGCATCTACTCAAATACATTATTATGATATGTCATAGAAACAATGTTGTTGTTATTCCCCCATATATAAAGGTTAAAAGAAACAATGCAGACAGTGAAGTCCAAAGCAAATGATAAAAATCAACCGTTTCTCTGGGGGTGGTCTCTTGAAGACGTTCTCTTTGCTATTCCTAGTAGGTTGTTAGAAGATTTTAGCATTTTATGAAAGGATTTTGTGATCAAGTAGGACAATAATATTTCAGATTAATCAGTGCATGCTATGCTCAAAGAATTAGAGCACTACTTATGGAAATTTGTTCATTGGGCAGAGCTGGAAGGAGGTATATATGCAAATAATGCTGTGAAAATGACATTGCATGCAGCTATTATTAATTTACTTACTGGACTTGCTGCTCTTAAAGAAAATGGATAGGTAAATAAGAAAGTAATGAAAGAAGACAAAAAAGCAAGACAGAAGAAAGAAAGAGAAAGATATACAGGTAGTCCTCGATTTACAACAGTTTGTTTAGTGACCGTTTGAAGTTATAATGGCACTGAAAAAAGTGACTTATGACCATTTTTTCACACTTAGGACTGTTGCAGCATCCCCGTGGTCATGTGGTTTACATTCGGATGCTTGACAACTGGTTCATATTTATGATGATTGCACAGATTCCTGGGGTCATGTGATCATCTTTTGCGACCTCCTGACAAGCAAAGTCAACGGAGAAGCCAGATTCACTTAACAAATGCAGCAAGAAAAGTCATAAAATGAGGCAAAACTCACTTAACAAATTTCTGACTTTGCAACATAAATTCTGGGCTCAATTATGGCCGTAAGTCGAGGACTACCTGTATAGGGGTGGCTTCCAATCTTTATAGCAGTTATAAATGCCTTTCTATTTTATCCACTCTTTCTCACAAGGTTACATTGTGGCTCTCTTTTTTTCATATTCTACCATTTCCAATAATCAAGCCCATAAATCAAACGTTCATTTGTTTTCAGTTTTCAACAGAAAGTCCATAAAGGGATTCCAGTCACTAAGAAAAATTTGTATTTTCTCTTATCAAACAAGTCATTTTTCCCACCTCTTCAAATTCTGTCCTCTTTGCCAACTACTGTATTCCTCCACTGAGGGTTTTTCAAAGTATTTTCATCTTTCTGCATTTAATAATCTTTACTCTCGACTTCCAATTTTTCTGAGAATCATTCTGTTCCACAGAGAGATGGCCATGCAGGACATTAGGAATAAAGCCAAAGGCATGTGCAAATTAAAGCATGCGCCCTCTTAAACAGCAATTTTCTTTTTCCTGTAACATTTTTAATTTTGAGTCTTAATTAAATTTGGTAGTGTTAGTAAAGACCAGTAAAAATTATCTATAATATATCATGTGGGTATTCATAATATCACTAAAAACCAATTTATTCAACAATGGCTACAACTCTCTATGCTAAGCTTACTTGAAAGCCTTGTTGAACTTGAGCCTTGTACATTGGACTGTAATTCTGAGTAAAATTGGTTAGGATTCCACTGCTCAGTTCTCCCTGCCAAGGCTCTAGTTATTTAGAGTATAGGATTGGTCTTCACAAATCTAAACCATTTTTCCTTTTAATTTAGGCAACTGCATACATACACAGACAACTTTGTGTATGAGTGGATCAATCTGTTCCATAGGCAACATGAATCTGATTAACTTTTAATACAGCAGGAGACAGTAAATTGTGATCTCGTCATTTAATACTGCGAGAAGTTTCATTTTATTCCTAGCATTAATTTGTTTTAAAAAAGGAAGAAAAAAAAATCTGAGTTCTCGTTATAGTGGTAGCAACGGTGATGAGGTGCCTATATTTTCATTTTAGCCCTATGAAAAGCATAGTGAAACTTAACCATGAGATGGAATGTTCTGATCCAAATAGGACTTCACATCAGAAGCAATCCATATTCCTAAATAAATGGGGAATCCAGCCTGCCAGAAGGAGTTGGGTAAACAATTCCCCAAACACTGATTTCCTTTATTTTAAATAGTAGAATCTCCCAGATTTAGAAAAACAGAGAAAGAGATCAGAGTAAGGATTCTTTTTCTTAACCCTAACCCTAACCCTTTTGCTGCCATGAAAATATTCTTATTTTCTTTCTAAGGACTGTGGATTGAAGCCTTGGTGTGCTGATTTTATGCTTCTAAACATAATTATAACCCTATCAGATGAGATTAAAGCTCTACCTTGTCTAGCCTGCTATTTCTCCTACTGCCCAATTAGAGGTATCAAGGAAGCCTACAAGCAGGATACCAAGGCAAAAAAACTATTGTACTGTGGCAATTTATATATGCTACATAACCTACATTGTTGACCAAGTACTTTTTATTCTTTTATTCTAAGTACTTGACTTTTAATTCATTTGTAATTAACCTTTTTTTGTACATATTTTATTCTAATTATGCACATAGCACATATGAAGATGCATAAAATGAAGTGTTTTCTAACACTTTCTATCAGTCAGATGGTCTTTAACCTTAATAAAAACGATGTAGAAAAGAAAGAATCCCAAAGCAAATTAATTGACTTGGAGATAACAATGAAACAAATTAAAACAAGAAGTTTTGTATTCTGACTCAGCTGGATAAATAACATTAACCAATTTATCATTTCTGTTGTATGGGTAAGCAAAAATCAGCACACAGATAGGGGACTGGTAGCACAGAATTAGTCATTTTAATTCTAATGCAAATAGTTTTAGCCTTTCTATGGAAAGGTTATGAATGCTTGCAGTTTTCAGTATTTTTATCTGATTAGACAAAATCTAGAATTATAAAAATTCCTTTGAGCAACAACTTTACAAGGTTTTTCCCCCTTTCCTTTCCTTTTTAGCAAAAATGTTCTGTTATTGGGACCATCCCTAATTGAGAACAAATTAGGTGTCTGTAGAGTTGGGGAAAAACATTAGGAGATGATGATAATACTTGTAAGCCTACAAAGGTTTCTGAACTGGCTAAACAGATTTACCAATTAAATTCTTGTGCTCATAAACATGAGTAGAGTCACAAGTTATCTCAACTTGAACTTGAGGAAATGCTTTGACTACATGACCCTCCCTAGGCCCTCCCAATCCAACTCTGATGACTCTATGATTGTAATGCTAGGAAAAGTTAGGGTTAGGGTTACAGTGATGGCGAACCTTTTCAGCACTGAGTGCCCAAAACGGAACACGTGTGCATGCGCACATGCCGGAAACTCAAAGACCAGCTGATCTTTGGGTTTTTGGCACGCGCATGCGCACCAGCCAGCTGCTCTTCACACGTGCCAGAGCACTGGAAACCTGAAGACCAGCTGGCCGGTGTGCACATGCCTGTTTCTAGGCTGTTTTTGGCTGCTTTTTGTGGCTGTTTTTCAGGGCAAAAATGGCCCAGAAAACGGTCTGTTTTTTGGGCCATTTTCAGGCTGTTTTCCATTGCTCCGGCACCCATGAAGACCAGCTGGCTGGTGCACATGTGCACACTGGAAACCAGAAGAGCAGATGGTGACGGCGCATGTCCCCACAGAGAGGGCTCTGCGTGCCACCTCTGGCAATCGTGCCATAGTTCACCATCACGGAGTTAGTATATTCAGTTAAATCGTAACAAAATAGGAGTGTTGACTGAATACGCATAACAATGTATTTATTTCCAAAAGAGAACATATTACAAAACCATGTGATACCCTATTTTCTTAGTGCCAACTGAAATCTTATCATGTTGTATTTTTGTATTATCATTTTTGTTTTTACTAAGAGCTGGGAAACCTCTATTACATCATACATCTGTGGGATTAATCCAGAAGTTTTAACTTCTTCTTTTTTTTCCTTTGAGTGGTCTTACTCTGCTCTTGAACAACAAAAGACAGTTAACATTTATTTATATGCTGTATCAGATAAGAAATATCTCTACAAACACAAGTTACGTAGAAACAGCAAGTCAGAAATAGAATAAAACACCAAGTGAAAATAACAGGCTGTAAATACATTTCAAAAAATGTGATTTGATTTTTTTGTCTTTTTCTTTTTGTTGACTAGCACCATCTGTACAAGAAGTATGAACATAAATGTTTGGATAATAAAGATTTGCAAGGCACTTCAGACAGTTTCCCCATGTATTTTTACTATACTGGGGCTCTCAGCAACTCCCTACACCTGCTTCTTCCTCCCTCTTCAGTTATCGATGGGCTGGGGGCTGGGGGTAAATCACTTCTGCAGAGGTTCCTATGTACAAACATGTCCTCAAGATTTCTCAAAGTGCTCTTTCAGGCTTGAAGAATCCACATCCTTAATTTCAGCGTCTTTGCTTCCCAACATATATTCAGCATCATTAAAAAAAATCCATCTTCTCTCACATAGTCAAAACATGGCACCAACCTTCATCCTCATTCTGGGTCTTTGGGATATAAATTCAAAAAGAAGGAAAGGGGTGTCTGGCAGTAGTCCAAAAGATTCTTGAGGTTAATTCTTCATCGACGTCTGGAAGAGATGTCAAAGCAGGTGATCATCATGAGGTGAGCCTTGCAATAATTGACACGATTCTCTAACCGCTCAGTCACACATTCAAGAGCCTCCAAGTACTCCAGGGAATCCAAGTCAAAAACATGTTCCAGATCAACTGTAAGAAAGGAAATAAAAACTGGTGGAGAAACAAGACTAACCCAATTACTGTCAGAGAGGAAAATGCAAGCTCTATCTTGCAATTTGAATGGTTTATATTCATATATGGATCTGCAACATTCAACATTCAATGAATGTACTCAACATTCATGAGTACAAGTTCAGTGCTACTATTAAAAAGATATACAAAAAAAAATATACCAAAATTCATGTTACTATTTGCATAAGGCAACTTTGCAAGCCATTGAATTATCCACTTGTATTTCTAATTTTCTCTGGCTGGGTTGCAAACAGCTATACCTAGTAAAATAAAATCATTCCATTTAAATAAAACAAAAAAAATGGCCTTTTTAGGTTGTTTACCTAGAATGAGCTTTCATGCATTAGCATTCCTATCACCAGATATTTTCAGTCACTCATCTCTAACCTGGTTTCCTCTAGATGGCACTTGAAATAGAATACATGTGGAAGAAAACAGGCTGAAGAAGGCTACCAAAACCGTTATCCTCAGTTTGTGGGGTAAAAAAGTTGTGGAAGATTAAAAAATAGAAAGTGACATTTGTAGCCAAAGGCAAAATGTGTATAAGATTCAAAGAAGCAATACATTCAAAACAATAGTTATTATATTCATGTTTTATATTGATCTGTATTGTATTTATATATTAAGTCTTTAGACTACAGTTTACCTGGAAGCACAAGACAGCAGACACAGCACTGCTTTCTATTGTTCACAAAATAGCTAGATTGCTCATTGTTCGTGAATGATTATTAAAACAAGAGTGAAGAAATTAAATGAGGTACCACAAAGTTTAGCTCTGAGGTCCCTACTTGTCAACAATTGTATTAATGGATGAAGAGGCAAATGGAAAGCTATCTAATTTGTGGATGACATAAAATTAGATTGATTTGCTAATAATCTTAAAAGACAGAAATAAAATTAAAAATGATCTTGGCTCAGGGTAATCAAATGTAATTTAATAGAGCCAAATGCAAAGTTCTTCATTTAGGAAACAAAAGATCAACCAGACTAGAAACCAGAACACTGTGAGATTTGCTCTTCTTAGGCATGAAAGATGGCTTGGTGACTTTAGGCCAATCACTCTCTCAGCCTCACAGGGTTGTTAGTGTGGAGAAAATAGGGGAGGGAGTATTAGGTATGCTTGCTGTCTTGGGTTACTTATAAAATAATAATACAGGTGGGATAAAATTAAATACATTAAAAATAAGGAAGTGCTGGTTGGATGACTGCAGACAGTCACTCAAAGCTGGGCTGCTACCAGTTCGCACCGATTCTCCTGAACCAGAGGTTAATTTTCTGAGCATTTCGGAGAACCGGTTGTTGGAAGAAATCTTTTCCCACTTTACAAAGCTAATCCTGCACGGGAGGCAGGAAGGAAACATTCTGGTATGCCTGTATTTCTAGCCTAATCCTTATCTTAATTGCTCTGCTGCTTTAAGTGTTTTCAGAAACTGTCTCTGGGTTAAGCTTGTTACATTGTAAGCCTTACACCCAGACTTTCTGTCTGTAGACTAACCTTCTCTGGAGTCCCCCCCACTCCCCCGGAGTTTTTTGTGGTACTTTTATTCCTGGGGCTTAACTTTCTTAAAGATTGTTAAAGGGTTGTTTAAAGCTTTTTGGAGTAAACTTCCAACATGCATGGAACGGCTATTTACAGAAAGGTTATCATAGCCATGGAAGAAATGGCTGAGAGGCAGGATGCAAGCTTGGCATTGGATGATTACCTAAGGATATCTTGTGAGGTGAGTGAGACCAGCTGGTATCTTTAAATGGTGCAAATGGAGCTAATGATTGCTTCTCTTGGGTAGGAAACTGTGCTTTGTCAGTTCACTGAGCACAGGAGTCTCTTGTCTATGGGGATTCTTCAGTCATCTAGGTCATGGTTGTCCCATGACTTTTTCAAGAGGCAACTGGAATTTCTTGGTTTTTAGAAAGTCTAGTTGTCTCTTGAAAAAGCACCTTTGGGACAGGAGTTTCTTGCATTGCTTCGGAGTGGGCAAGGCACATGATTGCTCACTGATAATAAGTGGATCCTCCTTCCAATTTGTTTGTTTTCTCTCATGATAATATGGCATAGTAACATGGCACCAATTGTACAAAGTTAGTACTCACCCCACTCCTAGAAGAATGAAATATTTTGAGAAATATTAAAAAAGAATAATATATTTTCCTGAATGAGAAATGAGAAACATGTTTTCTTAGAGGGAGAAAGCAGCCCCCAACTTCCTCAATAACCCACAGAAGATGTCAGCACTTAAGAGATAAAGAGATTGATAGCTATATTCATAGCCAAAAATTCACTACAGCAAGGTCTGAACAAAGGCAGAATGGGATTAGCCCTCACTCAAGATGTTAATTTGTTAATCTGCCTCTTTAGCTCTGCATTTTGTAGCCCAAATATGCCCACCCACTTTCTGGAGAGCTTAAATGACCTCTCTGCTACAGGGTTTCACTTTATGAGCAAGAGTAACTTGGCTGCTAATAGTTATCCTTGTATTTTAATTCCTTTAAATTTAATTTGGTTTAATTTAACTATTTTAATTCCTCAATGTGCTGTGGCAACTTGCCTGATTTGTAACTCCAGGTTGCAGGTATTGCTGAAGAAAAGGAAGGTATTCAGACAGAATGGTTTAGGTTTCCATGATGGCTGTGACTTATTGATTTTCAGTGTGTATTCCCCCATTTCTAATCTAATGAGTGCTATTTAGGGCAGCTTTTTGCATGCAAAGAAGCTTTTTGTATTTTTGTACAGGTAATCCTTGACTTACAACAATTCATTTAGTGGCCATTCAAAGTTACAAGGGCACTGAAAAAAGTGACTTATGACCGTTTTTCATAACTTTCGACTGTTGCAGCATCCCCACGGTCATGAGAAGGCAGACGAGGAGAAGCGCCCCTCGACATAAGTGACATCGAGTTGGCCATGCCCATCCAGCTAGCCATCAGGGCAGAGAACCGGTTGTTAAAAAATTTGCAGCCCACCACTGCAGTCATTCATGCCCTAGTCATCTCACAGCCCAACTACTGTAATGTGCTGCACATGGAGCTACACTTGAAAATCACTTGAAAGCTTTCAATGGTCCAAAGTGCAGGGACTGAGCTACATTTGGTTGCCAGTATAATTCCAGGTAAGATTCACAGTCCTGCTTATTTCCTATAAAGTCCTATGTGGCATAGGGATGGGTTATTTGAGGGACTGCCTACTTCCTATTGCTTTTGCCTAGTCAATGTGGGTCAATAATATTGACATGCTCCAGGTGCCTTTTATTAAACAGTGTCATATTTTGGGACCCAGGAAACATGCCTTCTCCTTCTGGAACTTTGGAATATGGTCTCTGCAAGATTAGGGTAGCTTCCATCCTGTTGGCGTTCTGGAAAGTGACTGGAATACCTTCTAGATGGATTCCAAATATGGTTTTCTCATGAGTGGCTGCATTTCCATCTTGTGCATTCATTTGTATTTTGCTCTTTTATTTTTATCCTGCTTTGCTATGTTGTTATATTTGCTGTGCTGCCTTGCTTTATTTGCTATATTGTGAAGTGTGAAGTGCCTGGGAGTTTGGTGCCAAAATCATCATCATCATCATCATTCATGCATCATCATTCACCATCACCACCACCACCACCAACAAAATATTACCAACAACATTGGTAATATTTTTGAAAAATATCTTGGAATAATAGCTGATTATCAACTGAATATTAGTTAATGGTAAGGTCTGGATGCAAAAAATCCAAATGCAATTTTAGGATTGATTTAGATAATGTCATTGACACAATGAGGGACTGCCACAAAGAAGAGGGGGTCAAATTATTCTCCAAAGCACCGGAGGGCAGGACAAGAAACAATGGTTGAAAACTAATCAAAGAGAGAAGCAATCTGGAATTAAGGAGAAACTTCCTAACAGTGAGGACAATTAACCAGTGGAACAGCTCGCCTTCAGAAACCGTGGGCTCTCTATCACAGGAGGATTTTAAGAAGAGACTAGACAGTCACTTGTCTGAAATGGTACAGGTTTTCCTGCTTGAGCAGGGGGCTGGACTAGAAGACCTCCAATATCCCTTCCAGGTCTATTCTATTCTAATTCAATGAACATAAATTTGGGAGATGGTGGCATTCTGTGGTCCTGACTTTCTGTGGTCCATGGGGATGTAAGTCATACATGACTTAGCGACTGAACAACAACAATTTTAGGATTCATCAATGGATATACAGTTTTCAAATTTTAGGAAAAAAAATATTTATTTGTTAAATTTAAAATGTAATCATTCCCCTTTATTTTGCTTCAATTCATCCCACTTGAAGAACTATGCCTAATTTTAGTTATTACACTTCAGGAAAGATTTGGAAAAACTTCTGAAAAAGACTATGAAGATGATAAGGGGACTAGAAACTAAGTTCTATGAAGACTGAAAATGCTCAGTATAATAGCACACTTATTCCAGAATGTAGAATATAAATAAATAGATTTAAGTTATTGGAAGGCAGCTTCCAACTCAATAAAAAAAATCCTCATAAATAAAAGCAGTTTAGAGTGGAACCAATTACTTGGAAAGGTTCCAGATTTCCCTTTCATAGTTATATTCATGCAGAGGTAAGATACTTATCTGTCAAGAATGCTAACATTCACTTTCCTAAGCTAAGCAAGGGGTTGAACTCAATAGCTGAAATAGCCTTTCCAACTCTATGATCTCTATTCTTTCCTGACTATATATAACGAATCAGGCTCCTTTTTGATTAATAACACATTTTGAGGATTGGTTAAATTTGCCTTATAATATTATTTAATAGTGGGAGACCAGACATTATATAACTTCTATGTCCGCGTGAACTGAGGGCAGAAGAGGAAAAGAAACCTCATTTTCAGAATCTGTGGACTGAGACGCCTATGTGTTAATCTGGTGATGGCAATATTTCTCACTTCTCTGATTCAGCTTTTGAACAAATACGCCCACTTGCTTCCAATGTCACAATTTAATGGAAATTATGTGGGAACCGTAATAGAATCACAGACAATCCAAACCTGCTTGAGGTCAAATATAATTTCAAGATTGAAATTTTACTTGCTTTAAAAAGAGTAGTGGCTAAACTGAAATTCCAGAAAAATGCCTTGGCAATGAATTAACTGAGGAGGCATAAAACCTTACATTCACTGAGCCATTTATTAGGATCCAGCATCAGATACTGTTTGGTCACTTCCAGCTCTCTCATTAACCACTCGTACTTGGCCTTGACCTCTGCAATTCGCTGCTGCCGATGTTCCAAGATTTTTAGCTTAGCGTTGTAGCAAATCACCTCCTACCCAGTAAGATATATGAAAAGAAAGAAAAAAAAAGGAAAGGGTAAAGATGAGACAAAAACATTTCTCCAGTACAATTATTTCTTAGTTGGTAGGAATCAGAAGCACAATTAAGTTAAATCATGGGGAAACAGTTACACAAATAAACCTTGGACATTTAAGGGATGGTGAATAATAATGTTATTGGAGCTGATAACCACATTAAATCTAAATTTCCTTCCAAATGGATTTTTTTAAAAAAATTAAATTTTATTTTATTCTCATTTTTATTTCACATCCTAAAGCAGCTTATTACATTTCTGCAAAGAAGGAGGTTCATTATTAAGGTTACAATTCCAAGAGTGAAAGCAGAAATTAAGACGAAATGTATTATTCTCACTACCATAGTTTCTGGGGAGGGGGCATTTGTAAGAGCAAATTACAGGGGAAAACACTTAATTTCCTTTTAACCTGAATGGATATGAAACTAGGAGTGAGTCACTAGAGCAAAAAATGGTCTTTCCGGACTACTCACCATAAATAACAGCCCTCCATTCATTATCTTTGACAAGTGATCAGGACTAAGGATGTGTCACCATGCCATCCACTATAGATTTTGAAATGTTATAGGTGCATTGCAATCTTTGGTTTTAAGAATTAGAAAACAAAACCCTTATCCTTCAATTTACATTACTTAGTTGGCATTCTTCAGAGACATAATAATAATCAAAGCCATTAAAAAGCAAAAGTTAGAGTATTTTTTTAAAAAAATTGATTTATATGCTGCCCTTCTCTGGAGACTCAGGGCGGCTTACAATGCGTTAAGCAATAGCCTTTATACTTTTGTATATTTATACAAAGTCAGCTTATTGCCCCCACAATCTGGGTCCTCATTTTACCTACCTTAGAAAGGATGGAAGGCTGAGTCAACCTTGAGCCTGGTGAGCTTTGAACTTGCAGTAATTGCAGGCAGCTGATGTTAATAACAGTGCTTAATAACAATGCTTTAGTTTGCTGTGCCACCAGGGCTCCTTATTTTGGACATGTGATGCGACACCATTTTGGACATGTGATGTGACACCAGAAAAATAACATCCTTCACTTAATCCTCCAGGGAAAAATTGAACGCAAACGAGGCCCAGGCAGAAGAAGAACATCATGACTTCAAAACCTAAGGGACTGGTTTAGACAAAACTAAGCAGCACTTTTTCATATGGCTATTGACAAAAATAGGATTGCCAACATGATCACCAACATCCGATGACGGACATGGCACAAGAAGAAGAAGAAGATAGGTGCATTGCCATCTTTGGTTTTAAGAATTGGAAAACAAAACCCTTATCCTTCAATTTGCCTTACTTAGTTGGCATTCTTCAGAGACATATATAGTCTAAAAGGGATGGTATATACTGAAAGCTTTTGAATCAAGGTTTCTTTCATCACAGACACAATGCATTCTCCCTTAGCAAGACTTGCATTGAAGACAGCAACTCCGTGGACCCATCATTCTTATTCTGATGAATGTAAATCTGATTCTGTGGACACTGTTTCTTTGTCTTTATAGAAGTGAGCATGGGCTTGTGGATCAAATTAAGGTGTGAGTACAGGCAGTCCTTGATTTACGAGCATTCATTTAACAACTCTTCAAAGTTATGATGGCCCTGAAAAAAGTAACTTGTGACTGGTTCTCACTGCAGCATTTCCATGGCCACGTAATTAAAATTTGGGCTCTTGGCAACCGGCATGTATTTAAAATGGTTGCAGTGTCCTGGAGTCTTGTGATTGCCATTTGTGACCTTTCCAACAATCAAAATCAATGGGGGGAAGCTGGATTCACTTAATTACTAACAAGTCATAAATATAACAATCACATCACTTCAGTGACAGAAGTTCCAGTTCCAATCGTGATCATAAATTGAGGGCTACCTGTAAAGTTATTGAGGCAAAGTCAAAAGTCATTATTTCTTGCAGCATACCACGATTTACTTTTGAAAAGAAGGTTTCTTGTAAGAGGGTCTTTGGTATTTTCTGACTGGATTTGACTGCAAAGGTTACATACATATAAATAAATATCCACACCGCTTCCAGAAAGCTTCATGTACAGCCAAACAGTATCAGTAACAGAATTGGAAGGGACCTTGGAGGTCATCTAATCCAACCCGCTGTTCATGCAGGAGACCTGTACTAGGGATTCGAACCACCAAACTGCAGAAAACATTATTGTTCTTAGCAGAATTCCCAGATCTCTTTTAGGAATTGTTTTTATTGAATATTGTGGGTTCTATTTGAATTTAGGATCATGCCTACAGTACTTCACTGGATATATTTAAAGAGTGTTTTGCAAATTTAACTAAAAGCATCTACAAATAAATATAAATATAATCTAAAACCAATATCTGTGCTTGTTAAAAAAAATATTAGCATAGCCTCACATTGTTATCCCCCATGCGCCGTCGCTGGAGCCGTTCCACATCATCAATTTCATAGACTTTGATTTCAAAGGGCTCTCCCATCCCTCTCTGGGCACTTCGCAGAGGTCCATCTACCCAGCGTATGGCTGGACTGGTAGGCTTCCTTATAGGAGATGTAGTGTCAAGCGACAAAGCTGGAATGAGTCTCCGTCTCTGAGAACCTAAACAATATTAAGTTGTAAAGTTTTGCTGTCAATGGACAAACCTCTAATACTGTTGTATTATACCAATTCCTACAAATAATTCAATATAACTTGACAAATCTACAAGCACTTGCATATAATCATTGTAACATGGCATTTCTCTCTTACAAAGTGCTGGTAGTAGGACAACAAAGGAGTGCAAAACCTCATATGGAGCCCACATTTAAAGCATAATTGAGAGGAAGGAAGCACTGCAGATAACTTTTGTTTGCAAGATGATTGTTCATTTCATAACACTATAGATGAGATTAGATTAGATTCCATTTCACTCAATCTCTGAATTTCTTTGAAATATCCAGGGAATCAGGAAATGGGTAGCTTTTAATTTCCTGTTTATTCTATGTAAAAGAAAAAAAAATCAAAGTTACAAAATCATATAGCTCTTATTTATTAAACCAAGCTCATCTTACATATATATTCACATAATGTTATAAAATAAAATCATTAACATTTAAGTGAACTTAAAAATGGGGAGAAAGGAAATATACATAGTCCAATTTTCTAAGTAGTCCTCCAGATGGACTCTTAGTAGTAAAATACTTGCTGCTGAGATTTAGAAAAGTGACCTTTTCTGACTATTGTGTAATTGGTAGAGATCGAGTTTTCTTCCAATGTTTCAGTATGCAACTATAAAATATGAGATGTATATTTCCATTCTACTCCTCCTAGTTTTCAACCATTCATATATAATTTTAAAGCTAAGCATGAAAAAAAAAATATTTCAGAATCAAGTTAATAATAATAAAAAAAACTTCTGGTCAGCAGCTGCACAGCCTTGTTTGATCTTGAAAAAAAAGTAGCAGGGCCAGAGATGGCAGACTACCAAGAAGTACCAAGAATATAGATTAAACTTGCAACATGAAAAAAATATTCCAGGAAAAGTAGTGGAAACCACTTTTCTCTCTCAAAAAAACCCCCTACATACATGTGTCCATGATGACACTAGGAAAAAAGCTTTAGTCAAAAAAAGACTACTTTTTAGTTAGAGAATTTGGACATTATGTTGAACCAACTTTGCACATTTCCAACAATGAGTACAGAGCATCAATTATTTCTTTAAAAGGTCCATAGGTTTCCAATACATGTGAAATAACTGTTCAAAAATCTATTATAATTCAACCCTATGGAAAACTGTAACAATATCTGTGCTGTTGTAGTTAACATTGCAGTCTACAATCATTCCTCAACCTGGTGTCCTTCAAATGTTAATTATGATTACTAGAATTCTTACAGGAACTATTTCACATTGTACACAGAAGAGTTCCAAATACACAGGATAAGCAATAAGGATTACAGTGTAAATCTTCTCCCATGTAATAGATTTATATGATTTATCTAGTAGTTCTCATGAAATCTTTTGGTGCCAAATATACTTTAAAAAATTGGAAAGTTGAAAGTAACAATCTCAATAAAATAATACATACTCCAATATTAGCATTTATTCTTGTTAATACGGCCAATAAATGGGGAAAAAATAAATAATGGGGAAAATTAGTAACGCCCTGCATTTGACCAATTCAAAACTCAAGCAAAGATCAAATAAAAATCTAACAATGATCAGCTTAAGAAGGTTTGATCCACTCATGATGATGGATGCAACTGGAATCTGAATATCTTCAAAGATTACCATGCATGGAGTAAGAATTCTCCATATTCGAAACTTATTTTTTTCTACTTTTGGAAGCCTATCATGCTTCGCAGAAAAATCAGGCTTTCTCAGATAAAGAACACAAATGAGTTTGAGTTTGGTCAGAGCATGACAAAATAAAATTCAAGGGCAGGTATAATGCTACACCAGAATAATTTTTGAAAACTAGTGAAGTTACGATTATAACTTTAGCCTTCCAGTTTGTAGATCATACCAGCAGCATATCAAAGAAAAAAGAAGTTTGTTTCAAAAGTACACTGCTGTTTTGACAAGGACATTATGACACAAAAAGGTGCAGCATGAATTGAGAAAATTCGAATTGCCAATACTGTAGGCAACAGAGTAAAGAAAAGGAAGGAGAGCAGTTAGTCTCCTTGTTTTAGGGCAAGTGACATGGGAGCAGGAATTTGCTTCTCCAGCTTAACATAGTGAAAGGGAGAAAAAAAAATATAGATGCCTTTTATCTCTAGCCGAAGGCTATTGCAGTCACAGTCTGAAGAGAGATTAAGATAATTTGGCCAGGGGACTCTGAACCAGACTTTAAATTATATCCATTGGTTGTTAAAAGTTACTTTTATAGCACTGAAAAAGAGAACACTGTAAACCCACAGATTATTTTTAATTCAAAATAATTTAGGTGAGTTTCAGAAATATGCTCATTTAATTTGAGCATGATTTTTTTTACCAAGCACTGCCAATTTACCATATAAATTTGAAAAATACTATTTGAAATTACCTGACTAAATCCGTTTGTCATCCCTGCATATAGGTACTCAGGCTCATACTGTACATACATGCAATGCTATGTACACATATTATGCTATAGACCAGGGGTGCCAAACTCACGGCATCATGTTTTTGTCATGTGTCGTATCGTGACTTTTCCCCCCTTCGCTAAAACGGGGTTGGGCCTGGCCAGCACATGACGCATCCAGCCCGCGGGCTGCGAGTTTGACACCCCTGCTATAGACAATTTAGAAGAAACTTGGGAAAACAGCAGATAAAAGAATAGAGATTCTGGAGAAAAACACCTTGTTCTTGTCAAGGCCTTTTGCTTTTGGTGGAGAGGAGTTACGTGCGTTTTCTGCTACACATGGAAGAACTGCTCAAACTGAAACAAAATAAATGTTTTCTCCAGAAGAGAACAATAGATAGAAAAGTAGTTAAGTAAGAGGAAGGAGATGCAGCCTGTTTATTCTGCTTCATCATCCATTTCAGATTTTTAACAGCTGTAATAAAACTAACTCTGTTCTATTTTCTTCAAAGCCAGTCATTTACCTTTGTGACCTCTGCTGAGCAGAATCCTATGTACATATATTTGGGTTCCACCTTTTGAACCACATTTGCAAATATTTATTAATGTAGCTGAAAGCAATGAGTAACAATTCCCTACTTCTTACAGAGATAGTGATCTGAAACTCAATCCATTTTAAGTAAGCAGTGGTTAACAAGCTGATTAGTTAGACACTATGAATACAGTGAGACTTAAATCTGCTGTTTTAGAGTTCCTCTGCTTAGAAAGGATTAAAGGAACTAAGCCCTTTTAAACTCAGTAGGGTGTACTTCTAAGTAGACAAAACTCTCACATTTTATCTATTTTGCTGAAGACGGATCATTAATATTAGTGCTCCACAGTAATTCAGAATCAAGAGTCCACAGAAATTCACAGTAATACAAAAATAGATTTTCTGCATAGTTCCAGAAGTGTCCAGTTGAACACATGCATATAAAGAGGCTCAACTGGGAGAAAACTACACTACCTTTACTACACCAAACGATTCTGAAGAATATATAAAGTGAGATGTAAGGTTTGCAAAGGCTGTAATGTATTGATATAAGGAGCACCGGGAGATTTGAGAAGGTTATCATCCATCAGTGTGTCTATTCATAAGATAATATAAGCCATACCAGACAATTCTCCTACTGCGACTCTAACTATATAAAAAGAGGCCTGTTTGTTTTCAGCTTCCAAAGTTATATAGCTCCAATGGCCAAATTGCCCATGAGGAAATTTCATTTAGTGGCCTAACTTGATTGACTGTAATTTCTACCACCTGTTTCTGAGAGGATCAAGTAATTCCTTTAGGTGATCTCTTTTGGTCAAAGTCTAGCCAGGAAAGAAATGTAGCAATAAATAATGTGATCGTTACAATGCAGCTGTAGGACCATAACTAGAGGCCTGTTATGTGGATTCAATATCATGTAGTAAAAGGAGAAGAGGAACAGAGTTAAATCACACTGGTGCAGAAGTTTTAAAATTTGAGTCTTTCCACACCATTCAGAAACACTGTATAGCAAATCTAATATAGCATGTGTGTATTTTCGTATTAGAAAATTAAAGAATTCAGAAATACATATTTTTCTCTTAGGACAAAATGACATGTAATGAAAAACAGAAAGTTCACGTTATTCCTAACTCTTGTATTTTTCACTCACCCTGTACATAATTCTTCTACAAAGAGTATAGCAGCTTTGAAATGCTTATAGTTGTATTACTGAATTGTTGAATATTTGTTTCAAAGTGTCAATATATTTTGACTTCTAATAGGGATTTTAAATTCCTATGTGTCCGGCTGATGATACATTTATCCTCTGGATAAATGTATGGCTTATCTTGGAAAGCTTAAGCAAGGGTTAATACTTGAATAGGAGACCACTAGGGAATCCCAAGCTTGCTGGAGAGACACCCCCCCCAAAGGTCAATACCAACCCCCCCCCAAAAAATTCTTCAAATATATTCCAGAAGAAGACAGGGGCAACCTGATGTCATACTGTTGTCAGGAACACACTACATTTCATGCCATCTGCATGCAGGAAATATGGCATAACATCAACTCTGGTAGGACAGAGCTGCTGCCTTCAAACAGTGTTAGAACTTTATTCCAGTTTTTCTCCTCTGACTTCATAAGTTATTGAAGTACCAGTATAAAAAGGATGGTCACTGTCTTGAACCTGATATGACATGACTGACAACTAGAGTCTATGGTTCAGCCAGTGTAGTACAATAATAAAGAAATAATCGAAAATAAACATGGATTTGAATAAGGATGGCTATTTTTTGATGAATCAAAGATATTGTTCCTTTATTATGGAAGTACTTAGCATAGCATAAATATATGGTTTGAGTCTGAGTAATAACATTGGCCCTTTCACTGGATTAAATTCTGAGTAAAAACCCAAAGAATCATCAAAGCAGTAATCAACATTTTCATTTCAATCGATTCGCCAAGGGCAATTTTTTATTTGTGCCAGTTAGTCCATTCAGCCAGGCACATCTCTCTTGCAACTGCTCTGCCTACCTTCATTAATTTTAAGGCCTGTAAATGAGCTCTACTGTCAGGAGGCAGCTCCTCGCTGAACATGGCAGATTGACAAGTAATTTGGGAGAAGTCCCAGAGAAGGCGGTGGTAACAGCAGGCAGTGCCCAGTACTCCAACCTCCCAGTGGTGATTCTTTTCCCCAAACATTTCATTTCAGTGAGGCTGGATTTCAACTCGAGATTGCTCTGCCAGCTGCCTGATGTTTATGTATCCAGAAATTAGTTTGAGCTGATGATTGGCCCAAGCATGCTAAATGTTTTTCTTTCAATGAATTAATACTATTCTTTTTTTTCTTGTCTTCCAAAAGATGAAGCAATTCTGACATACAATTATATTCCTTTAAGTAAATTCAAGCAAGCCAAGTCATCGGATTTTGTTTATGAGTGGTCAAGCACTGGCCAAATCAACCAAGGTATGTCCCATGGAACTTTCCACCACATTACTCCATTGTTACTTCCTCTGTTAAAACATGACTGTGTTTATGAGGTTAAAAACATGATAGTTATGTTTGTAAAAAGGGTTCATCTTTTCAAAATTGTGGGGGGGAGGGAGGAAGGGAGGGAGAGAAAGGAGGGGGAACACAACATCCTACCCTCCAAGCACAGACGTGTTTGAATCTCATTTTACCATCTCTACATCCTGTTCAGCTTTCAAGTTTAAAAAGATCCCCAAGCACACAGATGTATCAAGGCCTTCTATACTATGAACTTCATTAGAAATGTAAACCTATCCCCCTGTATTATGAATTACCACCTCAACTGCCATTGTCATCAGTTGTGAGAAGAAACTAAAAAGCAATTATGCTTGATACTGTTTGGTTCAAGAGGATCTTGATGTTAAAACCAAATAACATATGTTGTCCAGTGCAAAGCCAATCATGATTCTTTTGCTTTCTGATTCATCTTAAAATAGGAGAGATTCATATTATTATTTTTTTTGAGCTGAGAAGAAATTACACACTCGATTGGTTAAACATTTGTATTTTTGCATCATCTGTCAAGGACTTGGGAACTTAATACTTTGCATAACGTATTTCTTCACTACCCTATATGTCTTTTGGATTGCAACTTATTAATTCTAGGTTAGAAATTTTACAGATTCAATTCTGAAAATCTCAGAAGAGAAAATACTTCCTATACTATGGATACTTGAGTTTTTGAATGTATTGTATTATTGCTTTTCTGTCATCCAAAATAACAAGCCTGTGAAATAAGCTATTAAAAAAGAACAAAGGGGAAAACTCATAGCTTTTTTTAAAAAGGCATCTCTTCCTAAATAACTAACTAATAAACCTGATTTTCAGAGAGCAATAGATGAAGTTTTTAAGCCATTACAAGCGGAGCTGGCGAGTGAATCATAATTCCTCTCTGGATTAGGAAAGAACTTGAGACTGCCCACAACTGCTCCAGTCAGTTGCTCCTTATGAGGAGACTGTACACAGCAGTCTGTGGTGGGTTTAGTGCTTGGGAGATGAGAGAATGCCATCTTCCCTCAAACCATACTTGGCAATTTCCCAGTCTAGTCATCAGCCTTGGATTTTCCCATCCAAATTTACCTCTAGAGTCAGGAAGCAGATTCCTCCCCCACCCCCCAACACACACACCTATCACTCTTTGATTAGTAGACACATTTTTGTAGAAGCAAAGAAGCCTGTAGATGGTTTAATACAATCACTTTGTTTCACTTCCCACAATTTCTAAAAAAAAAAAAAAAGGTAACTAAAAGCATTATATGACATTTCAGTTTTTCATTGCTGCAATAATACTACCGGTATAGTTTGACCACATTTCCTCCAGTATTATAAAGAACAGCAAAGTCACTTCTATTTTCCATTATCATCTCCCCCCTCCCCAAATGCTCATAGTTCACTTAGATATTTTGATTTCCCAAAGTCAGAGTGAGTACATAGCTCCTCTCAATATTATAAAGATCTCCCAAGTATTGTAGGTAATCATCCTTTAGGCCCTAGATCACTTTTCCATCTCAAAGGATCTCAGGTATTGAGTAATGCACTTACAAAAAAAAAAAAAGAAAATTTTGTGGAGGCAGTGAGACAAGAGTAATTGTTTTCACAAACTGATGGAGCTTCAAAAAGTAATGGTGAAATTTAACGATGTTAGTGATTTGCTTAAAAGTCTTTGTGGCCTTTTTTAGTGGGAACTGATGTCGATTCATATTGAACATGCCTGACAGCTAGCATTTCTGTTAATAATATTCATAAATAAACCAGACAAGGTCACCTGACCCGAAATGAACATATTTACCACATCATATTCATTATGGCAATGAGTATTCATGACAGGAAATCAGGTAGGTTCCAGTGCTCTTGATAGCACAGGTCAAAATAGTATCCAAATGGAAATGTTGTGTTTCCTGATTTTAAAAAAACCCCCTCTTTTTATACATACAAATCAAGAGAAGGAGATCACTCTTGAAAAAAGGGGAAAAATTGAAGTACTGTACTACACTTTTCATCCAAATTCAGTGTAAGCAGAGCAGCTGAGCTTAATCTTGGTGAGTTCTGCAGTCATTTTTTGTTTTCATTATCTCATAAATCTGTTGACATAAAAAAGAATGTGCTTTCACCATCTACGCTATTTACTGTAGGGGAAAAATACAAAGAAAATATGCTGGGAAGCAATAGATTATATCAATTCACAAGCCAGTTTCAGGGAGGGGGGGGGAAAGAGCCTTTGTCCTGATTTTTTAAAAAGTATTTAATGCATTAACAATTAAATACAACTTGTTATCTGTAATTTGGAAACCAGTACAGAGAATTCAAAAGACTGGTCCAAACAGCTACCTTCTAACTCAAGATTCAGGTTTAATCTTACTCGCTCTTTGCACATCGCTTTCTTTGCACGATTCACTCGAGATGAACTTTACACATTATGCTGAAGATCAATAGATGCAAACTCTACCAGGGAAACAGGGCAAGCAATTCCCAGAGAGTCTGCTGCAAGGGACCTCAAGGGTCAAGCCATCCAAATTCCTGCATTATGCCAAGATTTGCTAGACCTAAACCATCTTTGACAAATGCTTATTATGCCCTTCTAAACGTTGCTGACAGAGGATCTTACTCCGTTAAGAACAAACCTGTAATTGGTCTATTTCAAGCAAGAGAAATACCTCCAATGTCACTATAGGTTGACACCGAATGCCTTGTTTTTGGTTGAGAATCTGAGAACAAGGAGAGCAGAGGATTGTGACATCAACATGGGATGACTAGCCTTTTTTGTTTTAGCAGTAGAATTATTGGTAGAAATCTGGAACTGTATTTTCTGTCCAGCCTACGTTTTGTTCAGGAACCTATTCATTTACATTCTAAACACTCTATCTTCTAGTATCATGGGAAACTAGTAAGCTACTCTACGGGTGGCATTGATTTCACCTCCCCCATGAACTCCTTCCACAAGGGCCCAATTACTCTACATTATAATAAGCATCTTTGTTTCCTAATGTAATAAACTCTCCTTGTTGAATGGCAGTTTCTTGCAGATGATAATGCAACTGCAGCATGAGCGTCTACTCAGGCTGAATCACAGGCCCACCTCACTTTTTCCTACTAGCAGCGGTGGGTTTCACATTAGGTTACTACTGGTTCGCCGCATGCATGCATGCTCGCTTCATGCACTCATGTGCCCAATTCGTGCGCATGCCTGCCTTCCGCGCATGCGCCCGGCCTCAAAAACGTGCCTAAATAGCATAGCATGGGGGGGGGGGGGGGGGGGGGGGGGCGTGCCCATCCACGATTTCCGCTACCAGTTTGGGCGAACCAGTCCAAACCAGCTGAATACCACCTCTGCCTACTAGGAAGAAATTACAAATGGTGCTAATGGGGTATATGCATTTTATGACCCTCTCATCAAAGGTGACTTGAAAACCATTTTCTGGAGGAAGGTGATACAGCTGAGAGTCAGTACAGGAAAAGTCTTTCCTCCTGCTGAAGAAGAAAAGGACCCATTTCTCACTCCCCTTCCATATTCTGAATGCTACTGTTTTCTTTGAAAGGGAATTGACTGAACAGTCGATACTGTATGTATTTTAAGAATTTCTGGATTTCAACCAATACGCTGAACTATGAATGAAACAAAGTTTTGTTTTGATGTGAATTTCTAGGGATTGCAGAGAAGCTACCGTAAAACCTTTAGCTGCCTGCAACATGCTGTTGGCAGAATATAAGGAGCAAACACGAAATATCTTCTCTGACTGAAGCCTCTATAAATTAATCTACAGGGGGTTCTGTTTTGTGTTTAGGACTGTTTGCCTGCAGGAAGCTAATAGTAGAAATGGGCTTTTTCAATGTATTGCACAACGCTAATTCTTCATTTAAAAAAGCCCATATTTTTGCCCATGTGCAGAATTATATTTTATATGCCAAATATAAAATACAGAATTATACTTTACATGCCAAATTCCCTGCATTTGATTTGAATTCGAACCACAGTGGAATAATTAATTTCTCCCTCCCCAGGGAGCTGATTTGGAATGGAGTCTCTATATATGCAGTTTACTTCTAAATCAGTCTCATTGTTGATTGATCTACTGCTAAGTTTGCTCTTAGAAATAGGATTAGGTAGATCAAGATTTACCAAGTTTCATCAATTTTGTTCATTGGTCAAGATATTGACCAATGGATCATTGCTGGATGTGATTTGATTTCTCTGGGAATAAGTCAATTGTCTATGAGTCAGTTTGGTGTAATGATTAAGGCATTAGGCTAAAAACCAGGGAACCATGAGTTCTATTTCTGCCTTTGGTCACAAAGGCAGTTGGGTGACCTTGGTCCAGTCACTTTCTGTCACCCTAGAAAGAAGATAGTGGCAAACCACTTCTGAAATACCTTGCCAAGAAGAAAATTAAAGTTATTTAGAGACAAAAGAATTGGATACTTTTGTTCACAAGACAGCCATCCTAGGAAACATTTACTTCTTCTTTGCCCTTCTTTTATTAAGAATGAAAGACCAGTCTGAATCACCATCATAATAATCTATGGGCAGATGGTGAGGGGAAAACTGAGTCTTAGGCTGCTCTTCGAAATTGTACAATGAACACAAGGGACATATAGGGTTTATGTGATGGAATGTCTTTGGAAATCAGAGGAGGCATCAAGACAGTTACGGGAAAAAGCAAGGGCCATTGTAGGAGATTCTTGACTCCAGGGAAGAGGAAGCAGAAGAAACTCAAAGTAACCTTTAACTACACTAGGAATATGTTGCATGGAAGCACCCCTTTGATAGGCTTTTAACATACAGCTGCATTTCTCTACTAACAATAAAGATCTTTGCAGAAAACCAAGGGATTATTTCTTGAGAGCCTGACAGTTTATTAACATGTTTGACCTCTCAGTCACATATAAAAAGTCACCATTAAACATAAAAGTATACAGATCTTTCATTTTGCTATCACTCAAATAAAACCACCCGATTTCCTTTGCTTGCTATGAAAGACATTTCATTTGAATTTCATTTACTGAAAGTCAAGCATACTTTGAGAGATTCTTGAACTTGTGCTCTTGAGATACGTTATGACAATAGCCCCATAATTCCTAGTCAGCCCTATGATTAGAAATGATCAGGGCTATTGTCTCAGCATAGGCACAAGGTTGGCAACATTTGTTTTAGTAGACAATGTTTTGGTCTTCCTCAATTTATCACACTGAGTCTTCCAAGTAGGAAATTCCTTTTTCCCCTCAGAAGAGACCCTTGCCTTCTTGAAATGCATCCACCCAAAGACCTGGGTGGTCCTGATCTGGGTGGTTCAAAATCTGGGTGGCCTATTAGCATTTTGTAAGCTCTGAAGACCTGCCTGTTTCCTAAGCATTAAGGCCAGTTAGGCAAGACTGTTATGGATGGGATTTTGGGACTGGAATGCATCATTTACCTCAGGGCATCATGGATTATTGTTTTTAATTGCTGGGTTTTTAAAATCTTTGTATGCTACCCAGAGTCACTTCTGTGAGGCAAGCGGCCATATAAAATCTCTTGATTAATTAATGAATTAATTTCAGGAAAATACATTGCATTTCCTGGCAGCCTCCATTCCAAAGTGTCAGAATGCAGCATCAGAGTTCTACATTTCTAATACAGGATATATATACTCATATTCTGACTTTGTGCACTGCTACCATTCAGCATAATTAATTACTATCCCCCCCTTATTGTTGAATGCTTACCTTGCCATGTGGTGCAAGTCTAACTTACTTGGAAGCTCAACTTGCCATTTGCAAAGCTTTTTTCAAGACACCCACAGGGGACATACCTGTATTTGAACGTTTTTTGGGGGTTTTAAGACTTCGGCACCTGCCACTGATGGAGCTGCTGTTCTCACTCATAGAGTCTTGTGCGGATGAAGTACTTCCTGTGGCTTCGCTGTCTCTGATCATGCTCTCATATCCACTGCTTCCTCCACTGTGGTAGAACAGAGCTGTTTTCCCCATGGCTGGAGGAAGCTCCCCACTCAGGACACTGCTATTGTCACTTCCGTGGCCACTGCTGCAGCGATGAGGCTTTCTAGGAGGTGTGATCTTGCTGTATGGTGAAGGAAGCAGGTGAACAGGTGGCTTCTTGTCCCCATGAGTGCTGTTGCGTTCATCTGTGTCTGAGTTCCTGCACAGCTGCATTCCTCGGGTGCCAGAGTTTCCTTGCAGCAGTTCTGAAATCCTCCCATTAACAGCTCTGAGGGGCAATTTGGAAGAAAGACCAGAGCCTCGGTTCCTGCTAAGAGACTGAGTTGACCAGGACATGTTCTTTCCATTTGGAGGCAAACTTGAACTCTGTCCCACAGACTGAGGAAGGGACTTAGTTGAAAAGCTAAGGGTTTTGGTAGTGGACGCAGCCAGGCTTCGAGCCTTTGGACTTGCCAAAAGGAGCTTGCTCACAGCAGAGATCTTTGATTGACTGGCTTTTGGTGAAGCTCCCGCAGACTGAGAAAAGCCTGAGTTTGTTGGGGAGGACATTGCATTGCGGTTGAGGCTTCTGCTGGCTCGGGGCATGGTGGTGTCTTTCCCAGTGTTCATCTTGGAGCTGACAGAGGATAGGCTTTCTGCCCTTTCCAAGGACAGGCATTCGTAATGACTCCCATTAGACCTTCCAAGAGAATTGGTTCTGCTAGCCAATTGTTCCAGTTTTGCACTAAATAATTTACTACTGCTATTGCTCCCACTCTCCATACTGGAACCCTTTTGTTTCCCACTCAGTTCATCAGGAAAGCTAGCCAAAAAAGAGGGTGGTTGGTTGGAAGGGCTGCTGGTACTACTGCTACAAGCACTGTGCTGGGGACTGGCTCTATTCTTCTGGTCAAGGCTAGATTTTCTCACAGGAGGTAATGGTGGTGTTCCTTTGGGGCGGGTAAGAACACCATGCTTGGGAGAAGCTATCTTTCTTTCCAAGCTAGCTTTCGATGTTTGGGATGACATAGAAGAGCTCATGCCACCACTCTCCTCTATGTAATGATAGGAAACCACATCCAGTTCTTCCAACTTGCTGGTCTTCTGGAATCCTCTGCTAAGGCTGCCATTTTTCAAACTCTCGGTAGAATGAAGGGGGCTGTGGGTTGCAGAACCCGACAGCCCCACTTCACATTCCTCTACAACCCTTCTTGAGTTTTCAGTTCCTGGTGAACTTGAAATCTCTCCGCTGCTGCTGCTGAACCTGTCGGCAGAATTTTTTTTCTTATTTTGCCCAGGTACTGTTTCAGCCTTGAGACCGTATTCATTTTTTACACTATCTTCTCTCTTTAGCCAAGGATCATCAAATTTTAGGTCTTTTCTTGCACTGGATTCTTTTCCCTCATGAGAATAGGGAGTTCTGGCTGACAATGATACTGCTGATATGGCCTCATTATTTTCCTGGGCTTTAAAAGAATTAACAGCAATACATGGGAATACTGTAATGTTAGTCTTCATTGGAATGAATTCTTCGCAACTGCTTACGCTTGTAGTGTTTGATATTGTGACAGTCGTCTTTTCCATGGCTGATATTTTACAGCTTCTGATGGGAGATAATTTATTAATATTTCTGTCAACCCCTTCTGGCAACACAAACATATCCTCAGTACAACGATTTTGCTTGTCATTGATGAAAACTGCACCATTATTCTGAATTGCTTTTGCAAGTTCAGAAGGAGGAGCTTCTGCCATTGCTTCTCCATGACCATAGCATGCCTGTGCTATGAAACTGTGGCATGACTGTTCACCATCACTCCCAGTGCTCATTTCACTCAGCCATGAGCTAATAGAGGAACGTCTACTTTCAGCTTCTTCGGCTTTGTCCACCGGCCCCATTTTTGGAAGAGGCAGGAACTGGGTAATGCTAACTTCAGAAATAGGAGCTGTGCTGGAGTAGCACTCAAGATCTTCACTAATACTGCTGATAATGCTAACTGGTCTAGACCCGGAAGCCAATGCTTGTACAGAACAATCACTGTTAAAACTGATGATACTTGTTGGCCGCCCATTTTCCAAAACTCCACTAATGGTCAGCTCTTCAACTAGGGTAAATACCAGCTCATCCTCCCCATTAAGTTCTAATGGTTGTTGCACTGTGACCATAGTTGTGCTCAAAATCTCCTGCTTTGACTCTGGAGAAAGAGATTCTTGTTGCTGCTCTACATTGTCAATCATCTCTCTGTAATCAATGTTGCCAGAAGAAAGTGACTTTTTCAAGAGTTGAGGACTCATTCCAATGGGAGGGGTGCGGATCTCGGATTGCATCAGAGATTCACTGGATACCATGCCCGAATCTTTGCTTAACGATGATGGTGGAGGTGCTGGGTTGGGCAATACCCCTTTCTGAGTATAAACTTTGCACCTCTGAGAAGGAGAAGCTGGTGGTTTGTAATCGGAGGCCTTTGAAAGGCTCGCAATACCAAGCCGTGGTGATCCCATTGGCCGTGGCTTGCTTTCTATGAAGCCACAGCTATTAAGGCTTTCTCGACTGCTTTGCAGGTCTGTGCAGTGAGGTTGTTGAGAACTGTTAAACTGACTACTAGGACTGCCTGTAACATTCCAATGGGTCTGAGGAGCGGAAATCTCATTAAGCATCCTACTGTGAACAGGGGAGTGACCTCCCTGGATTTTGCTAGCTGCAGCATTTAAATTTTCCTTGGCATCGTTATCAGGTTCCTGGCAGACCACCAAGTCATCTTCCCTGCTTGGCTCTGATGCACTACGGTGCTCTGCCTCTTGGCTTGATAAAGGACATTTAGTCACTGGGTCTGAGTTAAACTGAACTGGTAGTTCTTCGAAAAGAAATCCGTCTGTCTCTTCACTGCCATCAATGCAGTCTAACCGCTCTTGGAGTTCTGCAAATGTATTGCACTTCAAGCAATCTCTTTCAGGGGCTGTCTCGTTCATTTCTTCCAACTTGCCTTCATTTTTAGTTTTCTGAAGAGCAGGAACTATAGGGACAAAATCAGGAGGGCCTTCATTATCAGTCAACTCCTTATCAGAAAGAGCTGTTCCATTTGGGCCAACATAAATGACAGTGTCACACGACTGTTCACTGCTGGAAGAATAATCTGGGTCACTTGATAAATGAAGAATTGGGAAGTCTGGATCAACAACATTCCGTGAATGGAAAGGTCTAAGTTGGGTTGGTCTCCTCATTCTCCCTTCTTCACAAGAACTTTCTCCTCCAGAAGAGCTTGATGTGGTGTACTAGAAATCAGAAGAGAGAGATGAAAAGTTAGAAGACCAAAAAATGCTTTCCAGAACCATGCACTCAAGTAAACAGTGATATGTCTTTTGATATTTGGAATGCCATTGTGCCTCATTCAGGATAACTCTTTCCCAATCTGATGCTCTCAGTTATAAAGCTCAATGGGAATGTTGACAGTTCTGGACCCAACACATGTGGAGGGCACTAGAATGGGAAAGAATGCAATAATTTGTCACAGTGTATTAGGCTGTATTAGACTATTGTATCCATAACACTCATGCTGTCTGATGTCATGGAGAAAATAGTCAAATCCTTACAGAACACAACTGCACAGATTGTGCATTTTAAGCAGGTCCATATGCACACATGCACGCACGCACACACATGAAAACACACACACACTGACCATACTGCTATTTAGGATAGCAGCATCATGAGCAAAAAATAATTCTGAGGTGAAAGGAATACTAATCGATTTCAAGCATTTTAATTCTTTAGTGAATTCTATTCATTATAAAATTTGCAAACATTAGCATTTCTCAGATGCACAGAGAAGCAACGTGAGCCTCAGAATTCCATCTAAAGTTATCTTTTCAGCCACTTCACTCACTATCCCTCAATACAACGATATTACAGAGTCAAATATTGTGCAGCCTAACATACTAGATGACTTAATAGAGTCATATTTTGACAATGTTGCTTAAGTGCAGAACTTGGGAAAATTCTGATAATGCTGGAAGATGATAGCAACTGATCTTGCTGTTCTCTGATGCTTTCAAATCTCGCACACTATCTGCTTCTCCAATAGAGAGTTTTCACTAGATCTCATACAAGGCTCAAAATACTGATTGACTTGTTAGGCCTATAATTACCCAGGTGAAGACATTTCCTTATGAGAAAAAAATACCTTGATCTTTCTACCCTTAAGTTATGGATTTTGTTTTGCTCACTTTCAACAACCACATAATCCCAAAGAGCTACCAGAACATTTGAAAATGAAGATAATTCACTCTTACAAAAAAACCTCTTAAGTGCTTCCAGCTAGCACTTCTAACAGGAACACTGATAGGAAATGTTGTAACTGTTGAAATTAAGGCAAGATCTGGAAGACAAGAAAGATCTCTGCTGGAATTGTCCCCAAACTGGTCAGATCTAAAAAGCAGTCCAAGCTGCAAATGACTTTTTGAAATGTTGAGCTGGCACTGGGTCTGTATTTGTACACAGATCACAATATAGCATTTCTTAAACAGCAATAAACTGCATGGGGGAGTTTCCCAAAGGTTTTTTTCCCTCTAACCATAATTATGAAAATAATCATTTATTTGTTTACTTGACTTAGATGCCACCCAACTCCATTCAACTCTGGGCTAAAGAATTTAAAAGAAAGCCTTGATAAATCTGAAAAGTTTTGAAACAGAATGGTTGAATCAATAAAACAAAAACTGAATTGTTCGGGGTATGATAACAGAAGACCCATTTGAAAAAAAAGAGCAGAGCATTTGAAGGAAATAACACATTATTAATTATATGGGGATGACTCTGTTATGGTTTATAGTTGTGTGGGAGCCAATGACACAGGAAATATTGCCTGTGAAAGGAAGAATGGATTCAATTAAATATCAGCACACTCTAGATGTCCCTCAGTCACTGAAGAAATTGAATCTGAAAAGAAGTTGGATGTTTCAACAGGACAATGATCTGACCCCACTCTTGCAAAATCAGCCATAACATGCTTGCAGGAAAGAAAGATAACCATTTTGGAATGGCCTTCACAGTCCCAGAGTTGAACAAGATTAAAAATCTGTGAAAAGACATCAAACCTAGAGTCCGTGCAGGGATAACTAAGAGTGCCTCTGAGCTAGAAGAGTTCTGTGAGGAGGAAACAGAACAAAACAAAAACTAAAATAAAGAACAGAAAGCCTGTTTGCTGGCTCAGGAAATGTTTGGAAGTTGTTATTTCCACTAAAGATGCTAGAAAATGTTAACTGAAACAATGTCCAAAGTTCTTCACCTGCCATGTTAACTTCTTTATTATTGTGAAACTGTAAACAACTGCATATAAATAAAAAGTATGCGTTTCCCAATTTTCAGTGGGAAACAACAATGTAAAAGGTATTTTATTTATTCATTTATTTATCAGTCAAATAGCCGCCCATGTCATGGAAAATGACTCTGGGCGGCATACAACAAATGTTAATACATCTGTTTAAATATTTTAAAAATGCCAAGCCCAGGGCCCCCATTGAAAACAGCTTTGAAAATTCTGGCTGTGATATCTTTCTGTGTTTTCTTTGTGTCACTTCAGCGCCGCTCTAATTTGCTAAAACAACTTTTTAAAAGGTAGCATTGAGAAGTAATATTGCACTCAATAAACATTACAGCCACAACTTCTTGGTAAATATCTTCATCTTGCAAATGTTTTATTTCTTCAGAAGATTTTACACGGTTCGGATCAGAAATTGAGCTTAATTCACACACTAACTGATAATATTGGCTTAAAATGCCCTGACAAGCTGGTACTTGAAAAAGTAATGGAGAAAATTACAGGGAAATTAACACTGATGTCATACACAACAACCTATTGTTTTGCAAAGGTTTCTTTCTGTGAACAGTCTGTTGGGTAGCAATAATTGTGGAATCTGTTCATTGATCTCAAAAAATTGATTTATAATCCGCAGGCTATTAATATGAATTATGAGAAAGAAAACTGAATTTCAAGCAGCTCTCTGTACTAATAATATTCTAAGAAAAGAACACAAGTTCTCTGCCATGTATGTGGCTGTTAAAAGCACTGCATAATTCACTAAGTACAAAACATATGACTCCCCCCTCCTTTCCGCACACACTCTTAAATGTACTGCCATGCACTCAAAGGCCATGAATATTGATTTCTATAGAGGTGGCCTTCCATTTATTTACTATCTTGGGCTGCTTTGCTTTTTCCAATGAATGACAACCAAAGACTGCCCTTACCTTAGTTTTCTTTTTCTTCATTCTTAAAACCCTGGATGCAATCTGGATAGTAGAAAGGGTTTCAGCATAGTTTCCTGCAGCTGCTGAAATGTGAGCTATCATGGTGGTACGGCAGTTCATATTCCCAAGGGACTCTCGGAGCAACATGGTCAGCTTGCTGTCTCTGCAAAATAAAAAGAATTAAGGCTGCATTAGTGAGCGATGTTTCACTAGCACTGTCAGAATCAGACCCCAGGTTTTAGCAGGATTTCATCCTTTTAATGGAATGCTAATTAGCACGGTTCTTAACGATTCTAGTGTACTACATGTGCAGTTGAACAAGTTGGTAAACGATGATGGTGAAAAGAGCTTCCCTTTTTGTATATTTTCCTGCTACTACCTTCGGTAGAGGAAACTGACTTGTGGAAACCCACAATTTCAAGGGAAAATTCTACTGCACCAAAAGGATAAAACACAAAGGAAGAAGAAGACCTCCAAAAATGGCACTGGCTTCATCTTAGCTGATTTCTTTTTGATGAATGAAGACAAGATTGGTTTCTGCCGTTTATGTTTCTGCCACATTCTGTGTAAACTAAATAGGCTCAGTTTTAAAATTCTAATGTCCTGCCACCTTTTTTCTTGCACACTCTGTGATGGTAATTAGACCTGGAAATGGTACTGAATAACAATTGCTTTGGCAATGAAGAACCTGGGTAAATCAGAATGCTATTGGTTTATTCCTATGTGCAAATGTGAGCTGTCAAAAATTAAGCAAAATCAAGAAAAGAATGAATGAAAAAAATAAAGAAAGAAAGACCTTGCTGTTGTCAGCAGTACCTAAGACAATTCAGAAGTAAAATAGTCCCTATGTGCATTTGTTGGTGATGAGAAGCATTAATTCAGTGCTACTAACATGAGCATCCACTGGGACCTGCTTCTCTGAAAGCTCTGCTAAAATGGATAGGAATTGAACAGGAGAAATCTGCAATTCACTTAAAAACTATACCCTGTTATTTCTTAATGAGATTCCTCTCCTCCTGAAATGCCAAACAGCATCTCTTCAAATGGTAATGGCATGTACCTCTGACAGATTAGTCAGACTGCTTGGTTGTCTGCTAAGGAATACATACACCCACACACACATATACACTCTATCTATCTATCTATCTATCTATCTATCTATCTATCTATCTATCTATCTATC
>WNWU01000005.1:26982440-26994087 GCA_012654045.1 Ptyas mucosa | reverse complement strand
ATCTATCTATCTATCTATCTATCTATCTATCTATCTATCTATCTATCGTGTGTATATGTGTGTGGGGGGGAGAGAGAGAGAGATGGTATGTGTGTGCAAGTGTATATTTATTTTTTTATTTTTCAGAAATTTTTATTAGGTTATAAAATAAGATTCAAAATACAAAAGAAAATTGGAAGACAGTGAGAGCAAAGGGGGGGGAAGAGAAGTGAGGAAAGAAAAAAAGAAGTGTTGACTTCGTCTGCTGCAGTAAAATAAAGCAGTAACATCAAACAACAACTTTTTGCTTTTCCATAGTAATATAAACTAGCCACTTCTATAAACACTTATCACTCTAATTGGTAAAATCCAAAATCAAAGTTTAATTTTTTTCCACCTACAGTACAAAGTTCAGAAGCGGTCTCCATGTGACAACCAAGGTACTTATATTCTTTTCTTTAATCAAAACGGTCAATTTAGCCATTTTGGCCAACTCCATCAGCTTCTGTAGCCATTCGTCCATGGTGGGAATCAAAATGTCTTTCCATTTGTGTATATATATCATGTT
Organism: Ptyas mucosa; assembly: GCA_012654045.1. NCBI lineage: Eukaryota > Metazoa > Chordata > Lepidosauria > Squamata > Colubridae > Ptyas > Ptyas mucosa. The sequence continues at coordinate 26,993,540 of WNWU01000005.1, read as the reverse complement.
GTATATGTGGATGTGGATCTATACCAGTGATGGCTAATCTTTTTGCCATCGCATGCCAAAAGCGGGGGGAGCACGGGGTCACATGTGCGTGGGCCCACACCCATAATTATATGCTCCCTGCACATGTGCGTGGGACCTCCCCTGTGCTCCCCCTGCTTTTGGCATTGTGGGCACGGTAGGCCTGTTTTTTGCTCTCCCCAAGCTCCAGAGCCTCTGGAGAGCCTCTCAAAAACGGCCTTCCCCACCTCCCCTGGAGGCCCTCTGGAGGCCAGAAATGGCTCGTTTGCCAACTTCCAGTGAGACTGGAGCTGAGCTCATGTGCCCACTAATATGTGGGTATAGGTTCACCATCATGGGTCTATACACACTCATACATACAGAGACTCATTTGTAAGGATGCAGAAGCACTGACTGAAATATTTCCTTTCAATTTGAAAGAAGGCTGTAATTGTCCCCTGCCCTGAAACACACACTCTTAAATATGTACACTAGGAATGAAAATAATTTTGTGGACACACAGTGCAATGATGAATATTAAAATATCCTGCCACATTATATTTTATAAAATCCATAGTCATAAAATGAAATTTGTTCTAATTTTGATGTGATGCTCTAAAATGTCCTGGGGAGAGGTGTTTCCAGACGAGACTTTCATGTGGCTGTTCAATCATTTTACAGAAGTGTCCCTGGTGAGCCTGTCCCAGATGCATCTCTTCAAGGCACAGTGCTTCCCTTCCCCCATATCACATCTATTTTCATTAATACATTCAGAAAAATTTAACACATATGCAATACACTTAAAATCATCTCCTTCAAGGGTTACTTTCTGCTGGACATGTAACACATATAGCATGGTTATCCCATATTATTATTGGTATTTGGGGTTCTTCAATAGAATTAATATGCTATCTAGAAACACTGTTATGTTAAAGGTGCATATATCACCAGTATTTGAAATCTATAAAAACCATCGATTTTCCAATTATGGGTGTCAGGGAAATGAATTATAAAATCTACAGTTCATTCAAACCAATGGCATGTTTCTATGTGCCATTTGAATTAGGGTTGGATGTTTTTTTTTTAAATCAAGGAAAAGACTTTCAAGTAATATACTTAACCTTTTTAGAATTGTTTGGTTTATAATATCCAGGACTTTCCCCTCTCTTTTCCCTCTTTGAAAATATTATTATGCTTATTATTTTGAATCTATACTAATATTTCAGTGTTGTTGCATATAGGTATTCTTTTCTTTTGCTAATTTCACTTAATAATTTTAAAGCATATTTATATGGAAAGTATAATTTAAAAAGCATGATTGATTTGTTTATGGAAATAAGGGAGTAAAGGAGTGATGTGAGGTTCTGAATTTGGGTGAAACATTTATTTGGTACAGATAGTTCTTGTTTAGCAACTAGTTGATTTGTTTAGTGATCATCTGCAATTACAACAGTGATTAAAAAAAAAGTAGCTTTGAGACCAATCCTCACAGTTACAGCCTTCACAGGTCGGTAAAGCTAAAGAAAGCCGAAGTAAGGTTGAAGTAAGCACAGTCACGGTTTCACTTATTGACCGCTTTGCTTTACCACTGACTTAGTGACTGCTTTGCCAGTTCCAATTGTGGTTGCTAAATGAGGAGTACTTATACTGTTAAAAGTAGATTTGGAAAGAAGAAATGGATAGGGAAGACAAAGAAAGTTTCAGAAAGAAAATAGAATGAAAGGACGTCAGCAGGAAGAAAAAGTACTAAATGTAAAAATACTGAAAGATAACATTCAACAGTATGAAGTGAATGCAAGGAAATAAATTATGGAATTTGTATGAAAGAAAGAGAAAAGAACTATGCAACAGAAGTGTGTGAAGTTATGATAATAGGAGGTATGAAAAAGGTTGTTTGATGAAATGTTGCAGCAAAAGTATAAAACATTTCAGTTATAATTCGTAATTCTATTCTCTTGAAGTTACATTACTGCAACATGCTTTACATGGGGATTGAACAAAATGCAGTGACCTACTTCTAATTATATATATATATATATATATATACACACACACACACACACACACACACATGCATATACATATATATATATACATTCATACACACACACACACACATATATATATATATATATATATATATATATATATATATATATATGTATAGGTTCAGCAATGCTACACCTATACCTGTGATGGCGAACCTATGGCACGGGTGCCACAGGTGGCACATGGAGCCATATCAGTGGGCATGCGAGCTCAGCTCCGGCACGCATGTATGCGCCAGCCAGCTGATTTTCGGGCCTTCTGGGCCTACCAGAAGTCAGGAAACACACTGTTTCTGGCCTCCAGAGGGGAGGGAAGGCCGTTTTTTCCTTCGCCAGGCTCTGGAGCCTGGGGAGAGCAAAAAACGGGCCAACCAGGCCCACCATGCCATCGCGTGCCAAAGGCGGGAGGAGAATGGGGGGGGGCAGGACACATAGAATTATGGATGTGGGCACGCGTGACCCCACCACGCTCCCCCCGCTTTTGGCACGCAATGGCAAAAAGGTTAGCCATCACTGACCTATACTGAGGCTATAGCACTGGTTAACAAGACTTCTAGGTCAAACTCAAAGTGCTGGTTTAACCTTCATGGTTTGGCATCTGTGAAATCAATACACCCTGTGAGTTCCTCCTAAATGGGGTTTCTCAAACTCCTCACTAAAAGTGGGATTAAAGGGGTGGAAGGCCAGAGGTGCCCCTTCACAGTGGTGGCCCCTATATCATGCAACCCTCAAAGAAAACTGCCTTGTTCTTGCCATGACAAGTATCAAGTATGGCAATATATAAATTTACATATAAAATGTAAATCATTAGAACGAGGACAAAAGTGTTACATTAAAAAACATATTCCTAAAGTCTACTCTACTATTCTACTGCTATAGAACCAGACATTTCTTTATAGTTGCTTATGATACTTGGATATAATTATATTCTTATAGGAAGTGTTTAGTTGGGAGTAGTCTTGCCTCAATAAATTTAATAACTTCCTGGGAAAAATGAAAGCTTCCTGGTATTTCTCCTTTTTATAGCTAACATTCTTATTTTAAAAAATCCTTTCACCACATTAAGCCTTTATTTCAAGGATGTATTTATATGCTTTTGCATTGAATATCTTTTAATATACCTGTAGCCTTGATTCCAGTGGTGGGATTCAAATATTTAACAACCGGTTCTCTGCCCTAATGACTTCTTCCAACAACCAGTTCACCAAACTGCTGAGAGAATTAACAACCGGTTCTCCCGAAGTGGTGCGAACTGGCTGAATCCCACCACTGCTTGATTCTAAATATATCATATGAAGTCTATTAAATGCCTGGGAAGTTGTGGAAATATATTACAGCAAGGCCGCAGACACTGCTCTGAATTGTCTTTTGTCCTTTAGGTACCATTTAAGTTGTTGGTTTTAATCTCTCAAAGTACTTGGTTGGCCAGTTTGCTCATAATGATAATCTCTCAAGTGCATTTAATGAGGTAGTAAACAATGATCAGTCGCGCCAGCTCTTCTGTCCATGACAGTGACTAAATAATCAGGAGAGTCTGTGGTTTGTTTAGCATTACAAGCAATCTATGTCCCCTGACTTACTCTGTCACAACTCAAATGCAGGAATGGGGTTTCTAACTTAGTTTTGTTTAGCTGCTCCAACTGGCAGAAGAAACCAGGTAAGAGCAATTAAACTGCATACCTTAAAACACTTGCTAAATAATTGTATTTATTAAGAAGTATATCTAATGGAATATACTCTTGCATAAACCTGATTTTTAACAGTTCCACTAGGTCATTTGTTGTTTTTAGAAAGCAGTTCCAGACTAGGAAAAGGAAGAGCAAGATGGGAGCAAGAAAGAACCAGTTTACTAATGCAAATGCTCAGAGGCTGATACCTGACTTGAAGTGCTGATGTATTTACTTAGACAGCATGACACATCCACATTAAAAAAGGATTAGGAATGGCCAGTTACAAACATAACAATTAACACTGTTCTTGGTTGCCTAGTAGGTAAATGTGTTGCTTTTTTTAACAATACTTGTTTTTCAATGAAAAAGTGGAGTCATGTAAGGCAACTGAAGAAAGGAGAGGGGTGAGAAATCATAACGCTACACTACAGAGTCTTATGCAGATGGGGAAAGAAGGCCTCACATGAAACCTTCTTCTGGAAGAAGTTTAATGAAGGCCTGGGCTACCAATATAAGAAAATTGTAGCCAAACTCCATCCATCCATCCAATTGGTATGGCCAGCCATCTCAACCAGTGATTCTAGATGGCAAATAAAAAGAAAATAAAAATAATTACAATAATACAAAATTAAATATATAGCAGCTTAACACTAAACAGAAAGAGAGGGAGGGATTTATGTACTCTCAGGCTAGGGCCAAGTTTTAATTTCCAAGTAGGAAGAATAGTTTACTTAAATACAGTAAAAATATTGGTCATAAATCAAAGAAATGGAGGGGGGATTTGATACTGTTTGTTTATCCTTCACTGAAAAAAGCCGGGGGGGGGGGGAATTATAAGCACACTCAAAACTTCCATATGTTGTGGCCCACCAGCGGCCTGCATGGATTGTTGCTGATCCCGACGATGAGGAGGCAGGTGTGGTGCTGTGCAGCAGCCTGTGCAGCCGGCGCTTGAGTCAGACAGTGAGGAGGCTGAAGAAGATGTGGTGCCAGAGGCAGGGATTCAGTCAGGGCCTTCAGAACCTCCAGAGGTCCTTTAAGTGAAGAGGATGAAGAGGAGGAGCCTCTTCTCAATGCACGGGCACGCAGAGCTGCCAAAAGGCAGAAGTGGTTCCTCAGGAGGAGGTCTCCTCAAGAGTAAGGCTTGGAGCTGATTGGAGAGTAAGGCTTGGGGCTAATTTAAGAAAGACCGCAGCTTGTAACAAGCTGCAGGAAACAACTTTAGTTTGCTAATCATCGCGTTGGGATTTCTATGCAACCTTGCTTCTGGGCTTTCTGCCAACTCCAGTAAGACTCTGACTATCTTATCTGTGGAATTCTGGCAAGCTGTTAAGAATGCTTATTAACAAACGGCATTTGCTAAAACTGCGTTATTTAAGTAAACTAAATTTTGTTCAAAGTTTGGGTATGCTGTGTTCTTTGGGATCCGTAGCTGGGGCAGAACACCATATAATATCTAGCTTCCTTTGTCAAGTCCATATAAATCCAATTCCAAAAATTTTATTTCAGATTTGTGCAAGTGATACATTTATAGGTGTATGTCCAGTTAATATACACCTATAAATGTATCACTTGCCCAAATCTGAAATAAAATTTTTGGAATTGTATATCCAGTTAATAGTGGGATGCGGTGGCTCAATGGCTAAGATGCTGAGCTTGTCGATCGAAAGGTCAGCAGTTGAGAGAGAGAGAAATCCTGCTCCTTATTGGATAAATTTGCTAACTAAACAATTAAAAATGACTGGCTAAAGACACATTTTCCTTTCAGGAAAATACAATATAGAGTTTAGATCAGGAACTACATTATTGTATGTGGATATAATGAAAAGTTTCAAAATTGTTTCTGAAAAGACTGAAGATATTGATGCAACAAACCATATTGTTAGTTCCAATGAATAAATTGATAGTCCCTTTCTCAGCATGTTTAAACTAAGTATTTATTACAAAGTTTGGAAGTTTTGCAGATATGTCCAATACGCTGTGCTGATTTAATCTATTTGCAGCTTCCTATGGGTATAATTAGTCAGTCCTACCACAGTACATGGTAGTCTGTGATGTAAACAAAAGTCTATTAAGTTCACAATAAAGCAACTGTACTCATTTTGCTGCTGACCTGACTTAGAGAGACGCAAAAAGTTTGTCACACAGACTTATGTATTCTCTGTTCATCAAGAAATATTGTAATATCAAATTCTGTATAACAGTAAGCACCATTCCAAGCATTGCGTGTGTGGAAATTATTAACTTCAGTGCAGAAATCAATATCTAGCCTTTTATTTGCTCACACTTCCCTCAAAGTAAAACATCAAATGTCAGAGCAAAAGGACAACAACAGATTACATTTAAATCTCCAGGGAATATGGAGCCATCATCAGAAAAGCAGTGTAGTCTCTCTACAGACTACACATGATGGATGTGCTTCATTCATGGACCCTCTTTGCATTACACGGAAATCCATCCTGGGTGTTGGAATGTAACAAATTAATCAAATTGCCTTCCTAAAGAACAAATGGTTTTATTTTTAACTATACCACCTCTACCCAAGCTAACTCATTCTTCCCCAACTTTACCTTCTACTTTGCTAGAGTCTGCAGTCATCTGATTCCCTCTTATCGTATCTAAATCTGGCTTCCAAGAAGAAGCAAGCAAAGGAAAATATTGCTAATCACACAATTTGTGAACACTTTGTATTTTATATTCAGACACCTTTTCCTACCAATTCTGTACTTTTCTATAAATTATAGAAATGATGGAGTGCTTTATTTTTTTAAATCAGTGAATAAATGGCACCAGTCTCATATACTGCTTTTATTTTATTTTATTTTTTAAAAATCAATGAGGAAAACCACTAGTCACATATAACTGCTTTTGTGACTTTTCAAGTTGTAATTAATTAATTTAGTTCATTGGATTTTTTAATTTCACAATTTACAATATAAATATAACAGCAATGTTCCTTCAGAATAAAGCAAGTTGCATTTTTATTATATTAAGGAAAACATTAATTTAATTCTTCTGGAAGACATGATTTGCTGAAGATATAGTCTAAAAATGGTATTTTAAAGATACAGGTTAAGTAACATAGTACAAATATTCAGAAGTGTTTGGTTTAATATCTCATCACACTTCTCTTTTCTTACAATTATCTTATATAGGAACTCTAGTCCTAAAAATGCCTTTGGAAGTCTCTGACTTTGATGTTTACTTTGTCAGTGACTGACCAGTGACTTTGTGGATGAACTCAGCAATCAATACAGTTGCTCCAGACATCTTTTATTATCAATTAATTGTTCACTGACTCAGATCTTCCAGGTTGATAAGAATATTTGGATTGTATGCTGTCAGATACATCTGCTTGTGCCAAATATAAACAATTGTGGTATAGAACTGTATCATAATGATGCCCTGTATATTTTGTATGTGGATATGCATGTATAATGTAAAGGTTCCCCTGCACATGTGTGCTAGTCGTTTCCGGCTCTAGGGGCAGTGCTCATCTCCGTTTCTAAGCCAAGGAGCCAGCGTTGTCTGAAGATGTTTCTGTGGTCATGTAGCCGGCATGACTAAATGCCAAAGGTGCACAGTGTTGTGGTTCGCCAGCAGCCTGCGGAGCTGGCAGCAGAGTCGGACAGTGATGAGGCTGAGGAAAAACATGGGCCAGTCCTGGAGGCTGGGGAAGGCCCAGATGAGGGCTCTGCATCGGAGGCCAGAGCCATCGGGGAATGATGTGTGGTCTCCGGAGCCTCCAGAGGCTGACAGTAGAGAGGCAGAGGAACAGGAGGAGCCTGTTCCTACTGCACGTATGAGAAGAGCTGCCAGAAGGCAGGAGCAGCTAAAGCAGACAGGACAACTCGGGAGTAGGGCCAAGAGATGATTGGCCCCTCCCATAAGGCCTAAAAGACCAGCAACGGCTCTTGGGCTCTTTGTTGGAAAACAACATTGATAGTCTTGCTGCATTTATCTCTTGTCGGCACCTTCTGCTTTTGAACTTTTGCCAAGAGAAGCCTTTGGCAGTTTATCTAATTATACCAAGGTTGGTGATTAGACTGAAGAATTTGTGTTATGAAGAGTTTGTTTTAATTTAGTTTGGACTATGCTGAGAATGAGTTAATTCTCAGTTGTTCTAATAAAGTCTGTTTGTTTTGGAACTGTTTGCGTCGATTACTACCTACCTGGGCCTGGGTCACAACACACGGAGCGTTGTTACCTTCCCACCAAAGTGGTCATTATTTTTCTACTTGCTTTTTTTACATGCTTTCGAACTGCTAGGTTGGCAGAAGCTGCGATAAGTAACGGGAGCTCACTTCATTACGCTGAGCAATTGTCACTCTTTTGGTTTCAGGACCCTAGACAAATTTAATTCCAGGAAAGAAATCTCTCAGAACTCTGATTAGTAAGTTTTATGAGGGAAAAAAGATTAAAGTAGCAACACAAGAACTTCAACAAATACTTACTTTCAAATGAGAAATCTAAATATAGGCAAATCAGAGTTTTGTTTTTTTCACCCTCTTTCCATGCAAAGGGAAGGAGGAAGCTTGTCTTTTTCATGAATGAGGAATAGATTGTACCTACTGCAGAGGTGGTATTCAGCAGGTTCTGACCAGTTCTGGAGAACCGGTAGTGGAAATTTTGAGTAGTTCGGAGAACCAGTAAATACCACCTGACTGGCCCTGCCCCCATCTATACTCTGCCTCTCAAGTCCCAGCTGATCAGGACAAAATGGGGATTTTGCAGTACTCTTCCCCTGAAGTGGGGTGGGAATGGAATTTTTACAGTATCCTTCCCCTGCCACGCCCACCAAACCACGCCACACTCACCAAACCACAACCAGAGTAAATATTTTTCAATCCCACCACAGGGTAGGATTCAGTAATAAAAATTTTTTAATCCCACCAGTGACCTATCTTTCCTAAAGTTTATCTGCTTGATATAGTAAAGTGATTTTAAATGAAATAAGTACCTTATACTATAGCTTTCTCCTTCTTTATTCCCACTAAGTTTGGAGCTGCTTTATTGGAAATAGAAAAAAATAGCAAGGAAAAAAATATAGTGAATAGTCCTAGTAATCTGAACTGCCTATCCACTGATTGGTTTCAATTATCCTGATGCTATTTAAGTATTCCAATTTTTCGATCCAATTTTTATTGAAGTAATAAATTTGTATCTAAATAGATACAGTATTAGACTGCTGATGGACAGGATTTATATTTATCATTGCATTTTCTTATTGCTTTTATTTTGTTTTTATTGCCCAGAGTTTTCATGGTTTCTCTCATTTCTAAATGGCTGACATATATAGCTTCCTTCCTGACATTGTTTAAGGTTTAGAAATGCTGGGTGCACACACACAAGAGGATTCCTTTTCTATGATAGCATGGGCACAAAATGTAGGCCGTAATATAAATTTAGAGGAATGGGAAAAATTATGGAACAAAAACTGTAAATTAACATTGTCAACCGCATATAAAGAAAATCAATGTTTTATAGGTGGCATTTAACACCGGCGAGATTGGCTAAAATGTACGCAAATATGAAACCGGACTGCTGGAAGTGTAAATATTAAGGACGGAACATTTTATCACATGTGGTGGCAATGCCCCAAAGCAAAGAAATATTGGGAACAGATAAGGAGATGATTACAAGAAATAACAGGAGAACAAATTGAATTTAAACCTGAATTATTTTTATTAGGAATAATTAATCAAAGGATAAAAGAAGCAACTCCAACATATCATTTTACATATAGTAACAGCAGACGAATTGTTTATGCCCAATGTTGAAAATTTGAAAATATACCAGCCAATGAGAGGATTATACATAAGATATTAGAATGTGCTGAGATGTATAAGCTTACGTTAGAAATAAAAGGCAAGGAAGAAACAGAATTTTATAAGGTTTGGGATAAGTGGTATAAGTGGTTAGAACAGAGAAACAAAAATGTATAGAAATAAATGTAGATAACTGTAAGAGACATATGACCCAGTACTGTTAAAAAATGCTTATTGTTATGTAAATTGGAAAAATGGGGAAATTTCTTTTTAAAAAAAGAGGATTCCTTTTCTTTTTTCACCAGGAACTTTTTCTCCTTGAGATTTGACTGTAATATTATAGTCCAAACAAGAATGACCATGTATTGTATTTCATACATGACAGTTCCTTATTTGAAGACTTCTCCAAATTAAGTCTAGTTCAAGATGACCTTCCAAAGAAACCAGGCCTTTGAAACTGAAACTCAACAGCACCTAACACAGAGCAAGCAGCTATCTCTAATGTTTGCCATCTATTAAAGAGTTTTTTCTTGTGATGATTATATATGCTATTCTAATTATCTCCACTCAAAAACAGCAATCATTATGGTACATCTATGCTTCTAACATTTAGTATCCACAAATTTTATGCAAACTTGTTTCCTCTTGTGGACCTCTATCGTGCCCATGCATATACAGCCATCTTAATCAAGCACAAATTTATCACCTTGGTGAAAAATCTTCTTTTCAGTTCTTTTCCTTCATTTAGATGTACTTCTTTGACTGTAACATTAGTATATGAAATGTCGAGTATTCAGAACTATCAAGGCATTTAATAGCAGTAGCACAAAGACTTATATACTGCTTCACAGTGCTTTACAGCCCTCTCTAAACAGTTTACAGAGAGCATACTGTGTTGACTCCAACAATCTGGGTTTTAATTTTACCGACCTTGGAAGGATGGAAGGCTGAGTCAACCTTGAGCCGGTGAGATTCAAACTGCTGAGCTGCAGAATTAGCCTGCATTACTGTGTTCTAACCATTGCACCACTGCAGCTCTTAAAAAACAAACTTGGCAAGAGGGGGGTATAAAAGAAATCCAATGTAAAGAATAAGGCTTTCCCCCTGCTCACGGAATATTATTTAGTCTATCTTTTGTATTTTATTCCAATGCAAACATATTACATTTTAATTGTTTTTTTCCACTTCCTACCCAGCTTTTCCATTACTTTACAGATTCTACCCCCAGAAAAAGAAAGGGAAGAAAACTACAATTAAATTATATGCATAACAAAATGCATTTCGTTATCTCCTGGTAAGCAACAATCCAATGGCTTTTTAAAAACTATGTAGGTTATTTGATTATTCTCCGAAAATGTAATATCTGCCCTCGAGACTGGCATAATAAGAGTATACGACCAGCATAGGGTTACTCAGGATAATTATGTCATGTAGTGAATAAACATAAACATTGTGTCTGAATGTGTATCTCTCTGTGTAAATACAGAACATCTATATACTAGTGAAATTTATACATAATAAAATATTCACAGAATTGGAAAAACTACAAAAAGCTATCCATAGCAAAGAAACTGAAACATTGCCAGAAGCAGTTAAGGCTGTAGAGGTAAACTGGTC
>WNWU01000005.1:26942627-26982340 GCA_012654045.1 Ptyas mucosa | reverse complement strand
GAGAAAGGCAGAGAGAGAGAAAGGCAGAGAGAGAGAGAAAGGCAGAGAGAGAGACAGAGGGAGGGAGGGAGATAGATAGATAGATAGATAGATATTGTTTTGAATTTTGATTAACTGCATTCCCAAACCAGGCACCATCTCCTCTGCCTTATCCTCAGAAAGAACAAGCCCTCTAAGTAAAAAAAAGAAGTGAGCATCTAGAACAGAACAAATGCAACAAATAAGGCTTTCTCCACTGAAGCTTGACACTATAGACACTCTCTCTAAATTCAGTTGAATCAGAAACATTTCTACCAGGGGTGGGTTCTAAAATTTTTTACTACTGGTTCTCTGGGCGTGGCTTATTTTGTGGGCGTGGCTTGATGGTCATGTGGCAATTCTTTAGGATTTAGAAGAAGTACTGGTCTACCAGGCTTTTAACTGCTAGTAGAGCTGTACTGGTCTACCCATTTGTTTTTTGAGTGTCCCAGTCTACCCATTTGTTTTTGGAGTGTCCTGGTCTACCCATTTGTTTTTGAAGTGTCCTGGTCTACCCATTTGTTTTTCCAGCGCACTGGTCTACCACCACACTGCCTTTTAACACTGATCAGCTGTAGGGCGGTCCTTTGAAGCCCCGCGGCAAGAGTTTAAATAGTTTTTTTCCTTCCAGCCGATCAGCTGGGACTCAGGAGGCAGCGAAAAATTGGGGACGAATTCCATGGCTTTAGGTTAAAACATCTGACTAGTCTCTACCCACTCACTGCCAAGTAGTTTAACAACATACTGCAAGGAGTCCCAAAGGTGCTTTTTCAAGAAGCAACTGGAAAACCATGACCTGGATGACTGAGAATCTCCACAGACATATTGCAAGGAGGTGAAACTGAAGATTGGTTAACATCTGGCAAAGCCTATCTGATAATGAAAGACCCAACAAAAGAGGCAGCATTAGGCAGCTAAAGGTCAATTGCCTGCTTACTTATCTTTCTTCCAGAGAAAATTTTGGCAGTCTGGATCACGCTTCCAGCTGCCTTTTGGGCTGAAATGCTCCTGCAATTTGTACAGAGCAAGAAAAATGCAGGTGCTAGCTCGCCTTGCCTCACTGGAAGTTCCTCTGTAACTGAAATTTCAAGGATCTTCAGACCAGGGGTGAAATGCTACCGGTTCAGCCAAACCGGGAACGGTGGTGGCGGGTGGTTCGGAGAACTGGTAGCGATGGCAGCGCAAGGCTCCGCCCATCCACCTGCTCATCATTACTTCCTGGTTTTAACCACTGGTTGCCTGGCTTTAACCAGGAAGTAACCTGTTTTTTACCCTCTGCGCATGCACAGAAGGGTTTTCGCATGCGCAGAAGTGCACGCGGGCAGAGCGAGGACTTCCGAACCGGTAGGGAAGGTAAGTAGATTTCATCCCTGCTTCAGACCAGTTGAATTAGCAGACTTGTCGCCATTCCAGTGTTGCCATGGTCAACTGAAATCACGTGATCATGATTTCTGATGCTCCCTGTCAGCTTCCCACAAACAAGTCAATGGGGAAGTTGCTCCCTCTCCCACTGCTTTTTTGCCCACCCATGGCCATTCTGTTCTCTATTTAGGTAAGGAAATATCTCTGAAAGGATTGGTCATGGGTTGTCTAGTAAAATAATGAAATATGGCAGTACAATGGTTTCTGTACATGCTCCGCAGATCCTGTAGGGAGATTCAGTTTAGTTTATGTGTCATTTATTTAGTCTGAGTGTCAAATGCCTCTCTGCCTAATCCTTGACACACAGTTCTAAGTATTTCACAATAGGCAAAGATAGATTAGATTCCAGATTACCCTAAAGTGACATCACCTGATTATGCATGATAGTGTTTTTACCACCTAAAGCCAATAAAATAAATGCAGCATATGATGGGAATTGTAATCCAATGTAAACTTTAAACAGATATTTACATTAATTTTAGTTTTTTTGTTTTGTTTTTACAACATTATGCTTAGTTTTTAACATTAATTGTGTTCTGTATGCAGGACAAACACTAACAAGACGATTTTAATTAAAAGATAAACATAATGAAGCAAGAAGAATGAAGTAACAACAAGATGAAAGAACAAGAAATAAGACAATGAAGACAACAAATAAGACCTTTTGGCTAAAATTATTTGAATGGGGTTTGCAATCCATTATTTCATAATTATTTGCAGGAATTAAACACTATTAAAGAGGGAAGATTAATTGGGAATGCCATAAAAAGGCATGTTAAGTTATTAAGACAAGAAAAGAGTTTATAAATGTCGCATCAATAGGATGCTTAGTGCTTTACAGGCATTTCTATACATTTTGAATTCAAGGGACTGTAAATGCAAAATGCCCTATTTCTAGATTAAAACAACTGCTTTGCATTAATTGATTTTTTTCACACTTTGCAGCACATTTCACTTCTCCCAAACAGGTGTTTTGATCTTGAAGCAGAGCTATTGCAAACTTGAAACCTATCCAAAGTGAGCTAAAAAGTTTGTTTTGATTGCGAAACAGCACGCTCCAAACCAAAATAATTTGAGTTTGGGAAACTTAGCATAGTACTAGAACCACTAAACATGAGTCAACAACAACAAAAACAAGAGTTTTGTTAAGAGAAGTCAACATTTCAGAGGATCTGTTCACAAGGTATTATTTGGATATCATATACAGATAATCCTTGACATACAACTATAACGGAACCTATGTATTATGGTAGTATGTTGGAATAGTAATAACTCAATTTTATGAACTTTTTTACAGCAGTCATTAAGTGAACACAGCGGTCATAAAGTGGCCATGCTGTTTATTAAACAAACCAATGGTTTGCTATGGGCACAGTTTTGCTGAAAACCGGAAGTGCTGGTTTTTGGCAAACATTGTAAAACATGGTCAAGGATGCTTGAAATAGCTGTAAATATGTGGCTGTGTTGCCAGGCACCCAAAGTTTGGGATTGGACTGTGGAGGGGGTCAACCATTGGAACTTTGAAGCAGTTGTCCCTATTTCGAGTTAGTCATAAATTTAGTCACTAAGTGACTGGTTGTAAGTTGAAGACTACCTATAGTTAAAATATAAAAATAATTCTTAATAGATGAATGTTTAGGTGTGGCAGGAGAACCATTAACTGTACAGCTTAGGTTAAAGAAAAATATTAATGAATTCTATTTATAGTATCTACAAAGAAAAAGCTCTTCAGGCCGGTTCTATAGAACCGGTAGTAAAACTGGTGGGAGGCTCCGCCCACCGACCCCAATGTCATCAGGATGCTACTGCGCATGGGCCCCATTGTGAACCGGTAGTAAAGGTAAGTAGAACCCACCCCTGGTTCACTGGTCAGAAAACTGCTTCTCTATCTTTCTTTGCTCAGCATTTCACAACACCAAATCAGTAAAACTGGACAAGGCAATAAAAATAGAGGATGTTAACACCACAAAATCACAGGTTTTTAGTTAATCTGATCCCTGTAAACACATTGCATTTCTTTTCCAATGGCGGGGTGTATAATTGTCCTTATGTAACTTTATCATAAAAACGTTAACATGAAATGTATTTTATGATTTAGAAGCAGAAATTGTGTAATCTAAACATACCTTTTAATAAATTTCTCCTAAACACGAGGGATTAATTACAAAGCAAACAAGCCAATGAGGAAACTATAAAACCAGAACATGGGAATATATTATGTCAGTTCTCCAAGGGAGAAAGTTCCATTTTCCTCTTAACCATCTATTATGTCTTTCATGTATAATTGGTATACAATTCCCAAAGGCACCCTGATATAGAACTGTGTCCGTGATATACCTGTGTGATGTCATATTAAACCAACCATATATCTTTTGTTAGTCACAAATCTCATAATTGATTTTTGTTTTAGTCAAATGAAAGAAACAAATGTTTAAGAGAAAATATGGTGCATTTAGTATCTCCTCAGGGAAACTGGAAGGTATACTTTTTTAAAAATCCCAGTGGTGTCCAGTAATTGTTAAACTAATGGTTTAACTAAAACAAAAACATTAAAGGGAATTTTGAATATAAAGTAATCATTCTTGCATCAGTGACTGCAACTTAGGAAACAGACTGGCCTGTCATGACATAGGTAACTAGTTGAAGGATAATATCCCAGACATACTGTATACAGTAGATACTCATCACACTATTCCCTAAGCAACATAATGTAGAGCACAGAAAGGGCCTAAGAAATAGTAAGCCAAATAAATTAAAGGCAGGACGTAAGAGAAGAGGATAACTTACTAAATCTACTTTGCACCAACACTATTAATTACACTTCTCGGCAGGTTTTTTTTTAATATTTGCAAACCATCCTCGCTTTATTGCTTCATACATTGACTTCTGGCCTCTAAACTTCCCATTCTATTTTTTGAGAATGTCATCAAAACCATAGAATCACAATGTTATTAATCTTCCTTTCTTCTCAGTCCTTTTATTTTTCTTTCTTATTTTAATTCCTTCACCCTTACCATTCCTCCATTTTTACATTATTTTCATCATTTTTTTCTTGGACCCTGATATCTGCAACCTCTGTTTCACTTTTTACTATCTGACTGACACGTCATTCCTATACAGATCTCTAAATTTCAAGTCTTTAATTCAAATAATTAAAACACTTTCATTTTTAAGTCTATTCACTCTGATGGAGTCTCCTTGTTTAACTATCTTTTACCCGCATTCAAAAGTTTTTATTTTCCCCAAACTGTTTTGCTTCTTTAATTGTAACCATTCCTTACCATTTCTTCTCCTAAACATAGTATCTTTCTCTTATCCTTATTTTGGTAGGAATCATTATCTTGCATAGATTTTTGCTCATCTACCGTCTCTGTGTTATTTCTACAAGCATGCTTTTTCATTCTTCCTATTAGTATTAGCTCCACACACTTCTATGGCACTTTGTAATTATTTCCATTCCCTTCTAAACACCTCCACATTCTGATTCCATTCATTCTATCGAGAGACTAATCTATTTTCTAATACTTTTTCATACAGGACCTGTACATTCTCTTCCAGCAGAGATGCACTAAACAGTCATCATTCTCATTCATTCTTAAATCTCTGAATGGCACAATCATTTTTCCTGTATACTCTCATTTCCATTCCTTCATTCATTCATTACACTTAACAGAATTCTTTTTTTCCTCCTTCCAGATTGGCTTTATTCAGAATGTGGCACTTCCCCCCATCCCAAAAAAACCTTATCTGGTTCTTCTATTATCACTTTTTTCATGGAATTGTTACCATCCATGAATTCCTAATGTCATACTTATAATGACTTAGATGATACCATTTTATACTTTTGATTATACATGTTAGTTCTTTCGTTTCAGACTGCCATTCATTTCCTGGTCATTTCATGACTGGACTACTACAATGTATTCTAGGTGGGGCTATCCTTGACAACTATCTGGAAGCTACAGCTGGTTCAAAATGCAGCCGTGCAAGCAGTAATGGGCATTTCCTAATGTGCCCATGTGTCAGAGCTATGTGACTTGCATTGGCTACTACTTGGCTTCTGTGTGCAATTCAAGATGCTAGTTGTTACTTTTAAGGCCCTTAATGGCATAGGTCCCAGTTATCTGAAGGATCAACATTCTCCCATTATTCCTGCCTGCCTGGTACATTCAGGCAGAGTGAGTATGTTCCAGATTCCTTCTATAAAATATTGCCTTCTCGGTCAAAGCTCCTGTCTCTGAATGGCATCTCTCCCCCTGAGATAAGGATGATGCCTACTCCATTGGGGTTCTGAAAATCCCATAAAACCTGGCTTTGTTTTCAGGCCCGGGGTTAATGTAGAGGAGGGAAGCTGCCATATCATGTTTTACTGTGGCTGTTTTTAGTCCAGGGTGTTTTGTTTTGTTTATATTTTAAATTGTTTTAATTATGCATTCTGTTCAGAGTCCGTTGGAACAGCTGCCATAAAAAAAATTAATGAAATAAATAAAACCTACAGCTTTGTTTTCTTCATGTGAAGCCTGCAAATTCTGTCCATAAAATTACATCACTTCCATTCAAAGCTATTGCACTTTCTCTGTAGCAAGTAAAGAAATACCCTTGATGGAGACAGAGAAGTTCTGTTACCAAGGCAACAAAGAGATAAACATTGCAGGTCTTCTGTCTTTCCATCAAGGTCATCTTCTTTACTCTCTACATTCTTTTAAGATGTAGAAACACACATCTATTTTTCCCTTTTATTTGGGTGTTTTATCATTTACTATTCTTACATTCCAAGAAGCAACCTTCCAAATCCTGTGATCACAACCAGAGGAATCAATAAATATTGACCTCCATCACCCACTCTGGCTTTGGTTAAACAAGGTCCATACATAATGATTTTCAATAAGATAGAGAAGAAGCAAGTTTTCTCAAGCCTTAATGCCAGGTGTAACATTCTTTGGAAATGGTAGGGACAGTTATTGGTACTCAGTTTTGGCACATTTGGAAGAGTATGCCACAAGCATGACCCAAAACTGGTTTATTACAGGCATGATTATGGCATCCTCCTGTGTAGCCCAGGATTGCTAATCTAGGGTTTACCTTGCCAGCCTGCTTATTGTTCTATTATCCCAAATGCAGTGTGCACTGACACATAATCAGGATACATGAGACACAATACTTTATTACATTCTTATTTATGTCTTATTTTCTTGAAAATTCTTTTTGAAGACTTACCAACTTGCTTTGATAAATGTTAACATCTGTCCAGAAAAATAAGGATAGGCCTTTTTTATATCTCTTAAAACTGATAACAGTTAAAGGCAAAGGATTCCCCTGTCCAGTCATGTTCGATTCTAGGGGGCGATACTCATATCTGAGGGAGACACCATTGTCAGAAGACATTTCTGTGATCAAGTGGTCAGCATGACTATTCGCTGAGGTGCACGGAACGCTGTTATCTTCTCACCAAAGTGGTACCTATTAATCTATTGGCTTTCGCATGCTTTCAAACTGCTAGGTGGGCAGGAGCTGGAGAAAGTAATGGGACCTCACCCCACTATCCAGCCCTTAGGTCTCAAAGGCGAACTGTCAGCTTTCCTGCTGACAAGCTCAGCATCTTTAATGGGTGAGCCATCGTGCCTTGTACAATTACACTACTGCAATTTCATGGGATCCTTTTTGACTCTTAATGGTTGTTTGAGATTTCTCACTGGATTCCTAAAATGTGAATTGCCAGTAAATGTAAAGAGATTATGATGTCCTAGCATTTTAATAGACCCTTCTAGTTTAACTGTATTTTGTAATTTGCAAAATGTAATTGTTACTTTAGCACAGTGATTCTACAACCTCTAGCTAAGCCCACAGAAAAGTTCTTAATCTCTTTCTTTGTGTCTCTCTTTTGAAAACAACCTTTTCTCTGAACAAATCACTTGACATGCTTAGTTGAATTTATTTTTGGCATGCAAATACATTATGTTATAATATGGCATATATATTACATAATTCTGTGTCACAAAAAATACAGAAATCTCTTCATAACAATAGGAAGGATATTAATGTTGTACAGTCTCTTAGCACTTTTCTCTTTAATATAAGTAATAAAGACTTATGCAAAACAGTAACTTGTTCTGTAATAACCTTCTTTACTACGAACTGTGGAGTAAAAATCAAAAGCCTTTAAAATCAGGCTTTCTAGAAATGGAACTAGGCCAAAACTATAATATTTGAATGCTTCTACAGTTAAGAAAAACTAATTGAGGCTGCATGTTAGTATCAAAACTTTCCAATTGAGGATAACTGTATGTTCTCAGCCGAATAAAGAATCGGACAATGAAATGGGTATAGCATCTGAAGTTTTGAAGTGCATACCCAAACAAATACCTTCCTTTGGCAGCCAGAATCACAGAAGTATCCAAGCAGTTCAAGTACAAAAAAGATTGGATTCCTCGTCTCTGCCATTAGCAATGACTAATGATTTCTTTTTCAAGTGGGATCTGTATATGCTACTAAAGTAATGAGACCACAGAAAAAACAATGTGCACAGAGCTTACACTTGCACATAGTTGCATAGCATTTAGGATTGGAAGGGATACTTTTTCAAAAATTGCAAAATCAATTTATGAAAGTATTTTCCCTACTTCTGACAAAACACAACCACTTTTCATGAAATTGAAGACAGATAAATTCATGAAATGGCATGAACACAAAAGGGTTTTTTTTTTGCAAACTTAGCAAAATTATGTATTCCATCTCTCAAAATAAAGAGAGAGGGCAAACATGACTTCTAGGCATTTATTTGGCAACATTGGTTATGCTTCTTTTACATTAAAAATTGCAAAGCCATATTATTAGTAGAGTAAGAATGTCAACTCTGTTTTGATTCTATTCTTTATTTTGATTATCAAAATGAAGACCCCTTTGAATAACATTTATTTCTCGGATTTGCTGAGTGATCTGGTTCACATGTAAGGCTAATCTATGAAACAGAATTCACACCTCATAGTATAATAGACAAACCATATTAGTTTAGCAAGATATGAAAATCCATTTTTAATTAATGGTCAATTACTTTATTTTGTTTCTATTTCTACATAGACTACAGAATCGCTCATATTTATGAACTCATTTTTATTGTCATATTTAAAACTGATAAAAGCTGTTTAATTATCTCTAGTTTTAGTTTTGATTATTTAAAAGCCTTAAACTTTCAGGAATGAATTTCTCCTTTCATTTTGTCTGTTTTTTTGCACTTGACACTTCTTTGGGTAGAAGGCTATCAATCTAGGTTCAGTTGATGTTAATTTCAAACATATGTGTTCATAAATCTTTATATTCCATTTCAACATTAAGCTATGTTTATTTAAAAATGCATTACTGTTCACTTTAAAATACTTAAACATATATTCTAGACCCTTAAAATTTTTTGATTTTTAAACATTTCATATTAAAATATACACCATATAAATATTTTGCCTTACAATATTAAATGTATATAATTATTATTCCTAACATCCAGGTAATAGGGAAAAAAAGCTAGCAAACCATTTTACTCATCATTCAGGCAGCTGGCAGAATTGGTTTATATTCCTTTTGCCCAACACTTAGCAAACAATAAGAAACAAGAACAACATTTAAGAATAAAATGCAAAGGAACTTACTTTAAATAAATAGTTTCTAAAGATTCTTATCTGAAATTATTCGTCTTTTTGACGAATAGCTTTCCTCAATGGCACACAAATCAGCTACTGGGCAACAGAGAGGACTGCAATCATTGGGGCAAGAGAATATGAATTCACAACTTATTAAAAAATCCTTTTGGGTAGGAGAATGAGTTTATGTTTCCTTTCTATGTATGATATTTAACTGCACTAATAACCAGGTTTCTCCCCCCTCCCCCCCAAATTCTCCTTATTCTCAAAGGTATAAGGCATTTCACATTTCCCTCATATATCTATATAAATGGAAACAGGATATCACCTGAATATGAGCAGCTGGGATTGTGATGGAATGCCTAACAAATCTTGGTAACATGGAGGAGGCAGCAAGACAGGTAGGGGAACAAATGGGCTAGAAAAGGGGGAAAGTGTGTGAAAGAGACTCAGAGTATCTCTAATGTAATTTGTACTTACATGAAGTATACATTCTCCATAGGCATTATTTTTCTAGGTTTTCAAGATTCTGTTGTATTACCCTATTAGCAATATAGGTCTTTCCACAAATCCGAGTAGCTCTTGTTTCCTAAACAGGTCAACCTCACAGAGCTTGACCTAAATGGAGGAGCTGCTCTTTTTTAGAATTTCTTAATTGAATGTTACAAAGGGGTAACCCTTGAATGATACACCTGTTAAACAATGTACCCTTCCAATGGTCAAGAAAAAGTATTTCTGCATTAGATTGATGCATAATAATAATTTCCCCCTTTTAAAAATTAGATAACATCACAATTTTTGGAGACACTCTAAACAGGAGAAAACATATTATAAACAACTGAAACAAATTTTATCTAATTCCAAGTTCATGTCAAGTACTCACACTATGCTTCAGATAACAATGAAATAGAGAATATTCAAGTGAGATAGAAATAGATATATAACATTACTGTAATTGTCCACTCTTCATTTGTACTTGTTGCAAAATCATTAGAATCCAAAGAGGGAATTTGTTCATCTCTTTGATAACTAGTTTTCTCCAAGGATGACATTGGAAATGCAAACAGGAAATGTTTGATTGCTGAGCTGATACTGTCTCTACTAAAACTTATTATTTAAGAAAAGTTATCCGCAGCCCCTTCACCAATTTTACATAAATTAAAAAGAGGAAAGAGAAGGTAAAAAAGAAATGAAAAAGAGTAAAGAGAAGCCAGTTAATGGCAAAAACATTCCCCTTTTCTATATGACTACTCTGGCAAATGACTTAGTCAATGTTGCAATTATTATTTTATGAATAATAAGTTTTAGGCATATTTATTTATTTATTTATTTATTTATTTTTATTTGATTTATATGCCGCCCTTCTCTGGAGACTCAGGGCGGCTTACAGTGCGTTAAGCAATAGCCTTCATACTTTTGTATATTTATACAAAGTCAGTTTATTGCCCCCACAATCTGGGTCCTCATTTTACCCACCTTAGAAAGGATGGAAGGCTGAGTCAACCTTGAGCCTGGTGGGATTCGAACTTGCAGTAGTTGCAAGCAGCAGATGTTAATAGATGTTAATAACAGGATGCTTTAAACCACTGTACTACAGGCTCTGTTATTATGCTGATAGTAAGTAGTAAGTATATTATGCTGATAGTAAGTAGTACATATGCCTAGTATCTATATTTTCTATTTCTTGACATTTTCTATTATATTGTGCTAAAAAATTTACAGCATGATTTTGTATAATCTTTTAATGAGTTTGACCACATCAATTCACATCAATATGGGACTAACAAAGCATTCCTGATGGCCCCAGATTTACATGATTTCTTCCTGTAGCTCATCTCAACAAATCTACTCTACAAAAATACATATAAGAGTATCTGTGTATGTATGTGTGTATGTTTACATTCAAGTTGTAATGAACTTCATCAGGGGAGCATCAGGCAGATTTCATTAAACTCTCCTGAAGAATGACATGGGAAGAAGTGGTGGGACTGCATTGTCTTCTCTAATATTTATGTACAGCAACCATAACAGAAGTATTACAGAAGACAATGCAATCCCACCACTTTTTCCAGTGGCATTCTTCAGGATAGTTTAATGAATTCTGCCTGATACTCCTCTGACGGAGTTCATTACAACTTGAATATTAGAGTTCATTTCTCAAGCAAAATTAAGATCAAATATCCATGATTATCTCATGCATATTCAAGAACTTTCAAAAAGATCTCATAATAATATGACTGGGTAGGTCATGAAAATAGGTGAGATTCCCTTAACCTGAAGAAGGTCTTCCTTGCTTGTATTAATCCCCTATTAAGATGCAACAGGCCTCTTACGATTATACTCAAACCCTTCCTATTTCTTGTGTCAGACACTTGTTTTAATACTAATTGCAATTTCAAATGGTATGGTACCTTAAAATAAATGAACTACTGTTCTACAAAATATTTTATTTGATACTGCAATGAGGACAAACAGATCCTGCAATGACAACAAACTCTCCAGGAACCTGAAGGTTTCTGAAGGTCAGTAAATTATTTGGTATCTGGAGGAAAACATCTTTATGTGACATAAGCGAGCAATCAAGAGCTATCAAAATTACTTTTACTCAAAATTATTCATCTTCTTCCCTATACAAGTGTTAAGTTCCTTATGGCTACTGAAAAAAATGAAAGGAAGAGATAGTTGTTTTCCAGTTAACCAGTGAGGAACACAGTTGCTGGTGCCTCATCAAAGAAACACACAAGTCAGTTTACAGACTACGTTTTATGGATAGCAGATTAATGACCAAGCCAACTAACCAACTCTAACTTCTAGTGAAGAATTTTCTGTACATCAGGAGATTCAAAAAAATCTGTTTTGACTCTGGAATTTTCTTCTGGCCAATCCAAATCTAGTTTTACTTTTCCTACCCCTCCCCACTCACAGAGGTTGTAATGTTACTGTAAGGTATGCAAAGAGACCAAGGATTTTCTTGGAGATGTTTCATTATCCAAATTAGGTAACATCATCAGTGCTAATAAGGGGTGAGGTTTATTCTCAGTTTATATTCTAGTGGCTTGCCCTGTCAGTGTTGGTGGGGGTTGTCTTAGAGATCCTTTGGCTGGGCTGTTTATTGTTGATTTGTTTGGAAGCTCCTTGTTTGGAATATTGTTTACTTGTTTATTGTTCTGATTTTAAGCTTGGAGTTAATCTATGCTGACTGCTGATGGGAAGGTGCTTTGGTCTTTTTGTTTCTTTTTTGGCTTATTGTCTCTTTTGCATAGTATATAGATAGTTTATGTCTATGTTTCTATTGATGGCTAATTTGTTACCAGTGCCAGGCTTCTAAAAGTTCCCTAGCATTTTAGACTTGGCTTGGTCTGGGATGGTCACAGTTTCCCAATTGAAACTATGGTTAAGTCTGTCCATATATTGTGAAATTAAGGGGTTTTCATTATGTCTTCTGACTGCTAATTGGTATTCACAGATGTGTTCTGCCAGTCTTCTGCCTGTTTGCTCTGCATAGTAGCTGTTGCAAACATTATACTACAACAGACATGTTGTAGATGACTCCTGGTTTTTTCTTCTTCTGGAGCTGCTGAGTCTTTTGGGCTTACTTAGGATGTTTTGAAGGCCTTTAGTTGGCTTGTGTGCTATGCTGATTCCATGTGGTTGCAGTAGTCAGAGAATGGATCCACATGATAGCAGCATAAACAACTGGACACAGATGAACATGTTGTTTCAGGCTGCCACTATAATGCATAACCTAGGTTTTCTGTACACAGCATCTTGAATCAGTATAGTAGGAAAAACACCACATCCAGAGCACAGCACTTTAAACTGTCCTTGGGCTTTCTCAGCTGCAAAGGTTTGCTGAGATACAGATGAAGTGTGCTTGGACAATGGTTAATGGACTATTGTTTGTGTCAGGATAAAGAGACTGTGTGTACAAATGACATTCCAAAGGGGATAAGAAAACACAGTTTCAAAACTGCAGAACAAACTGTCACAAAAGCAGGGAGTCTTAAGCCATAACCTTGGATCGGCCAAGCCACAATTTGAAGCTGTATCAGTCATAGGAGAAATCCCACCTTGTGCAGGACTACAAGGTATAAATCAGGAGCAAAGCTGTAATAATTATATAAGAATAATTATAGAATAATTATACAAATCGGGTGAAAGATATCAAAAGAGCTCATGTAAGTACAAGTACATAAGAAGCCATGATATCCCAGGAATATGATTACAAGATCCCACTATAATTCTAGCAAATTCTGGAAATTGGCTAGCGATTCTTTCCAAAGGCACACAGAAATATTTCATTCATTTTTTCTTGTACCCTTGTCTTCATACTTGGCACTTTGCCAAGGTCTTTTGGCATCTCATCATTATCAGTGTGATTAGCCACCTGTGCTGGATTCTGCTCATTAGCAGAAGAATCTGTCTATATTGGCTGGAAGCCAAACTGTTGTCCTACGGAAGGCAAACAGTTTCACATCATTCTCCAACTCCCAAGAAGACCATGGTAGCATAAAGTGATGATACATCTTTTGTTGGAGTCAGATTACAATGTGTAAATTTGAATCGTCAAAATCCATAGATGCTAATCAATCTCTCCAGTGGGACTATCAAACATGGAGGTCATCATTCAGACATAAACAACATCTAAAACCAACTGTAGTTCTCCCTCTTACTTTTATATGCAACTTCTGAAGATGAAACACTCTTGGACAGCGAACCATCCTTTCGTTCAGCATGGTACATACTGTATCCTTTCCAGAAATGGTCCCAGAAGAAGGGAAGGATAAAAATTGTTCAAGTGCAAGAAGGTCAAGATCTCAAAGGTGTAACTGTTCAGGATTATGGTCAACAACCACATACGTGTTGTAAAAGATTCCCATGTCCCAGAATATTGTATAAAAGAGGAACCAAATGGAAGGTCTACAATGGAATATGGAAATTTATAAGCACCATGTGAATCATCAAATATACATTGATGTGATGGATGAGGTAACAAATCAGTGATCACTTCTATAGATTTTATATGTATCTTAGGTGGCATCCTTTTTATGTCTTGCATGCATAATACCATCAATCTTAGCATTAACGAGATTTGTCAATTAAAAATTATAGTTTTTCTATATGATTATATATTTTCTAGCACAGTCCTGTGATTCATCCTTCTGCCACTGAAGTCTAACATCTTCAATAAACAACCTAAAACCTATAAAAAAGAGAGTGTTCAGGCTTCTTTTCTCATCCAGTATAAAAAAAAAATCTCCTCTACCTGATATTGTTTCAGATACACTCAATTAATTCCAATATAGAACAGAAGAACAACAATTAAGAGCGATGCTTTGAATTTTTGTCCCTCCTTATTTTTCAGAGATCCAGCATATCCGTTGCGTAACTAAATAGTAAAATGTTGGGTGAAACGATATCGATATTGAATGAATATCAATCAAGTTTAGCTTATCTTCCCATGCATCCCACGATCCCCAACAAAGAAGCAGATTTCTGCCAATGATTTCATTCAGTATCACTGGAAGTGATTGTATAGGACACAGAATACAGAATAACAAAGTTAGAAGGGACTTTGGAGGACTTCCAGTTCAAACCCCTGCTCAGGCAGGAAACCCTACACCATTTCAGACAAATGATTGTCCAATCTCTTCTTAACAACTTCCAGTGTTGGAGCATCCACAACTTCTGGAGGCAAATCGTTCCACTGATTAATTGTTCTGTCAGGAAATTTTTCCTTAGTTCCAAGTAGCTTCTCTCCTTGATTAGTTTCCATCCATTGCTTCTTGTCCTACCTTCAGGTGCCTTGGAGAATAGGGCAACTCTCTCTTCTTTGTGGCAGCCCCTTAGATATTGGAACACTGCTATCATGTCACCCCTAGTCCTTCTTTTCATTAAACTAGACATACCCAATTCCAACAACTGTTTTTTATGTTTTAGCTTCGAGTTCCCTAATCATCTTCATTGCTCTTCTCTGTACTCTTTCTAGTCTCAACATCTTTTTTATAATATGGTGACCAAAGCTGAATGCAGTATTCCAAGTGCAGTCTTACCAAGGCTTATAGAGTGGTATTAACATTTTTCATGATCTTGATTCTATCCCTCTGTTTATGCAGCCTAGAACTGTGTTGACTTTTTTGGCAGCTGTAGCACACTGCTGGCTCATATTTAAGTGCTTGTCCACTAGGACTCCAAGATCCCTCTCACAGTTATTACTACTATTGAGCCAGGTACAGCCTATAATATACCAGTGCATTTAGTTTTTCTTGCTTAAATGTAGAACCTTACTTTTTTCATCACTGAGTTTCATTTTGTTAGAGAGTGCCCAATGTTCAAGTTTCTCAAGATCCTTCTATATCTTAAGCCCATTTTCTCGAGTGTTGGCTATTCCTGCTAGCTTGGTATCGACTGTTCCCTATCTACCCTCATCAGAAAGAACCATCTATAAAACAACTTTGGCAACTAGTGAACGTATTTTTGAAAGATGCAATAGTCGCTCCACATACAATTCTTAAAGGCTAGTCCAATTTCCGGTATCATAACCAGATTAACTGGTTGACTAAGAAAGTTCCTCCAAACTGAACTGATGATGTTTGGAATCAGATGTTGCTTCAAATGGTGAAGTATCAGAAGCCAACATGTTTATGGACTGCAGTAGAGGTGTTGAATTAATGGAACTGAACTCTCTGTAAAACTACAGACAAAAATGGTCAGCCCATTGGCTGCAGTAGATATCGTTTCTACAGCTCTTGAAATGGTGATTTTTTTCAGATCATTGCAGAGGAAAAGCTGCACAAGAAATGAAAGGACCATATTACAGGGATACATAGGGCAATGATAGGATGAATGGTACTACAACATTGATCCCAGTGAGCATGTTTCCAATTCAGTTGGTAATACCTTGTTTCCCCCAAAATAAGACCCCCCCTGATAATAAGCCCAATTGGGCTTTTGAGAGCATGGCAATAAGGCCAAGCACTTATTTCAGGGTTCAAAAAAATGTAAGACAGGGTCTTATTTTCGGTAATCTCAAAGCCATCACGAGGGGCAGAAAAATCAGTATTAACTACCACTACAATGTAGATAAGAATATATGAGAAATTGGAGTCAGAGATGTCTCTGAGAGTTGGTGAAGTTCTGTCTAGTCTATGATTGTCAGGTGAATGGTTATAGCATATGAATTTCAGAACCAAGAATATCATGTCTCCAAATACTGTAACAGAAGGAAATCCCTTGTTGCATGCTATAAAACTAAACCAATAGGTATGGGCTAAGACACTATGTACTCAGCCTTGGGATGTGTAAGAAGAGTAGTGGATGGTGTTAGCATCCCACTACTCTTTGTACATATCACAAAGTTGAGTAGAACAGGAAGCTAATATTACTGTTGGTGTTGGCAGTGAAAGTGTTAAACATTTCTTCCCCTAACAATGCTTACAATGTCAGTTTCCTTTCAATTTCTTGCATGGTGAAATGGTAATGCAGCATCCAGGTATAGGCAGGAAAGCCCTCTCTTGGTGATTGCTGAGGAGTCTGATAAGGTGGTATTGAAAATTTGGAGCAATTCATTCTGAAAGCAAGAGACCCAATGGGGATTCAGGCAGTCTCCTAGCTAACAGTGACCTCTTCCAAAACAGCCATGAGATATGAAGACTGACCGTGTCATGATTTCTTAGTGAATTTTTCAGAATGAATCCATAATTTTATGTGCCTCTCTAAAACATATTAAGCAAAGAGCAATATCTACACTTAAAGCTTTTACAAAAATAAGTCTTAGAAGTCATAGAAATGATTTGAGAATGAAACCCATATCTACAACTTTCTCACCAATTGTTTCCTCAGTAGAATTTTAAACAAGGTAATGAGGAAAAGAAAGCACCGTTTAGGAAAATAAACAAAAGAAAGAATATAAAAACTATCCCTAATTTAATTCTAAATAGTAACATAACATCCTCTTCCATGTAGCTCCTGCAGTAATTAAAAAGCAACTGACAGGGAAGGGACTCAGCTGTAAACATGCACAGTAGGAACAAACATCCCACCCTCACTTGGCATCAAAGAATCTTGAGATAGGTCAGCTCAAGAAACAGACACGGAAGGATCCTAAGAATGTTGCATTATTGTTGTAAGATACATTAATTGGGTTATGAAAACTTTCACTGTCCCTGATTAAGGATACGATACTTAAGCCACACAATCTTTTTCTCATGCTTCCTATTTTCTGTGTGTGAGTGACTGTTTCCCCTTTCTTACACCTTCTTCAAGGCCAGAGCTGAATTCCTCTAGAGTCTCAGAGCTTGTATCTGTGATGCATAGTTCCCATATTAAAGATTCACGTTTCAATAACATTTTTTTTTTTGGTGGTATTGGAATCACTGAGGGGGAAAAATGTCTGGCTTTTCTTGCTGCACTTCTTGTATTTCTTAGTTTACAGCATAATACCAGCCCAGCTCAGAGGCAGTTTTGTGGATTGGATATTCTCTAATTTGTCAGTAAAATGCAGTAATTACAAATCTTAATTATTATGCTAATCCTATTATTTAAATCACGTTAAACTCTCTGGGATTTATTTTTTTTAAATATACAGATGTATGGGTGCATCGGGTGTGCCCGTCCTTGACAACCAGAGAGTGACATCAGGGAAACCATTCCACAAATATTTACTTAGAGGTAAGTAACAGAGGACTCATTACTTCCACCTAATTACATCTCGCCACTGACAAGTCTTAACAAGTGTATTATTCTGTACACAGATTTTTAAGGACTGTTGTAGAGTTCAATTATGTACTTATGGTCTCAGAAATGCACTCTGTCTTTGTATCCAATTAATTCTGAAAGATAGCAAGCTCTCCAGTGAACACAAAATAAATATAATCAATAACTAAATGATTGATTGAAGAATGTGAGAAATTAAGCCTTTGCTAACATTTTCTGATAGTTAAGATTTATTTATTTTTCCCATGTGATATACATCCCTTATATTACAGTTACAGGAGGAAAGTGCTTTTGGCAGAAACTACTTAATCGTTTTTCAGAAGGTTTAAGATCATATAGAAAGGAACAAATTTCACCATGTAGCAAAAAAATGATTGCATGTGTCTTTATATCCTACCTAGTTCACATGAATGGAAAATGTCTCCAAGGACTGCTGTCCCAGTGCAGCCAGTGGCATAACTGCCAGTCTCAGTGATGATAATGCTGTATTTGCATTCTCCCTTTCCTCCAAATGAAGATTACAAAACATGTAAACTTGTTCTTCAGCAGTCTCTATATAGACATACACAACACTTATACACAGAATAAGACAAACAAGACTTAGATTTCTACTTAATTATATATCTGAGAGGAATATCTGTATGCTACCTGAAGATAAATTAAAGCTACCTGCTTGTCCACATATATTGTTCTTTTGAACAGTAGGACAAATAGGTTAACAAGAAGCCTTTCCTTATTATAGACAATATACAGGTAAGTCACACTTTCCCCTCTTGCTTCCTAGTGCTTAACAACACAATTAGTCATGGATCAATACTAACAAAAGCCTCATTCAAAACTGTATTGAACCATGAAGCTCATTGGGTAACCTTGAATTGGTCTCTAGATCACAGCCTATTCGACATCAGTTATTCTGAGACTAAAATGAGGGGAACTGCATAAGCTACCCCAAGTTCTTCAGGAAAAAAGCTGGGATAAAAATGTAATTAATTCTTAATTAAAAACTTACATGGCTATGAAGTAATCATCTTTTCACCTCCCAAGGATGAAATCCTATTATGTCTTTAGCTACAGTGAAGACAAAGGCAAAGCTAAAAAGATGAACCTCATTATTACCAACCCCCCCCAAAAGTAGTTCCAAATTCCAAAAAGAAAATTTGTTTTCCCAAGATCCCAGAATTTCTGAATAAATCTTTTTCTGATTAACACTGTCGTCCTGGACTAATCTTGGGAAATGTGAAAAATAAAACACAGAGATAACTGGACCAGAGTAGGTTATCATGTCTCTAGGACATAAGATTATATCAAATGTCATAGGAAAGGACATCATGGTAGAAGGCATGGACATCCACCACTGAAAGATTAAGAGACACTAGGATAAATGCACCATCTTCATCTAAATCTGCCACAAGTCCACAAGTATGTCCGCAAGGATGCCTTAAGACTGAATCCTAGTCTGAAACGTAACTAAAATGGGTCTAGAAATCTCCAGACTGTAACTGCAGTCTGAAACACCTTCTTAATAAACTTTCCAAAAGGGGAATGTTGGAGGCATGATGATACTTGTCCAAAATCACTGGGCCCAAGGCTAGTCTCTTGAGAAGGGAACACTCCACTGCCTTCTTCAAGGCTGAAGACACAATTCCCTCTGTCAACAAGGTTGGCACTCCAGCATGGATTCAACCACAGATTACCTCCCTGGCTACCTTAACAAATCATTAAAGAGGTGTCTAAATTAACAGAGAAAAGAATCCTGTCCAGTTCCTCAGGCATTATTCCAGTTTACTCATCCTACATCACTACACAAAACTGAACTTCAGAAACCTCAGTTGGGCCTGCCCAGTTGGAGTTTATCTTGGAGCAGATCTGAATGACTTTATCTAACAAATAATCTGAATGTTCTTCACAATGTCCTCTTCTGCTCACTGCCCCCTGGAAATGGGTCACCCTAAAAAGAGCCACTGGATGGGCTCTTTTTAGGGTGGAAGAGCAGATAGAGTAAGGGCAGATGACATTTTCCTACCCTTATTGCCATGAGGTAATTCCGATATGGGCTCCTATCATGTTCAATCAGTCACTTTAGGTCTTCCTCCAAGGTTCTCCAGGAGGATATCTTCTAGAGCTTCATCTTTTGGAGCACCTTAGTAAACTAAAATTTACTACTGGATTGGTGCACACAGAGAGAAAGGACACATAGAGGTGATGTGATGCAAAGCTCAATTACTTCCCAATTTCAGGCAGAAATCAAGAACTTGCTAAGCCATTCAACTCCTCAGGAAAATTCCTAAGCCTCCTCAATCAACTAGAACAGATCACCTAAACAGGCCTCATGTCCCTGCAGTGAGGAATGACCCCAGTAAACCCAATGCATTCATTATTATGTAGATGTGATGTGTAGTATAAACATGTAAACCACAGAGATTTGAATATTCAGAAAATGTTTTGAAGGGATAGCAACTATGGCATTAATCTCTCCCATGTCTTACTTTGAGAAGTTAAAAGATTTAGAGTATTAGCAGTTTAAGACTAAATTAAAGAACATACCGTTCGTTTCATTGAAGTATCACTTAATGAATGAAATGTCTGGAAATGAACATTTCTGATTCTTGCTCTGGAAGCTAAGGTGTAAATTAATAGTGCAACAGTGTATAAATTACCTTAGGTAATAATTAATGAAAATCTGTGAATAACAAGTTTGAAAGTAGAGAAAGAAAATCTGAGGAAGACTAACATAAAGTCAATGCAATCATCACAAATACAACACAAAAAGTAGGTGATTTTATTTACAGTTCTACTCTCCATATTGTTGGGATTAAGATTTGCCCTTTATAAGGGCTGTGTTTATGCTGTAGATAAGCGGACACAATGAAACACTATAACTTGTTTGACTAGTTAAGAAAATAAATATACTCTCTCTCATCCTTCCAATAACATTTTCCTGGAAAGTTGATTTTTTTCCCTGGATCTACTCCTAAATTAGAAAGCCACACTGCCCTCCAGTTGACCTTTTCAACATCCCTTTTCCTTTATTGTTCATGACTTGGCCTGTGTTGACTTCATTAAGGCTGAAGAGGTCCCCTCCCTTAGTCTTCATCTCCTGGCCAACATGAGATTTTGGGAGATCTGGCAAAGTACATTTCATGAAATTCATGATATGTGAGATTCAGAAGGGAAAGAATCTTTCAGCCACTGATTCTCTTCTCTGCTGCTCGTATAGCAAAGATTTAAAAAGAAAGGAGAATAACATAGGAGAACCAAGAAGAGTCTATATTTTAGCCCAGATTCCTCAGTCTTGAAGAACTGACTTTTAAAGTAAAAAATTAAAAGTTTATAAAAATTAGTACTGCTTGTGATTATAGAAAGTGGATAACTATATATCTCGTAGACAAAAGTCTTCATTGGAAATGAAAATGTCAGAAAAATCTTATTTGTCTTTCAGTTCTATCGGCATTCACACCTACTCCTCTGAAGAGTTAGGTAGCATTCACACAAATTACTCCAAGTGGGAAGGATAAATGTATGGATTGATTTAAATAGTAACATAAGAGACTCATATAAAGGCATTATAAAAGGCAGCTTTGCCAAGTTTCAAATTAAGATTCTTTGTTATAGCACTGTTAATCACCATATAAACATCCCAAGTGGTATAAATCTCTCAGTAGGGGTAA
Source organism: Ptyas mucosa (assembly GCA_012654045.1). Taxonomy (NCBI): domain Eukaryota; kingdom Metazoa; phylum Chordata; class Lepidosauria; order Squamata; family Colubridae; genus Ptyas; species Ptyas mucosa. Next base: position 26,960,886 of record WNWU01000005.1, on the reverse strand, counting down.
ATTAAAGGAATGGAAATGTTTCCACTTTAATAGGTTTGATTTGCTTAGTACATGACAAAATGCTCTAACAAATGGGTTATAAAATAATTATGCAAGGAACACACCCAAACTAATCCAAACAATTTATGAAAGCGTATAAAAATAGGCATTTCCTTCAAATTTATTATTTTTTGCCAGGAGAATGGTCAATAGAAACAGAAGAGCAGGCCAGGCTTGGCAGGATTTAAAAACTGGCACCTATTTGGGTTGCTTCATCCAAGGTGATAATCAGGGGATTCACTGCTACAGATTTCTGAAATCATAATAGGCTTTGACTATATTTGTAACAATCTAATTGAACTATACTAGCATAAATTCTTTTCAGGTTCATGTCAGTTTCTAGACATTCATTACTATATGCAGATAATATAGACATGTTGAATTAACCAGAATCCATTAGCAATCAAATATATATATTTGACATAGTTGTATAAACCATGCAACTGTCTTATTCCCTTATCCTGGGCTACTACACACAGGAGCATGTTTCAGCTTTATTCAAAAAATAATGATGTTCAGATCTTCCATGTACATGAAACACTAGTCAAAATTAATTGTTGTACTCTGTTGGGATTTCATTCATAGTTAAAGATTCCCAAAACAAGAATGTAGACAATATAAGCAGGTAAATGCTACTTACAGGTGTGAGAAAACCCTATTTACAGAAAGGAAAATATGGGAAAACAGAATCCGGAAAAGACATAAGTTTAGAGGTCAGGCATAATAGTCAAGAGACTGTGAACCTATTTGTAATGGCTACCAGTCTTGAATCATGTAAAAGATTTAATTACTGTCTTATTGTAATTATTGTCTTATTGTGTCAAATTTTCAGCCAAATTATGCCTTCCAGGGGAGAATCTAACATGTCCTTTGTGAAGGAGAAAATCTATTTTTGCTCAGTTATTGTTAGTTATTGTTGCAATCACCGGAAAGAGTAAAGATGTGTTATCATATTGTTCTTTGTTAAAAATTACCAATGCTCATGAGAACATTTCAAGTCATATTTAAGGAAATAGGCAGATTAGTGGTTCACATGTGCATTCTCAGCTATCTTTGCCTCTTAAAGCTGTGTAAAGTAGAAATTGTACATAATTATATTTTAATAATTAATTAATTAATTAATTACATCTATATCTAATTCTGCATTGCAGTCTCTCTTTATTCTTCTGTCACAATGCCTACTACATCATGTGCTTGAACTGCTCTAAAACAGCAAGTACCAATGGTCTTAGTGAAATCAGCAAGGCTAAATCACACCAATAACAAGTAAGACCCTTCTGGTTCAATGGAACTGTTCCCAGCTAAATAGAAATAGCAAGGCAGAATGAATTTTTGTCTTATATTCATTTTAACAGAGTTTATGTTTTCACTGGACTGCACATTTCTATTAGTAAAATGCTGGTATTTTATTCCCATATGTGCATAAGGTAGAGACATAACACTCATTTGCATCCAAAAACTGTCGGTAGAAGAAAAATAGCAATTAAAATTGTTATAAATATGCTTGAGCAAGTACATGAATATGAATTAACAGAGTGCAAATATGGTCATAGAGGATTTCATGCATAAGATAATATGTTTCTTATAGATCTTATCTCACTATCATAGGAATGTAATCAGTTCTTTGTCCAATATTATAGAAATAGGATCACAACAACTATAAACATTAAATGGAAAATACTAATATTGGGTAGAAAGGTAGGTTTGCTGCTGCTGAGCAGGTACCAAGAGGAAAGCATCATTATGTTTTAGAGATTCCAGGCTTTAGCTGGGATAGAAGATTTCATCTGCTGATGTACTCCTGGGTTAAATCAACAAAGGAATAACATCAAGATTTTAAATGGGTGATAATACCACTTTATACTGCACTAGTGAGGTCACACTTGGAATACTGAATACAGTTCTGGTCACCATGATACCAAAAAAAAAAAAAAAGATGCTGAGACCCTAGAAAATGTGCAGAAAAGATCAACAAAGATGATAAAAGTCTGGAGACTAAATTGTATGATGAATGTTTGAGAGAGCTACCGTATTTTTCGGAGTATAAGACACACTTTTTTCCCTCCTAAAAGAGGCTGAAAATTTGGGTGCGTCTTATACCCCGAATGTAGCATTTCCGAAGCTTTTTTTCAGTCCTAACAAAGCACTAGTGAGTGAAGCGATCTCCGCTTCCCTGCTTTGCCTGCTCCCTCTGACTCTCAGCTGTGAAGTTTTTTTCCAGCCCTAACGAGGTGCTAGCGAGTGAAGCGATCTTCATGGTTTGCCTGCTTTTCTCATTGCTTCTCTCTCCAAAGATCAGTTGTGCTTTAGAAGCTGTTTTTATCCCCAAGCCGGGGATATAAAGCAGCAAACTTCTGTGCTGAAGCTGACCAGACTAAAGACGCTAGCCAGATGAATACCTGGTAGGCAGATATTTTTTCCCCTATTTTCCTCCCCAAAAACTAAGCTGCGTTTTATACTCCGGTGCATCTTATACTCCGAAAAATATGGTAGGTATGTCTAGCCCAGTGATGGTTAACCTTTTTTGGTGCCCAGTGCCCAAAGCGTGCACATATCGTGCGCATCCCAAACCCCCAAAATGCAATGTGAGCACCCCCGCTCATGTGCCCTGCCCCCTGGATATCCCACGCATGTGCCCCACCCCCATGTATGCGCCCCACCCCCTGCTTTGGCTTCCAGGTTGGTGCAGAAGGTTTTTCAGGCCCAAAACAGGGCATGGGGCCTCACACGGCCCCCCCCGACCCATTTTGGGCCTGGAAAGCCTCCTGCATCAACCTGGAAGCCGAAATGGCATGCAGGGGCACAGCGCGACGTACTCCCGCACCCCATTTGGGGCCTGGAAAGCCTCCAGCACCAACCTGCACCCCGGTACATGTGTCCCACCCCTCTGCACATGCACACTCCACATGCGCCCCACCCCCACGCATGCGCAGCAGAGACCCAAAGACCAGCTGGATGGCAGGAGGTGCGCACGCATGTGTGGTAGAGCTGGGCTGGGGCGACGGCTGGCATGCCCACAGAGAGGGCTCTGCATGCCACCTGTGGCACGTGTGCCATAGATTCGCCATCACGGGTCTAGCCTATCAAAAAGAAGGATTCGGGAGGAACATGATAACTGCCTTCTATTACTTGAGGGGCTGTCATAGAGAAGAGGGAATTGACTTATTCTCCAAAGCACCAGAGGACAGGCAAGAAGTAATGAGTAGAAGCTTGTTAAATAGAGGGCCAACCTAGAAATAAAGAAAAATTTTCTGATTGTGAGAACAATTAATTAATGGAATAGCTTGCTTCTGGAGTTGTAGGTGCTCCATCAATGGAGGTTTTCAAAAATACACTGGACAACCGTTTAACTGGGAAGGTATAAAATCTTTCGTCTTGAGCAGGGGGTTGGACTAGAAGACCTCTGAGTCTCTTCCAGCCATATGATTCTTTGTTCTATGTTCTATCTGACAGACAACAGCAGGAATTCCTTACAATGTTCCATCCAACCATGTAAGTAGTATCTAAAATAACTGTGTGGCTAACAACTTGGATAGATCACTGGGAATTTTAATAGGCAGATAGTTTCCCCAATTTTCTCAGTTATTGTCCTTCCCTAGAAGGAAGAAACAAATAATAATAATTTTAATAATTTATATCATTGCCGTTCTTGCAATGATGACTCTGGGTGGCTAACAAATTTAAAGCTCAATAATTCTGTTCAACCCTGTTCAATTCTGTTTCACTTTCTCCAAATGGGTAGGTAGCAATCAAAATGAGTTGGCCCTACCAATAATCAAGCCGCATACCACAAAGAGCTTTTTAGGTTTCAACCAGCACCCTGATTTGTACCCAGACGCACACTGAAAGCTAATGAAGCTTGCAGAGCAGATATATAACTTGGGCATACCCAAGTGTACCATTAATTACTCCTGCCACTGCATTCTGAACCAGCTTAAATTTGTAAGGGCTTTCAACGGAGCCCCATAGACAGCTCATTGCAGTAATCCATTTGGTAGTTGACGATGATCATGCAACAGCAGAATACACATCAGTAAACAAAATACTACCATTTTACTTGAGCATTTTAGGTTGGAGCAAAAAACTTCTCTGTATGGGAACAAAGAGCATTTAACTCATCATACTGCTGACAAATTTATTTAGGCCAATTGGATGCTAATTTATTTTTTTTATTTTTATTTATTTATTTGTCAAGAACGTATTAGGTAATATATATAAGTATAAGCATGAATTGAATACATAAAAGAGATACAAATAGAGGAAACATTAGGACAGGGACGGTAGGCATGCTGGTGCTCTTATGCACGTCCCTTACAGATCTCTTAGGAATGGGGTGAGGTCAACAGTAGATAGTCTTAGGCTAAAATTTTGGGGGTTTGGGGATGAAACCACAGAGTCAGGTAGTGCATTCCAGGTATTGACCACTCTGTTGCTGAAGTCATATTTTCTGCAGTCAAGATTGGAGCGGTTCACTTTAAATTTGTATCTATTGTGTGCTCATGTATTGTTGTGATTGAAGCTGAAGTAGTCATTGACAGGTAGGACATTGTAGCAGATAATTTTATGAACTACCCTTAGATCATATCGAAGACGGAGTTGTTCTAAGTTTTCTAGGCCCAGAATTTCAAATCTGGTGGCATAAGGTATTTTGCTGCGAGCAGAGGATTGGAGGACTCTTCTTGTGAAATATTTCTGGACATGTTCGATTGTATTAATGTCCGATATGCAGTGCGGGTTCCAGACAGATGAGCTGTATTCGAGAATTGGTCTAGCAAATGTTTTGTATGCTCTGGTTAGTAGTGTGATATTATCGGAGAAGAACCTACGCAAGATTAGATTTACAACTCTTAATGCCTTTTTGGCGATGTTGTTACAGTGGGCTTTGACACTTAGATCATTAGATATAAGTACTTCAAGGTCCTTGACAGAGTGAGGGTCATCTACAAGGTCATGTCCACTCAGCTTGTATTTTATGTTCTGATTTTTTTGCCAATATATAAGACAGAGCATTTGTTGGTTGAGATTTGGAGTTGCCAATTGTTTGACCATTCTGACACAAAGTCAAGGTCTTTTTGAACCTATAGAAATATAGAATAGAAATGGGCAGCTAAATAACTTTAGAAAAGTTATTTAGCTGCCCACGTAAAATACATAACTTTGGGAAGCCATCAATATGGAGGGAAGCCCTACTAAGCAGGGATATACAAAAAGTATGAAGCTATTGCTTAACGCTTTGTAAGCCGCCCTGAGTCTCCGGAGAAAAGTAGCACATAAATCGAACCAATAAATAAATAAATAAATAAATAAATAAATATGTACAAAAACTATGTAAAACTACAAGCAATTTAAATCATACAATGCAAGAAAAGTAAATAAATAACCGAGGCGCTGCATAACAATTCCATAAAAAGGGCACATATTGAGTTCCCCTCACACCTTGGGCCTAACACTTGGGGGGAAAGTCAAGTTTTAACACTCTTCTGGAAGGCCAAGAGGAAGGAGCCACCCAAACCACAGGAAGGAGGCTGTTTCTTATGGTAGACACTATGACAAAAAATGCCTGCCCCCTTGGTTCTGCAGGACCTGGAATCTGCTCACTCCTTTGGATTTGGTGAAATGGGCAAAACTCCGCAGAGGTAGATAGTCCCCCAAGTAAACTGGCCCTGTGACATTTATGGCTTTAAAGATGAGAGCCTGCATTTCAGATTGCTACCTGAAGTCAGTGTAGCTCATGCAGTAGCGAAGTTGTATGGGCAAACTTTGGAGCATTCAAAATTGTGTGCATCACTGCATTTTAGGCCAATTAAAGCTTCCAAGTGATTTTTCAGGGCAAGCCCCTTGTAGAGTATGCTGCAGTAATCCAATGGAAGTGACTAAGGCATAAATGACAGTGAGCAGAACCTCCTGATCTAGGAATAGATGCAACTGACACACAAGATGAATCTATGTAAAGGCCACCCTGACTGTGACTGCCACCTACTCTTTGATTTCAAAACCAGGCGCTATCCATATGCCAGCTTCACTCTAAGTAGTCACTGCAGTGGCAGAGAATGATATACAATAACAAATAAGAAAAAAAAAGCCTGCTTGTATTTTACTAACATACATTTTCTGCACTTTTATCATTCACAATTCAATAAATTCACAAATCTACTTTAATTCACAAACCTACTCATAGGTTTTCCTATGTTCTTGAAACTGGCAATCCTATGGTATGATGTAGAAGGCTATAACGTTTTGTAAGATTTATGTCCTACAGTAAATTAAACTGATATTATTTAGTAAGGAATTCATAAATACTGTATAAAATGATTACGTTTGCATTATTATGAATTATTAGCCCTGCTGCCTAGCAACCAGCATCATTTTTTTTTTGGAACAATGATCATTATAAAGGAGTATCTGGAATTTGTGCAAATGAGTTTTCATTTAAGGGCCAAAGAGACACATTCATCTTAGAAATCAGACATAGATAATTTAATGCTTTTAGAGAAATAAAGCAGTAGTAACAATTTCTGCAATCATTTTAATAAAAAATTCTCATTATTGCCTTAAGTAAGTCCTGTGAAACTTGATTATGTCAGGCCATAATTCTGTTACCTTCTCTAGAAGACTGGGTGAGTTTTTACCCAGCACGTGGAAAAGAATGAGCTCCTTATTCAAGAAAAAATTTGGCAATATAAAAATGCACACTGATTCTCCGCTGAAATCTTCTTTTTATATTTTAATGAAGATGGTTAATATAGTAAAATAGCTGATGTCTCATCTCCCAAAGGGATGGGAAGAGGAAGACTGGAATCTCCAGTGTTCCTCAAATTGTCAAGACTGTCACAGACTGGCAATAGTACCTTGAGAATAATAGAAATGCCACTGAGACCCTTCTTTAATTTCCAGAAAAGCTTTAGAAAGGAAAAATGAAGAAGGAAAATCTTAATTTCCCTAAGGACTCTTCTGAGTCCTATTTTGGGGCCCATTTATATATCCTTGGGAACATCCTGGAGTTCTGGTGTTTAATAGGCCAAGTAATAGATATAACAGTATGTGGATGCTCATAAATTACTTCAGCTGAAGTAGGAAATTTATAATTACTATCCATTCATCCATCCATCCATTCATCCATCCATCCATCCACCCACCCATCCATCTTTTTAAAATAGTGACCAAAAAGCAGAACCAATCCCTCTGAGCAATTTACTATTAGTTTGAAGTTTTCTTATTTTCTTCTTATTTGTGTACATAAATATATGGTAAATTTCCACTCAGAACTGATGCTTGACTGAATATCCATGTTTCCATTCAACCTGTGTATGTTAATTTCAGAAGCACACATGTGCCTAATAGCTTTTAATTACTACAGAATAAGCACATTTGAATAAGAAAGGTAAATAAAATGCTTTTCATTATTAAAAGAAGTAATGTTTACCATAAGCGTAGCTTAAATATGTGTATGGGAAGTAGGGTTGAGATGAGATAATACCTTTTTCTGTCCTTTTGAGTCTGGATTATTGCTTTACTTTGTGTTCCATACAACAAGCAGGACTCATGTATATGTCTGACTTCTCTGTTGTGTTATCTGAACTTTGCCCATCTTTTTTTAATGGTAGTTAAATTAGCATTGCCCTAATTGGATATAATCTATTATGTTCCAGAATGTACTTATTACATCCAATCTAGTGGCCCTTTCTGTCCAGAACTGATCCTACAAACAGAATTTACAATTTATTTACAGACTTTTTATTTTGTCAAAACTGGGCACTACCACTTTAGTTCTGTGTGCTCGTATATAAATTATATCCTTGGGACTGTTTTTATTTGATGGTTGGCAAATCATCTGAACAGGCTAAATGTTCCTTTTACAAATAGATTCTGTTTGCAGCTTACAAAGAGACAGTTTTGTGTCACTTCTCAAGAGATAGATGCAAACATGAATAAATGTTCTGGCATCTCCATGTGTGCAAGAACCCAAAAGAATTGTAGCTTAATTGCTATAAACCGCTGCAGCAGGCACTTGCCAATATAGTGTATGCAAAACTTCCTTCGTTTTCTTTCTTTCTTTTTTAAATATACACTGCCAAGAAAAGCAGCTGCTGGAGTTAGCTAATACCAATGTTTTATAGGAACTGATATTTTCAAAACCCTTGAAAAAAACATGAAACTACCTGTATTTTATGAAGTCCTACTGTGCTCATTAGTAAGCCACATAAAACAAGCAAGGTTGTCAGGCTTTAGAGACTGACGTTTCTCAGTGGTGGCCTCTAACTATAGAATCCCATCAAGAATGCCCCCAGGTGCTTCAAGTAGCTTCTAAATCTAATCTGGCCTTTATAGTCTCGATATTCATTTTACGGCAGGTGGATTTATTTAGAATTGTTTACATATCGTTAGTATGATTTTATTAATGTAAATATAAATTTAAAAAAAACCCTCAAATCTGATCTGGGAGACTTTCAGGCCAAACAGTAAGATATAACGGCTTTAAATAAATTAAAAAAAAATATAACTTCAAACAACAAACATGAAATACATCCAGTAAAAGAAAGAACAACAAAAAAAATATCCTGCTGCTTTACACATACCTGTTTGTCATTTACATTTTTTCCTTCAAGTATGCCACTAACAATGGTATTCATACTGAAAGCAGTGGCATAAACACGAAGAAAATGAGGCCCCTTCCAAATGATAAATGATTCAACACTTCATCTTCTGAAAGGGATTCTTTTTTGTTAAAAGTAAGTGGCCATTTTATAATCCTGAATAAATGTGTGCCAATAATGTAAATAGTTCAGCAATGAATCTTCTCTGCTGGTTAGGAAGACTGATATGTCGTAAACAATTATCTGAGGCCTCAGGACCAAGTATGGGCCTTGAAAACAATTGATGCAGCTCTCAGAGACTTTCAAAAGCTGTTACCAATTATAACTTTTAATGTGATAGAAAGGGAAAACCCTTTGTATACTTAACTGCAGACTAAACATATTAGCTGTATTTAATTTTAATTAAACGTAAATCAAATCAAAACAAATTCTTATCCTGTTCCAGCACACTACTTTTTGAGGGTAGTTCTGTGCACATGACCTGGAGGCCAAATGCAGCCTTCAGACCAAGAAAAATTTGCACAACTTTGTAAGGAGCCATCAGTGATGCCTGTGGATCTATATCACATCTATATTTGGTCCATGAGATTCTTTTATGATCTCTGTAACTTTCATATGCAACACTATTACAAGCCTGCAATTCAGTTCATTACCTTTGCACAGAGAGATAACATGAAGAGAGACCAAGAAAACTCACTTACTTGTATGGAATGTGTTTGCTGCCATTGACAAGGGAAAGAATGACATTGCCCAATGCAGACAATGAAAGGCAGAGCCCAGAACCCCCTTCACGGTTTTTGCTGAGAGGTTTAACACAGCTTCCCAGATCAATGAGATGTAAGCGACTACGGCCTCCTGACACTGTCAGAAAAGAAATAAAAGTGACAAAATAAATGATACCTTGGCATTGAAAACATGATTTGGTCATAAATGATAACCTTATCCCCCAGAATCTGACTCAAGTCCAGAGATGGGTTTCAGCAGGTTCTGACCAGTTCTGGAGAACCAGTAGCAGAAATTTTGAGTAGTTTGGAGAACCGGTAGTAAAAATTCTGACTGGGACCACCCCCATCTATTCTCTGTCTCCCAAGTCCCAGCTGATCGGGAGGAAATGGGGATTTTGCAGTAACCTTTCCCTGGATTGGAGAGGAAATGGAGATTTTACAGTATCCTTCCCAGTAGTGAAATCCAACATTTTTTACTATCGGTTCTGTGGGTGTGGTTTGGTGGGCATGGTGTGGCTTGGTGGGCATGGCAGGGGAAGGATACTGCAAAATCTCCATTCCCACCCCACTCTGGGGCCAGCAAGAGGTAGTATTTGCCGTTTCTCTGAACTGCTCAAAATTTCTGCTACCGGTTCTCCAGAACCTGTCAGAACATGCTGGATTTCACCCCTGACCCTTCCCCTGCCATGCCCACCAAGCCACGTCCACCAAGCCAAGCCACGCCCACAAAAGCACACCCACAGAACCGGTAATAAAAATTTTTGAATTCTGTAGATTTTTTTAATATAGTGCTAAAATTAACCAATTAACACTCTACCTCTTGAACAGACAAGGAAAAAGAATAAGCCAAATACATGAATGACTATGCAACTTTAGAAAAGGTGCTTTGGAATGTGCAAAAACCCACCCAAAGGACCCCTTTTTGATTCATTAAAGCAGCTGGTTCCATTTTTAGATTCAAGTGGTTGCTTTGGAAGCCTCTTCTGACTGTTTCCACATGTTTGCATACATAACCAGTTCATTTCCTGGGAAAAAACATGGTTTACATCAAAGTCTGAATGGCCGAGAAAAGGGCAGTTTCTGGTACTTAGACATACTTAGGTTCCTAAGGTATTTAGGAACAATAAAGTCTGAAGATTTAGAGAGCAAAATATTATCTTTTATTATTTGAGAAATCTCTCTCTCCCTCCCTCCCTCCCTCTCTCTCACGCCCTGCCCTCTCTCTCCTTCCTTATAGCCATCAGCATTGGCTCCACATAACAAGAACTGAAAAGAGACTGGCACAATCATTTCTAGAAGTGACAGTAAATCACAAAATTAACTGTCTCCTGTTTCATTCTGAACCATCCTTAGACTCACAGTATCAATATGTGTACTAGGCCAAAAATAACAATAGGTCTGATCACCATATCCCATGCACACCCCTATTAAAAATGCTCCATGATATACTTGTTGCATATTTATGAATCAGATGAATACAAAGCCATCTGAATAATGGCTAATCATAGGAGTGGGTGGGAAAACAATGAGACTTACTTCCCCCTTTGCCACTCTTCTCCATTCGATACTGATAGATGTGCAATGTGAAGAGCATATGTGAATTCTTCTGCTCTTCCTCCTGACAATCTTGCTGACTGCTTCGACGGGAGGCAATTGCTGCATCAAGAAAAAAAGCAGCTTTTTCTGCAGTGGGAGCTCTGAGTTCACTTTGGTTTTGAAGCTGCAAGGTACCCAGAGACAGAGAAAGCTTATTGAGATTCAACACTGGTAAGTAATTTTCAGTTAACAAAGTCAAAATACAATTTTGCTCAGATGAAGGAACATGCTGTTTTACAGAATATCTACAGCTGAAATGCTTTCAAAGGGGAAAAGTACAAAATTTGTTGCTGAAATCTATAGCATCATTGATTCTGGTTGCCATGCTTCCTTTCTTCATCTAGGCCAGGGATGTCAAACTCGATTTCATTGAGGGCCGCATCAGGGATATGTTTCACCTCAGGGGGCTGGGGTGGGTGTGGCCAGGGTGAGCATGGCCAGTTCAACATCACTCGTGTTGGGGATTCCTGTGGTAGGCTGAGCGCTCTGCCAGCGAAAATGGGCTCCCAAGCTCCATTTTCGGTTGTAACAGCCTCCTGCAACCCTCTGTCAGCAAAAATGGAGCTCCGTTCTCACTGGCGAGGCACTGCAGGCTGGTCTTTTGCTGTTTACAGGGCGGCCCCACGGACCAGATCTAAGCACCCCGTGGACCATTTCTGGCCCATGGGCCTTGAGTTTGATACCCCTGATCTAGGCTGATATTGAGCCTTGCTCTTTACAGCTTCTATTTATCACCATGCTTAGTTATGCCTATATCCACAGTCCTTTGACATCCAAATCACTGCATTGTAGATTCAGCTACTTTGTTCTATGAATTACTTTGGAGGATCGCTATTTTCTATTACTGTTTTAGTTCAAACTAATTAAGATATCAATACATGGCAAGACTAATTTCACCATAATTCACTGAAAGGGCCTGAAAACCTAGCTCTATCAACTGGCTTGGGGTGTCCCCCTTTGGATGGGGTAAATAGATTAGGAGAAAATACCACCTCCACCCTGTTTTTTGTACTGGTCCCTTTTATCTTATCTGGGTTAATTTTAATGTTTTAATTCTTACTGCTGAAGGTTTTTATTGTTTTAAAGTTCTTCTAGTTTTATACTGTTTTATACCCATTGTAGGCTGCCCAGAATCACTTAATAATGAGTTGGGTGGCACAGAATTTTAATGAATGAATGAAATGTTAATATATGCTGCTGATGTATTACATTTTATTGATAATTATGCATATTCTAATCTATAACAAAGCTTACTCATATAACTAATATCTTGGAAATTTATCAGGTCAAATTCTTGATTGGAAACTGCCCATAGTTTTAATAAGATGGGCAGCTATATTAAAGTTTTAAATAAATAAATAAATGAAATGAAACAATACTAATTTGATTAGTAATATTACCAATAGTTTCTAATATCCCTATGGAAATGTGCAGCAGATAGCAATTTAATATTGTTTAAATTACTTTAAAAACTGTGTATAATAATGATGGATTAAGCAATCTATATGATCTAAAAATCAGACTGATTCACAACACCATTTTCTTTTCCATTCTTATTGGACTCCTCAAAGAATGTTCCAAGAGAAATTACCAGTTCTACTATATTACAGTTTTGTATAATCTAATATGAAGAACCCTTACCCATATGATATTAAGTTGATCAATGGTTATATTTTCGTTTCAGATTCATAACTGTTAATATGGTTTTACGCTGACAACCATTGCTCACAGATATGACTAGGTTCTTAAATTTTATATAAAAATTGGAATGTATCACTGTGTAAAGAATTATTTACTGTACAGTGAAGATAATTAATCAAACACTGGAAGACAACATTCACTCAGAATTGTAACGTGATTGTTTCTGAACTTGCAGTCTATCAACACAATTGAAATAACTGAGTTATTTTTTGTGATCAAGGGTTATTTATTTAAAATTTGGGGCAATTACATATTTTACAGTTAATATTATCTGTGTGTAATTATAAATATATATAATTATTTTGCATACAAAGGCATGTTAGACATTACTATTGCTGAAAATAATAGCTACACACAGTTTTAATTTCTTCATATCAGTGGTCAAATCTGAACTGGTTTGCTACTGGTTCACTGGCCGTGCATGTGCACTGCACGCCAACTGCACATGCATGCACATTACCTCCTTCCCAAAGGAGGCTTGGGAAGATAAGTAGAACAGCCCGGGGGGGGGATCAGCTGTGGCGCACGATCTTGGGAATCTTTTTAAAAACTTTTTTAAAGCATTTTTTACTACAGGGTTCGGGCGAATAGGTAGTAAAAATGCTTTAAAAAATAATTTAAAAAAAGGTTTCGATGATCACAGCTGTACCAGAACTTTTTTTTTTTACTTTTTTAAAGCAATTTTTTACTACCTATTCACCCGAACCAGTAGTAAAAAATGCTTTTAAAATTTTTTTTAAAAAGGTTCCGATGATCAGCTGAGCAACATGCGATCATTGGAACTTTTTAAAAAAACTTTTTAAAGCATTTTTTAATGCTTTAAAGTAAAAAAAAATGCTTTAAAGAAAAAAGGAGTTCCCACGATCGCGTGTCGCTCAGCTGATCGTCGGAACTTTTTAACATTGTTTTTTACTACTGGTTCAGCGAACCAGTAGCATTTTTTACATATTTTTTTCTTGGTCACCTATTTCTCTTTCTGTTTCTCCTATGTACCCTTTTAGGTCTTGCTATTTTGTTCTTTTTTGTTTCTCTATCTTTATTTTTCTCATTAGAATTCTTTGTGTTGTGTTTTCACTATCTTTGTGAAGAACCATTATAAACCTTGAGCTTTTTTACCCATTAGCTTTCTAGTATGCAATCCTTTGAATTTTTTAAAAAAATCAATTTTTAAAGTCCAAAGTACTCAGCCTTCTACACTCCATTCCAGTTTTCCTTAAAATCATGAATTCTAGCTTTTTTCTCTTTCTCTTTCTTTGTCACACATTTAATATAAACTATTAAGACTATAAAGCATAATATATGCCCAAAGCAGATTTTTTTTTTCACACAGGAAGTGTATGGCTTTTTCTGGCAACAAGGCTTCTCCAATTTGACCAGGAATTAATTTCCCTCTGCCATGCCTATCAGTTGGGGGTTGCTGTCCAAAGAACATATGAGTTATTCTTGGCTTCTTTTCATAACATAGCAGTAATTAATAAGTAGCTATTAGTATGTCCTGCAACAATACTAATCCTATTACTCTAAATTGTGCTATTTCCACAAATTGTATCTCCATCCACAGGCCAGGGGTGGGTTCCACTTACCTTTACTACCAATTCGCAGTGGGGCCGCACTCCCTCGCTCGCTCCACTCGCTCTTCTGCGCATGCGCAGAAGCGTTTTGATGACGTTGGGGTCGGTGGATGGAGCCTCCCGCCAGTTTTACTACTGGTTCTATAGAACCGGTGCGAACCAGGGGCAACCCACCACTGCCACAGGCATATTATTGGCCTCCAGCTTTTGTGCAATATTGTAAATATTTTAATGTGCTATAATATACTGTGAAATTATTATAGGAGGAACGGAAGTTTAGTTTGATCTGGATCCTTTAACATTTTACAGAAAAGAGAGGTTTCTGTTAAACATCAAGTTATGCCAAAGGCACAAATGTTTAGGCTAGGAGAGCGGACAGCCTGCAGCTGCAGGTCATAAAGTTCCTGGTAAGCCTAAAAGAAAACACTTCCAAGTTAGAAAAATGTATGTCTTCGTATTTATGATGATTCAAAACCAACCTTATAAAACAGGTCACCATTGTGACACGAAAGAGTTTTATATTCACCTGCATGCCACAAATGGGGTCCTCACTAAGGTAGACACCTGGTGACTGACCATCTTGTAAGCTACCTGTTGCTACCTCTGACAACAAATCTCTCAGATGTTCTTCTTTTCCCCACACTTCTACTGCAGAGATTCGGACTGAGAAACGTGCTCCTGTTTTCTCTTTTCTTTCATGAATCAGCTTGAAAAGCCAGGAGATGGCGCAAGGGATTATGCCAAGGTTTTGCATGGAATCATCTTTTCCAATCATGGTATACGATTTTCCTGTTGGGAATACAGGAGAAGAGATTAAAATAACACCAAATACATTTACATACATAGGAAAATGTACAAAAAAGATCAAAATTGCATGCTGTTATTCGAATTTATTTTTTATCAAGTTTATTCTTATGGCCCAGACCCACATTACATAACTATTTGGAATAAAACACAGCTAAAATTGTAAAATGTGACTCCTTTTCATGGATACCGGTAATAGCTTATCAACAGCATCCAGTCAACTGTAAACATGACCTTGAATCAAGGAACAACTTCTCAAAATATTTCTAGACATTAGTGTACAAAAATGCTAGTACTCCTGAGAATGTAAGCATAACTACTTCTTTTATTCTAAACATTACAAATATTAACTATTTCTTCTCTACTCAGAATCCTTCCAAGCAATATGAGTAACCTTCTACTCTAAAGCTATGCTGAGGGCAAATATACACATCTGTATTTGCTATTTCAGAGAATTAGAAGAAAAACATATCAACAGGTAAAGAAATATCGGTAGATAAGTATATCATGCAAAATATATATGATACAGTGTAATATTATCTGAATAAAAAATATACTAACCGAGTTTGGCATGTCCAAAACAAAATACACATCCATCTGCACCATTCACCACAGACTGGATCACTTCAGCTACAGTTCCTGCACATACTTCAGCCTGTAATAAAGGAGATATAGTTTTTTAATTTTCTGAACA
Source organism: Ptyas mucosa (assembly GCA_012654045.1). Lineage (NCBI taxonomy): Eukaryota > Metazoa > Chordata > Lepidosauria > Squamata > Colubridae > Ptyas > Ptyas mucosa. The sequence goes on along the minus strand of WNWU01000005.1, from coordinate 26,945,162 downwards.
CAAATATATCTCTTCTTGGAGCAAGTGGAAAACCACTGGATGAGATCCCAATACCTTGTTCATGGAGGCTAATGAATCAATTATGAAAAAGTGGTTGCTTGACTTGCTTTACTTCCTCAAGAATAAGGATACCTATGATCTTAACATTGGCATTCGACTATATACTACTCCACTCACCCATCAGAGAGAGTTTGATGCAATGTTCAGAATACTGAACTAGGAGCATGGAAATATGGGATCAAATATCCTCTCATTCATGATACTCTTTGTAACTGACCAGTCTCTAACTGTTCTTGGTCTAACTTAGCTAATAGGATTATGTAACATTAAAAGGGGGAAAGAGGCAGACTAGATGCCTACTCAAAGTTGCTTGCAGGAATAGGAAATTATCATAATAGTAGAACGCAATTCTTTGCAGAGACCTAAAGATAACAGGCAGTTTGAGGCAATCAGCAGACAGACCAGTGGTGGGTTTTTACCAGTTTGCCCCGGTTTGATCGAACCGGTAGTGGCGGCGGCGGCAGTGGTGGAAGGCTCTGCCCACCCACCTGGACATCATCAAGGATGCTCTGCGCATGCGCAGAAGTGCCACATGTGAGCACACACACTTAGTTCCAAACCGGTAGCTAAGGTAAGTGGAACCCACTATTGAGACAGACAATAGAAAATATGAGTTGCTGAAGAACAGGAGTTTTGTGGAAAGAGTTCTGTGGTGCTGATGTTAATGGAATGAAATATTGGCAGTGATCCCCCAGAAGATTCAAGAATACAAGCAGAATTGAAGAGAAGTGAATTTACAAGCTAACAAAAATATTGGCTAACTATTGTCACTATTTGTCAATTCTATCCCGTTTTCATCTTACACTGATATTTTTAATATATTTCCATTTATTTTTGAATAAAACATATTACACTGTTTTATTGAACTGTTTACAGTTCAAATTTCAGTATGCATTTAGAACAAAATTGTATGCATCATTGATTCAATGCTTCTAAACAATCAACCTTGAAAATTATGATGGAATGATGCTTTAGGCCTTATTAAGAGTCGCTGCGTACCTGGGATGCATCTTGAGGGAAAACTGCATCAAATACAAACATCTTGGGTGGTACTTGGGTGCTCCTTTTTTGGAAAGCATTCTGGCCTCCAGAAGACAAGGGGTCATATAAAGTAATTTGTTTCTTGCGGGGATCAACCTTTAAGAAGGAACTGGATTCTGAAGAGTCTCTGGCCAGAGTAGAACAAATGCGCAACATGACTTTCACCTGTTAGCAAAAACATAATAACAATAACGTATTTCATTAAATGCTTTGAAAATAATGACAAACTCATGGGTATTTAAAATGAATATTCTGGCAATTCCAATTCAATATTCTGCTTTCTGTATAAATCTGGCATATAAGAATTAATGACCTGAACCTTTTAAGCAAGTGAGATAAGGTTCCACTTTAAGATTCCTTGTCACATGTGTGTATAGGCAAACTACTTTCCATGGGCCAAACTAAAAGAAGATAATGTCAGTGCTGCTATACTTCTAAATTAACATGAAATTAACAAAGCAAGAACAATAACAGCTAGAAATGGAACAGGCATTTTTCAATAATCTGAATGTGCACTGCCATCAACAGCAGAATGAAAAAGTCTTCAATTTTAATAATATTTAAAATTACTGTACCACAGTAAGTCGTATGTACATATGATTTACATTACTGCACAATTTATGGCTACAGATGCTAAAGTAACAGATCAGGTAAGACTTTATAGAAGAAATATGTCTTCAAAATGTGAGACTGAAGTGCCTTAATAATTTCACACTATTTAGTTTGGTAAATTAAACAATGTCTTTTCCTACTTCTCTTTTTTTTAGACTAGTCTTTTGCTCTCAAAATTATTACATAACAGGATAGCATGGTTCATAGATATCAATAATTATAATTTATAGTAAGGTCCTGATACCTGATACTGCTCCAGCAGTTAACACGCTCATCTTCTCCCAAACAGGCAGATGTCAAAGCATACTAATTTTACCTTAGCACTTTATTTTTTTTATTTTCATCAAATATAGAATGTTTTAAAATAAAGGCAATTGGCTTATTTTTGTTTTAAATTTTAAATTCTGTATTGTTTGTTTAGCAATTGACTGGTATTTATTTGAAACCATAATTCTTAAACAACATGGCAGGAACATGATACAGGGGGACTAAAGCCTTTTGTGTTCTTCCTGCCAGTTACTGAGAAGAGGAAACGAGAGAGAGAAAGGGAGGAAGGGGATATATAAACTTCATGCTGGTTTCTATTTCATCCTGTGAATATAACCTTAAATGAATGTTATTACTGCTCCAAGTGAATAGTCAGTATTTCTTAAACAATTCAGACACAAGAACAAAAAGAGGTCAAACTGAAAGACTCTATTATGACTTTATAGTACAAAGTATATTGTAAAAATTCTGTGCTCAGGGTCTGATAAGTTTCACAATCATTAATTCATGTGTGTGTGTGTGTGTGTGTGTGTGTGTGTGTGTGTGTGTGTGTGT
>WNWU01000005.1:26924058-26942617 GCA_012654045.1 Ptyas mucosa | reverse complement strand
TGTGTGTGTGTGTGTGTGTGTGTGTGTGTGTGTGTGTGTGTGTGTGTATGTGTGTGTGTAAAATCTACAAAATCTACGACACATATGTTTTCATAGATTTTCACGGGTAGAGGTATGCAAGTTTTGGTGTATTCGGGTCTTTTCCTGTGTAGAATTGAGAGTATCTTGGTGATGTTTCGATGAGGTCTCACTCGTCATCTTCAGGCTGGTGTCTTCGGCTTCGTGCTTGTGCGAGGGAATCCATATATTCTCTTTTTCTCCTTTTTTGTACACTATTTTTTTCTTTTTTGTTGTTGTTAGGGTTGAATGTATGTTTATATATTGTTTTATTTTGCTTGTTTTGTTTTACTGTTTTGTATTTTATTTTCTATGAGAAAACAATAAATTAAAAAGGAAAGAAACCCCCCCCCATTCTATTTAGGGGTACAGATATGTGGCCTATTAAGAACCAGGCCATGCAAAGAGTGGGTGAGAGAGCAAAGTTTTATCTATGCATGCGCGAGATCTAGGTTCATGCGAAACCACTCTCTCTCTCACCCTCCCCCACCCCCAGTCAGTGAAAGACAATTATTTCTTCTGAAACTGGTCCCTGGTGTCAGAAAGGTTGGGGACCGCTGATTGAGAGAACTTTTCAATCATTTCTTTAAAAAAAAATACCTAGCCATTTACCTAACAATACCTACTTGTTCAGGTATTCCAGATTGGATAGGGCCACTTTTGTGTCTCAGAAACAGTCTTTATTTTCTGTTGCTCTTGCGTATTTATCCCCTCCCCCCTTCATTCAATCATGTCTGATTCTTAAAGACTGCCTGAGTAAGTTTTTGCAGCTTTCTTGGCAAGGTTTTTCAGAAGTGCTTTACCATTTCTGCTTTCCCGGGGCTGAGAGAAAGTAACTTTCCTATTGTCATAGTCAGCTGGCTTTATTCTTACTAGAATAGACTAGAATTCACTGTCTCCTGGTTTCATGCCTGATGCCTTAATCACGGAATCAAACTGGCTAAATTTGTGATCAAATTTAATGGCTAGCAAAGAATGATGTTATTCCGTTCATAATGTAATTCTTAATTGGCTGCAATTACCAAGTGCCACAAATAAAAAGTAGCAAAGAATGAAATCACAATGAACAGAGAATATTATTATTATAATCAATCGAAATTCTAAAATGTAATTTTATACATCACTTCTTCCTAGCAAGACTTAAGAAACTAAGTAGACATCATCTGGCTGCATTATTAAAATAATCTCTGCCCTACTGAAATAAATATTGGAGAATATATAATGTGGTTTTAATTTCCCATAATTGATATTTTGTCTGAAACCAGTTTTCAATACTTTTTTTTCTTGACACAAAACACTGTGTTTCAGATCTATTTTTAAGTTTTGCATTCGGATAACAAATAGTTTGATACAGCGGTTAAGAGATTGAGCTAGAAATTTGGAAATGATAAGTACTAATTCATCTTGGCATGAGGCCAGCTGGCTAACCTTGGCCAATCAGTTTCTCTCAGCCCTAGGAAGGAGAAATGACAAACCACTTCTGAAAATTTTTGCCAAAAAAAACTACAGGGACTTGTCCAGGAAGTCTCCAGAAATCGGACATGACTGAATGGAAGGTGGGGAAAACACCAAATACTCTAGCAACCATTTGGAAAAGTTTTTCAAATCCCCATAACCAGCTGGGAAACTTTCTACTGACTCTGGAACTTGCATAGGTCTTTTCTTGTAAGGATTTTATCCTTTTTGCTATTAACTCTCTGAATTACTCCTGAGAATTGTGACGAAGTAGAATATGCTTCTACAGTGTATTTCTGAAGTCTTAGAAACTGAAGTTCTGCCTGAAGTTCCCTAATAGCTTTTCTTTTCTTTATCCTCTAGCTATTGTCTCAGTATAAAAACCAATTTATTATCATTATGTTTATTGTCAAGGCCCCCCCTTTGCTTTCTTCCTCTTGCTCCAAATAGCTGCTTATGCATATGAAACTATTTCTTAGGACTTTGGACTTTACATGATCCATGAAAACTCAAGAAATAATAAATGTGTTGGCTGGTTGCCAGAGGCACTTTGATAGTGGGCTTTTTTTTTCAGAAAAAGATCTTAGGAAGAAGAAATAAATGTCTCTAATAGAAAGAACTGTATGTATTAAGTTTGGTTTTTCTGCATGTCCCATTTTCACCATCTTTGCTTCACCCTACTTTCATAAAGATGAAAACAAAAGTCTATACCAAAATCTGTTCACAGTTTTGCGCGCTTTGTGTAAAATTTTCCTAGTACAGATTTCTGTCCCCTTCCCCCCAGATAATTGCAGTACAGGATTTAGAAAAGCATGAATCCTGAAGAATAACTGTGTTCCAGGAGAAATATTTATCGAAGTTGGAACTGAAAGAAATTTTCTTTCACCACTACTAATTAATAATGAAGGGATGTGGTGGGTTACTCAAAGACCTTTATCAGTAGTATAAGCAGCTCTACCTAAACCCAAACTGTAAGGTTTCATGTTTGAATTATTTAGCTCTTTGTGTAACATATAAAGCTGGAACTTTCTCTTTGGGCAGGGTGTCTTTTATGAGTCACTAATCCCATCAGTCATTCTGGCACCTTTTATTGGACTTATTTTTTTACAGCCAGGGGTTTGGTTAGAGTGGCACTGTCCATGGAGACAGAGGCAGAGCAGAACTATCAAGTTATATTAGCACTCCATCAACATAATGGCAAATGCTGACTACAGGAACAGACTTATTTGAGGTTAATCAAGAGTAGGCTTTGTAATTCTTCATTGCCACTGCTTGAAATAATGGAAGGAATCACATCATTTCTTACTGTAAGCAGTCGCAGGATGAACAGTATAATAAAATGTGTATCATCTTGTGACTTACAGCCATTTTCTCACAAGAGAAGTTTTTTTTTAATCTAGCCGCAGCAAATAAGAAACCAAAAAGGAATTATATTTCTTTTATCATAAGTCTGAAATCAAGTAAATTCACAGTAAGATTGGCAGTTATCCAGATTTAAACCAGCACGCCTAGGGTAGTGAGAAGAATGAATTGTTCGGTGTTTTTAATTCTTGCCATTATCTAGGGTATTTTAGTATTGCAGGAGTTGAATCTGATATACATCCTTTTTTTTAAATAATTCAGCATGTCTTCATTAGGTCAATTGAACTTTCATGAGTGGCTTCAAAGTGAGCAGCTTCTTGGCCCAGGGCAATGACTATTAAATAAGTACAGACACAGGATGTGTTGACAGACTGTTGTTTCAATTTTGTTTTTGCTTTTTATACAAAAGGAGAAACAATTGCTGCTGCTGATTTTTTTTTTTTTGGCATCTCTTGAAAATATTCCAGGTGCAATTCAAGGTTCGAGTTATTGTTATGCCCTTCATGACATGGGGCTGGGTTACATGAGGGATCACTTTTATCCCATCAGATTTGGCAGGAGGAGCATGCTCCAGGCCCACTGATTAAAAAATGCCATCTTGTGGGACCAGAAAGTATGTCTTTTCTCTCACAATGCCTGCCCTCTGGAATACTGTACGACCTACAGGTAAATTACTCCTGACTGTCTTGGCTTCTCAGAAAGCTGGTAAGACCTGCCCCCCCCCCCCAGGCATTCAAGTCAGATAGTTAGAGGAACCCAGTGATTAGTTGTTGGTTTTCTTAGATGCCATAGTATGCTAGTTTATTTCTTATATCATTGGGAGTATGTTTTTTAAATTTGGTTAGCTGCCTAGAGTCACATTTGTGAGGTATACAGCCATCTAAATTGACTGAAACTAAATGTAACAATATGTGGGAAAGATCTTGGGAGACAGGCTAAGAAACACTGCCTAGAGAATGATCAAATAAGAGACAGCATAACCCACATCTGGATATTGGAATGAAATTGGATGAGGCAAGTAGCTCAGAAGGAACTCTCCATAATTTCTCAGGCTGTAAAAGAGATGGCAGGAAAACTTTGCTTTCAGATTAGCTTTACAATAAAGTAGAATCAGTTCATCTGGTCATATTTTCTGTCTGATCTACATAGAAGGCTGTCACTAACTAATGATCACATAATTAACTAGATCCCAAAGGTTCTTTTTCAAGAGGCAACTGAACTTTTTTTCCCCAGGAAGTCTGGTTGTTTCTTGAAAAAGCACCTTTGGGACAACCATGACTTAGATGACTGAGAATCCCCATAGACATAATTAACTAGGAAAGAGTGAATTCCAAAAGCCTACCAGCAAGTCTCAATCAAAAGGGTCCAGGGAATCTTTTCTGCTAACTGAACTGGGATGACACTTCTTTTACCTTTTCCTTCCTTTCTTTATGGTCCCTTACAAACTCCCACCATTTTTTCCAGGCTTTGACAGCTTCTCTGATGCCATAAAACAGGTAGTGTTTTGCTTGGAGAGGAAGGAAGGGCAGACAAAAACAATCTATTTCACTTTCCAAAAGTAGGAGTGGAATAGAACAGTAGAGCCAACACTCACTGATTTTTTGTTTATAGCAGTGCAACAAAAATAAGAAATGTAGCCATTATCTTCCTTAGGTTTTCACAGTAAGCTCTCTAACTTATGTACAGGAAACATGGATAGGTATCAAAATCACTGCATCACAAAAAAGACAGATAATAAATTCCTTTTTTAAATTTAGTAAATATCAATTTAGCCCTACTAAGTCTGTCCTGTAACACAGAATACTGTTGTAGAATAGGCAACCACTGCACAATACACATAGTTAATATAGGATTTTTACTAATTCATTTTATTTCAACAATTTATTAAAGTATTTAAACCATTTGGTAAGACGACCCATCTTCCAAAAGTGACTCTAGGAGATATACATGGGTTAAAAGCACAACCATCGTTTAATTAGCACCATGTTTGTGTAGTATCATCTGGCATGAACTCAAATGATCAGAATAATCCAGTTCTACTCACATTTTAGACACAGTCACATATTTTACATTTTTTTCTTTGGGAGTGTTTACCTCATAAACACCATAGAGCTCTATGGTTAAAAAAAAAGGTGCAAGAAAGGATTTTCATGATCACAGATGTCCCAAGAGATGAAGACCAATCTTATGGGGCTTCAGTAGCTTTGATATTCCAGCACCAAAATCATAAGCCACTCCTGCAATGCCTAACTTTTATTGGTAAATCTGAATGGCATCACTTATATATTATCAGTCTTCTTCTGTCCTTAAAGTAAAATCATCATCATCATCAATGAAGGAAAACAGTGAGATAAAATAGATTATAAGAGATGCCCCATTTTAAAATTAGTAAAGTATCCTGGGTTACATAATTGTGATTTTACATAGACTAGATGTAAACTAGTCTAAAAACTAGACTGGTTTTTATAAACTGCTATTTGAGAATCCATTTCCTGGAGCACTCAAAACCCCAAAATGGAACCTGTTGCAATAAATCATGGAAATCATTTAAATATAGGATATCATCACCACCAGCAACCCATCAATTCTTAAATGAAAAGCATTATGTCAATTAACTGGTCTCTTCTTTGAACTTCAGGCTTTCTGGATCATGTTTAAGTAGAAGCCCATTACTATTTATCATGTACCCATAGTGGGAACTGTTTTCAATACAGGTGAGATTTTTGTGACTTGTGTCACAAAAATAACTGGTTTTCCCCTGAACTTTCTTAATTAAAACAACTTAATTTAAAAATAATAAAAATAACCTTTAAATTGTTGCTTTTCCTTTATAGACTTATTAGAAACCCTTGTAAAGAGATCACTAGAGGTCTACCATTTATAGCATTATAGTGAAATACTCAGTGTTGCCTTTTTAAAAATGTTAGCTCCAGAGATGTATACTGAATAGAATATAATTAAGGAAAACTATCAGAAAATTACTGTGGAAGTCCGTAGAATGAGAGAACTGTGAAATCCAATTCAGCTCCATAGACTTCACGTGCTGCTGTGATTTGCCAGAGAGCTCCAAGAAGCTTTAACAACACTGCCAAAGTTTATGGAATTAAATGGTTCCACAGCTACCCAACTCTATAGCAGCATTGTGGCTGATGACAGAAAATTAAACATTCCTTCTGCCTAGAAAGCCTTTCTCTATAAGATCTTTGAAAAGATGATTCTGCTGAGCTCATGTCTGGTCCCACAGCTTTTGAATTTGCTCTAATCTTCCTTTGCCACAATCTGCTTTCATTTCATGGATGCTTTGTGTCTAAGATGATGGGGCGGTGGTGGTGCAAAATGGCACTCTTAGCTGGCATCTTGTGTGAGCTGGGATAAATTTTCATCTATGTTCTTCTGTAGTGTTTAAGAGGCCTTAGGATCTGCGATCTGCAAGCTGCAAAACAAAACATTACTATCTAGTGATTTTTGGTTTAATAAGCTTCCAACTTTACCAGGCACTAATTTGTGTCTCCGAAGGAGGAACAGCACAATTTAAAACTTTATAGAACCTTTGACTTTATCTGTAACATATAATAATATTACATCTTCAATAACCATCATTTTACAAACCCTGCAATTAGTAAACACAATAGCTAGGTTTTATTCTTTAAAAAAACATTTAACAGAATAACTGTTAGGTCAACAGGATCTTCTCTATACAGTTTTTAATTTTATCCTTTTAATTTCAGGAATGTAGGATTATCAGGTTAAAGACAAGAAAATTTAACTACAGCAAGGTAATTCTCTTGTATGATTCCAACAATATTCTTAAATGAGGCTATAGTCAAACACAAATATTGATCTTTAATCCTGAATATTGAAGCAGTCTAGTGCTCTGATGGAATTAAACAATATATTTAATCTCTCCAACCACCTCCAGAATTGTTTACTACCACTTCTGATAATATAAAAAGATAAAATCTTTTTTGAATTAAGCTCAACCCCTGGACACTTCATAGGTTCATTCATGTAGCCGTGTTGCAAATAAGACAAAGGAGATTACTATGTTATATTTTTATTATGAATGAAATGGGCAATTATTTGTTAGAGCATGGCCTATTGGCATTCATTGCATACATTATTTCTAACCCAAGCAAATTTATTATTTTTTTAAAAAATATTTTGATAAGAACTGACAACAAATATTGTTTCAAAAATATTTTGATAAATATTTGATAAGATCTGGCAACACAGCTTCAAGTTTTTGTTATACAACTTTAATGCCGAATTAATGAAAACCTTCTAAATTCATTCTGTAGTGTATCTCAGGGTCTGTATAGTTTTTTTTCCCTAGCATGTAGCAACCTTTAATGAATGGCACCTGATCAATAATGCAGACCCTGACATATGAGAATAAATACAAAGGCCTTCCATATTAGTTCTGACTGTGGAAAATGTCAGAAGCATTTATCATGAATCCAGATTGATGCCCCGCAGCTGCTATCCACAAAGACTTTAAATCTAACTTTGTGGAATCCTGCAAATGAGTTCTTGTGTCTTTCGTAATTAGCTTTTCTTCAGGACTGAAACACAAAATAAGATTGGATGGAGAGTGCATGTGATGGCAATTATCAAAGCTTTGTTAAAAAGAAGTTAGCCATCATGGCACCTTGTTTTTCAACTGCTTTTTTTAAAAAAACTTGGGCAGTTATTTTGATTTCCAGGTGTGCTTTAATATAATTGCCTTTTGTTACTCTATGTAGCCTAGCAGCATGAGCTGAATCAGTTTGCAAACTTCATTTATACTGGTAATTCAAAACCACAGATTAACAACTCAATTGAGCAAACAATTTTAACCCAAAGAAACAGCAAACTTTTTGTTTGTTTTAATGCCCAGACATACAATTGAAAGGTCCTCCTGTACCCTGGAAGCCTACATTAAATGCTTTTTAAAAGCAAACAGAAGGACAGACGCCAATTCTTTTTTTTAAAACACAAATTCGCTATTGAGTCTCAATAGAAAGTTAAAAAAAAAAATTAAGACAGCATGGAACATTTTAATCCCTGACCTATAAATGTGCTGGGGCAGCGGTGGTAGTGGAGAATTTGTTTCTCATTCTGTTGTAGAAAGAGACTGTGAAGTACGCTGGGAAAAGTTTCTAGAGTCTAGACCATTTTTGGATTTAATGGTTTTGAACCAGATGGCTGAATTTTTTGCTCACAAATTATTTCTCTATCTTGACCGTCTTTATTCATAGTGGTTGAGATCTGCATTTCCCATCCCATATGCATCCATTTCAGTGGATGATCACTTAACCATTTTAAAAAGTATGAATGCAATACTATTTCTAACAACAGAATAGTATGAAACAAGAGTCTTGTAATGTTCTGAAATTTCAGTATTCTGTATACTTAGCTCTTCAGTAATTCTCTTTGCACAAAAGAGTAATAAAATTTTCAATTGAGTCTTCCTTTAATCTACTTAGAAAATCATACAGTTGAAAAGGATTATATCGCTCATAAAGTCCAGATCCCTGCTCAGTGCAGTAATCAAAATAAAAGCATCCCCACTAGATGGATATCTATCCGCTGCCTGAGAACAGTTAATGAAAACAGTTAGTAAAAACAGATCATGCCAGACAAATCTTATTGGATTCTTTGACAAGGTGACAAAATTAGTGGACCAGAGGAATGCTGTGGATATAATTTACTTGGAATTCAGTACGGGATTTGACAAAGTAGACCACAATCTACTACTTGATAAGATAGAAAAATGTGGGTTAGATAACATCACCACCAGATGGATTCGCAACTGGCTGCCCAACCGCACTCAATGAGTAGTCCTCAATGGAACTGCATCTACATGGAGGGAAGTATGCAGTGGAATACCCTAAGGCTCCATTTTAGGCCCAGTACTCTTCAATGGTGAAAAAAGTAAGGTTCTACATTTAGGCAAGAAAAACAATGCACAGGTACAGTATAGATGGTACTTCGCTCAATAGTAGTAACTGTGAGAGAGGTCTTGGAGTCCTAGTGGACAATCACTTAAATATGAGCCAGCAGTGTGCTACAGCTGCCAAAAAAGCCAGCACAGTCCTAGGCTGTATAAACAGAGGGATAGAATCAAGATCACATGAAGTGTTAATACCACTTTATAATGTCTTGGTAAGGCCACACTTGGAATACTGCATTCAGTTTTGGTCACCATGATGTAAAAAACATGTTGAGACTCTAGAGTGCAGAGAAGAGCAACAAAGATGATTAGAGGACTGGAGACCAAAACATATAAAGAACAGTTGGTGGAATTGCGTATGTCTAGTTTAATGAAAAGAAGGACTAGAGGTGACGTGATAGCAGTGTTCCGATATCTCAGGGGTTGCCATAAAGAAGAGGGAATCAAGCTATTCTCCAAAGCAACTGAAGGCAGGACAAGAAGCAATGGGTGGAAACTAATCAAGGAGAGAAGCAACCTAGAACTAAGAAAAATTTCCTGACAGTTAGAACAATTAACCAGTGGAACAACTTGCCTCCAAAGGTTGTGAATTCTCTAACACTGGAAGTTTTTAAGAAGAGATTGGACAACCATTTGTCTGAAATGGTATAGGGTTTACTGCCTGAGCAGTACTAGAAGACCTCCAAGTCCCTTCCAACTCTGTTATCTAAAGGGAACCCACAATTTTCTGTTCTTGGTGCTAGGAAGTTTTTCCTAATATTCAAATAGAATACAGCTGCTTGTAACTTGTACCTGCATTTTGGACGAAATGAAAGCAAGCTGTGACCATCATGATTATCTGTCTGGTGTTCATCCCTTCTTATCTAGGTGCTGGAGAGGATGGAGATGTGTTCTAGTCCGTTTCCTTTTTAGTTTTTTTCTTTTGTATATTTGTATGATTTATCTTTATGGGTCCATTGATGGATGATTTGTCTGAATGCCATATTTTTGGATTTCACTTGGTCTAGTATGTTTACCATTTCTTAGCTTAGTATGTTCATGTGTTGTTAGACTAAGGAGTTTTCATTACATCTTCTGACTGCTAGTTGGTGACCATGGATATGCTCTGCTCGTCTTCTGCCTGTCTGTCCTACATAGCAGCTGTTACATTTTTTATTATTATTTTTATTTATTTTTTTAAATTTGATTTATATGCCATGTACATTTCTTAGATTATAGGTGGTAGATGATTCTTGTTTTTTCTTCTTGAGCTTTTGATCTTTTTGTTTACTAGGATGTTTGGGGGGGGGCTTTAGTTGGTTTGTGTGCTATGGTGATGTCGTATAGTTGTAATAGGTTACAACAATCAAGCAGAAAACAATACCCTAATTAAGAAATTACCAAGGAGAAAACCCCCACTCCCACCAACACTGGCAGGGCAAGCTATTGTATATATACAAGGAGCAAACCCCACACATGTTGATGAAGTTACCTAGCTGAGTAATGAAATGTCTGCAAGCAAACAACCAAGCTCAGAGAGCACCAAAGAGCCCAAAATTACACCATTACATGGTTACTTTGCTCAATGTTTCTGCTACCCCTTCTTGTTCATCTAATTCTTTCTTATTGGCTAATACTGCATCAAGAATAGCTGACTGTCTTTTACCCTCCTGTATCTGAAGAAGTAACATCCTACTCTTCAGTTTACAAAAATTAAGGGGGAAAAAACTTCGCAGGCTTACAGGTTGGAAGGTATGAAACCAACGTAAACTATATGATGGATATGATGAAAAAAAACCAGGTTTAATTCTAAAGAGTTCTCTGCAGATAGTTTTTGAATTAAATTTAATTAGTGGACCAGCCCCCTGGGGGGAAAGGCAAAATAGGTAGGATGGAAATAGCTACAGCAGCATGGACAACACACAACAGAAAGTTTCTGCTTCCTCTCTCTCTCTCTCTTGGGAACTCAGCATAGCTGATCTACTCTCTATTAGGCATGGCATGATGAAAGATGTCTATAAGTTACTTCTCCATTCAGTAGCCATATTGTTAACAGATAAATGGAAGGAGGGCAGGATAAACTCCTAAGATAAAGAAAATCGCCTTCATCTGATAAAAATTTAAAAAGTGCTTATCTCTTTCATAATATAGTAATACTAAACTATAAATCATTTCTTTTATAAGCTACAGTAATATTCCAGAAATGCTCTGGTATATAATTCCAGAGTAGGGAGTTTTTGGTATCATTCATTGGCATGTACGGTAAGGCAAATGTACTTAATAATCCTCTTAAATAATGCATATCCACAGGCAAACCATCTTCTGAAATTTATGGGTAATTGCAACCGACCAGACGAATCTAGCCAAGGGGGGGAAAAGTGTGATTTATGTAAAAGCAATTTCCCATTATAAAAAACTTGGAATCTTTCCTAGTAGTTCATCTGGGATTTAGATTTCTTTTTAATTTACATCTGATACATGAAATCTCAAAGCAGTTGATCTAAATGTCAATTGCAGGATTTGTTCAATGGTTACCACAACCTCAACAGAAAATATATCATGGGTCATATGATCAACATGGCCTTTTCTTCACTAGCCCATGCAATTACAAGTGATGCTATTGTACAAAGTGCACTTAAACAATGGGATTTCTCAGTCTGATAAGTCACTCCATTGTTTAATATAAGCCGTCTTTCTGAGCAAAGACATTAACCTGCTCCTTTCAGATTGTTGAAGTAGAAGTTCCATTAGGTCTGGCTAGCAACACCAATCACCTGCAGCTCTGATATTTACAATCCTTAATCTGGGCAGGACATACAGTTTCCTGTATCTTTCAGGGTGAATAGTAGTAGTATGCAGGGACGAGATATGGTTTAGACACAAATTCAACGTCCCAGAAAACAGACCAATTCATCACTGATTGGTTTTGAGATTCTAACTTAATCTGGAGTCCAAATCTGCACCTCAATTCCAAAAGCAAATCTTCCAATGACTATCAGTGAAACCAACAAAATTACTATAATTTGCTTGACATAATTGGATGAAATATAAAGAAAGGGAATGAGGATGAACACTAATAGCAAAATTTCAAATATAAATCCATGAGTCCTTCCTCTCCCTGGCAACTTTCATTATTTTTTTGTAACAAAACACTGCTGATAAGTTTTGCATACCTAGGTAGAGATAGAAAAACCAACCACATTTCAATTTAAATTAACAAATTGCAAATTCAGATGATGCTGTGCTAGAGAAGCATTTATATTTTGAAAAATTATGTCCCAAAAAAGGGAAAGGTTCTATATTTGGGGGGTGGGTGGGGGTGGAGTGGAGGAGGCAGAGTGGCAACGGAATGCGCACAATATAAACTTGGCTCCAGATAAGAAACCTAGTCGGAGAGGGGAAAATCTGATAGTGTGACCATTCTCTTCCATATTGCAGGGTGGAAAATTACATATGCTGTACTTAAATTGTAGAACTCAATTATTTCATCAAAATGATGAAACAACACTGCAATAGCATAACTCAAGCTTTGCCCCTTTCATATGTGTGTGCAACATCATGACACATGCACAAAAGGAGAATTTGCATCCTGAAAGTGTGTCATTTATAATTTTATCTTCTTGCCCTATGCTATACCCATGGACACCTCTGAATGTTCATCATAAATATATTCCTGAGATGATGATGATGATGATGATGATGATGATGATGATGATAATAATAATAAGAAGAAGAAGAAGAAGAAGAAGAAATCACAAAATACTGGGACTTGCAAATTGAAGTTGAGCGACTGTGGAAAAAGAAATCATGTGTTGTTCCAATTGTAATTGGAGCCCTTGAAGCAATACCCAAAGGGCTACCCCGCTATTTAGAAATTCTAAATTTACTGGTCTTGAACATTTTGACTCTACAAAAAACCACCTTACTCGGAATAGCTTACATCCTCCGACGATACCTTAACAGTTCCTAGGTCCTTGGTTAGGACTCGAGCTGCTGAGCTATTAACCAGCCTCAAAGGCTGTGAATCTCACTCAAGATTAACCGATGATGATGATGATGATGATGATGATGATGATGATGATGATTTGAGAAGAATGATTTCAATGAAAAAAAAAAGAAAAACTCAATGAAAAAAGAGTTTACACTTTTTGTATTTTCTATTCATTTGGTGACAGAAAGGAAACAGGGTAATGATGAATAATATATATTGATAATGATAATCAGACTCAAAAGGACCTGAGATTCCAGCATTAACTGAACATATGTTACATCCTCCTAGCACCTATAGTTTTCCATACAACTCACCAAGAACTAATAACTTATCTGCATCTCATTTCTAAGATATATCCTTTTTCAAAAGCATCATGAGTGGAAAGCTTCTCTGATATAATTTTCTGTAGGCAGGAATTACATGTGATAAATGACAAAGCCATGCTGTCATTTTTGGTGACAGAGTTTTACTGTAGTTCCCAACTCTTCTAGGCTCTAATTTTCTGTCTCAGATTTTTTGGGGGGGGGGTTGTTGTATGATGCATGTTCCCTTGCCTCTATCTAGGTCTAGGACATGAGTGTCAAACTCGCTGCATCAAGTTGCCGTCATGTGACGTTTTGCGACATTTTCCCCACTCATGGAGATGGGGTGGCCGTGGCCGGCACGTGACACATCTGGCCTGCAGACCACCAGTTTGACACCCCTGATCTAGGACAATAGCAAAAATGCATTACAAATTATTGTATAATTTACAACTGTCAGTTACCTCAGTATTTTTGGAGGGCAAACCCTAACCCTAACAACCAAGCTAACCTCTTTAGTAGAGGACCACGATGCACTTTTCCTTATAACTGTTAGTCAATTTAATACAGATTCCATTTACAAGAGGTTATTTTCTTGTCCTCGTGATAGTTGACATTGGAATAATATGATTTGATTTTCTAGCTTTCATAAAAGTGCCGTAATTCTAGCTCATTCAGAGCAAAAAGAAATGCAACAAACTGTTAAAGCCTTGGGTAGTTGGTGCTATTCCTACCCCATTCACCGGTTGAAGTTCCTTAAATGCAAACAGTATATATGCTCGGTATGTGTGTTTGTATGTATATTCAGCTTGAAATATAAGCCCTTTAGAGCAACACTCTGGCATTTGTTAACTATGAAATAGTAAAAACACTGTCAATGTGAATCAAGTCTTCAAGGGCAACAAAGAAAGAGTAATCATTCCCATCTGAAAGCACAGACCTTTTAGTATGAATTTTTTTTTAAAAGAGAGAGAACTATAAAGACAAACTGTTTACTGAATGTTTCTAGCATAACATGAGTTTTGCCGCAAGCTGACAAGTAAATGTATCCAGTTAATTCCTCTGCTGTAAGTTTTTTTTAAAAAGTAAATACAAAACTCTATTTCATTTTGTGTACTTTTCTGTTTTATTAATGGAACTATATGAAATCTGTTCCATTCAAGCTGCTAATCTAATCATACCGACTGTTATGGATTAGATTAACCATAGTATATTTTAATGATGTAGGATAGGAATGTATGTGTCTGAGAGCACAAGAGAGCACACATCACATGTTAAAGGGGGGGCTCTATGCCAAAAAAGTGGACCTCACGGTCAAATTCTTTCTTTGAACAAAGTAAAAAGAATTTGCCTGTCGAATTTTCACTGGAATATCCACTCAATAATATATGTAGACTTAAGTCACATTAAATTCCACCTAAGAGGTGCCTGAAAAACATAGGGTTCTGCAGGCATAGTGGCTGTAAGGAAAGACATTTATTATCTGTCCTTTTGCAGACAGTAATATGCAGATAGTGGTAACCCATTTCTATTTTTACACTTTGTATATTATGAGATTCAAAAGGAAAAAGAATATGTTGCATAATAATGATCATGAGGCTGCATATATTACATATAGTAATAACTGTACAATGTAAATGACCTTAAGGCAATCTATTAATCTGAGGATCCAGTATACCTTTAAGAACAGTTCTTGTTCCTTCCAATTTCTCAAATGTGACAGAATATGCTGGTGACACCACATAAGATCTATGAAACTTTAATACATTCATCCTCCTAAGGGATACAAAATTAGGGTTTATGATGAATGCAATCCTTAGTTAACTTGGGAGATGAACTATTCATTAATAGTATCTGGACTTCTGTTTTATTGTAACTGAGCTTCAATTTACTGGTATTCAGATCAGTGGTGAAATGTAAAATTTGTTACTACCAGTTCTGTGGGCGTGGCTTGGTGGTGGTGGTGGTAATGTGATTGGGTGGGCGTGGCCAACTTTTTTTAAAAAAAACTTTTAAAAGCATTTTTTCTACAACCTCTTCGGCGGAAGAGGTTGCACAAAAAATGCTTTTAAAAGCCTCTGACGATCAGGCAACTCAGCTAGGATCGTCAGAGGCTTTTAAAAGCATATTTTTCTACAGCCTCTTCCGCCGAAGAAGTTGCAGAAAAAAATGGTTTTAAAAACCTCTGACGATCAGGCAACTCAGCTGGGATCGTCAGAGGCTTTTAATAGCATTTTTTTCTACAGCCTCTTCGGGCGAAGAGGTTGTAGAAAAAATGCTTTTAAAAGCCTCTGACAATCCCAGCTGAGCCATGCAATCATCAGAGGCTTTTTTTTTAACTTTTAAAAGCATTTTTTCAGCCAAAGAGGTTGTAGAAAAAATGCTTTTAAAAGTTTTAAAAAAAGCCTCTGATGATTGCGCGGCTCAGCTGGGCATGGGGGGCGGGGCGCGCAGGGATTTTTGCTACCGGTTCTCCAAACCACCCGCTGCCATCACCACTAAATCAGGCAATCCGGTCTGAAACGGGAGCATTTCACCCCTGATTCAGATGTAGTATTATGCACAATTTTGAATTTATTTTTTGTGAATGTTTAACAGTAAGAAGAATAAAGACAGCCTTGTAGGCCTGCCAAATATAATTTTTAAGGATCAAATATGAATCCCCTAGAATCATCTTCTGGAATTGACCATTGACCAACTCAGCCCCTCTAGAAGTATATAATAATGGAGGATAATGAAAAAGAGGAACTCTCTTCACACAAGGCCAACAGAAAAAAGTGATCCTTTCCCCCAGTCTTTTGAATTCAAATCAGGGGTGAAATTCAGCAGGTCCTAACGAGTTCTGGAGAACCAGTAGAGGAAATTTTGAGTAGTTCAGAGAACTAGCAAATATCCCCTCTGGCTGGCCCCAGAGTGGGGTGGGAATGGAGATTTTGCAGTATCCTTCCCCTGTCACACCCACCAAGCCACGCCCACAGAACCAGTAGGGAAAAATTTGAACTTCACCCCTGATTCAAATATAGGTGTTAACAGCACATGATCCAAGAAGACTGGGTCAATCAGTTGGACATATTTTTTTCTCTTTGTTTCCAAAGAACTGGGGGTGGAGGGGTGGGGGGGGGCGGGGACGGGAAATGACAACATGATTGTGAAATTATGAAACTAAAGAAACTATAGGGATATACCTCAACATGTTTCTGCCTCTTTTTCACTCTCTATGCAGTTCTAAGCAATGAAATGTAAATTATAGAGATTCTCTAGGATTTCACTCTTAATCACTGACATAAAAAAGTATAATTAACTTTTAGATATGTAGTTATTGTGACATAACGATTGTTCATCAAAAGTTAGGTGAACCTTAAAATAACTTAAAACCAAATCTCGAATTTAAAGGGATTTTAAAAATTCATCCAAAAATGTCTTAGGGTGCCTAGTAATCACTACCTTAAATATGTTACCACAGCATATTTCTTTAATTCAATTTTTGTTCGGTTCAGTATTATGAAACATGATTCTTCAAATCCTAAAATGCCCACGTTCAACTTATATTGCTACTACCCTTTTTCTACTTAGCATGGTATTAGACAAAGGGAGGGTTGTATCTTTTATTACCTATAATCAGTTTAATAAAGTCAATATTGATTTTTTAAGGAAGATATATTTTACCTCTTCTACTCTGAATGAATACCTTGTTGAACATTATGTTGATACAAGGCTAGGAAGTGTAATATTTCATAAGGGACCAGTTTATAAACAGCAGCATATACAGTATTGCTTTTATTATTATTTTGAAGACAATCCATCATTCAATATAAGAATTTGTTTAAGAAATAGATGGATCATCCACATATGTTATAATTACAAATATAATATGTTAGAATTACAAACAAAATTAATAAAATCCATTTCAGTGAACAGACACGGAAACTTTGTTGGGAAATGTATTTCAAATATTGTTTAACATATAAGGTAGAAAGAAAAACTTTAGTGAAATAAACAGAGTAGACATGCTGAAAAGAGAATTATGAAAAGTGAAGTGAAAAAAGATACAAGTCTGCTACATAGGAAAAACATCCATATACTATTAAAGGAAAGCCCTGAATTAGATGTGAAAAACGCTGTTGCTTGTAAATCAATGGGTAAAAACCTAACAAAAAGGTAATTCAGCAAAATTATTATTACCGGTAATAAAGGTAAGTAGAACCCACCCCTGAAACATCTATACAGAAGTATCTATAACACTTCTCTGATCAAAAACTAAACTGGAAAGAAGATAAAGGACACTACAAGATAATCTATTCCAGGACTACAATTCTTTTAGCTAGGCCATTACATTATTTCTTATTTTTAAAATAATTTTCCTGATTTAATGCTTATATTTACTGTTTTTAAGAAGTACTGGTTTGTTTTAACTGATTTGTTCAAGGTTATTTATATTTTTCACTTGTAAAATATGCTGGGCTCCTCTTATTCTTACTTAACCTCCATTGGTTAATTAGCTTCTCTGCCTAAGTCAGCAACTTGTACCAGTTAACTGCTATAAAACAAAAACTATAAAAACAAATATATATATACAAAGGAATACAACCTGTTGAGCACTTGCTAAATATACATAGTTTTTATACTGAAACAGAATTTCTGGTCTTACACTGCAATGTAGAAAAGTCTTAATCATAATTTGCTGGTCAAGGTCGAGACTTAAGCCATAAACCATGGTTAGCAAACCACTACAGTGCAAAGCGTGAACGCAGTGCAAAATGTGAACGCAGCCAATTATTCCTTCTAAGAAAACACCACACACACTATGATTACAATTCATTCCTTCAAACTTGAATTGTATCATGACTTATGGTTTTAACAAAATTCAGAATGATGCATTCGTATATTATCTCAAAGGAAACATTTTTGGCAATCTAAACCCTTTGCTTCCACAACATGTTAATTACTATATTCTTGTAGTCGTGTTAAATTGTTCCACTTACAATTATATGAATTTGTGGAGAAAATTTCTAAGAATCTCTACCAATACAATAGTAGATACATTCAAATTAAATTAATTCTTTCAGTTTTTAATAGCACTCTATTGCTACAAGAACAAAGACTTCTTTGAAGCAATATTCTCTCATTCATTTCTAATTCATTAAAAAATCAAAGATCTCTAGGCAGATTACAAAGTTACTGAAACATTAAAAGGATGCAGTGAATTGTCCTCTTGTCAGCAACTTAATGTCGTGTGACAAGGATTTGGCCAATTTTTAAATTTGCAAGTACAGTGACAAAAAAGGAGAAAAAAACCCTTGATTATGGCTTCCCTTGGTACATATCATTTTTTTTAAGCCATCCCCAATTGTAAAATGCAATCTATTTCCATCAATTTGATTTTGATTATGTGCTATCAAGTCAATGTTGACAATAGAATAGAATAGAATAGAATAGAATAGAATAGAATAGAATAGAATAGAATAGAATAGAATAGAATAG
>WNWU01000005.1:26896530-26924048 GCA_012654045.1 Ptyas mucosa | reverse complement strand
AGAATAGAATAGAATAGAATAGAATAGAATAGAATAGAATAGAATAGCTTTATCTGACCTCGTGTGATTAGAGATGCACAAGGAATTTGTCTCAGGAGCAAAAGCTCTCAGTGTACATGCAAAGCAAAAGCATCATCATCATCATCTTCTTCGTCATCATACCAATAGGCGGGGGTAATAAAGAAGATAATAAGGATAAATAATACTACAGACATACTACATGGGTACTATAAGTATACATAGACATTAGACAGCACTAGAATTAGGTGTTCAGCAGAGTGATGGCACGAGAAAAAAAAACTGTCCCTGTGTCTACTTGTTTTGGTATGCAATGCCTTATAGCATCATCTGAGGCAAGGAGTTGAAACGGTTTATGTCCAGGATGTGAGGGGTGTGTAGCTATCTCCTCAGCTCTCCTTCTAACCTGCGTAATATACAGGTCTTCTATGGAAGGCAGGCTGGTTGCAATTGGTCTTTCTGCAGTCCTATCTGGAGTCTGTACCGATCCGTATTTGGTTGTTATACCAAACCACAGTTATAGAAATACAAACGACAGACTCAATAATTCCTCTGTAAAATTGAATCAATAACCTTCTGAATTTGTAACGGGAAGAACATTCTTTGTTGTGCCTTTTAATGATGCTTCTAATGTAGGTGCCCATTTCAAGTCCTGGGATATTATAGAACCCAAAAACTTAAGGACTCTATTGCTGATATTGTGCCAAATTACTAAACCTGTTGAATATAGTAAGAGGTGATACAATAGGAGGGCTCCTCCTAAAATCCATTCTCATCTCTACAGTTTTAAACATGTTCCGTTCCAGATTCTTCACCAGCTGTTCAACCTCCCGTCTATATGCAGACTCATCACCATCTTGAATGAGGCCAATGACCGTTGTATCATCTGCAAACTTCAGTATTTTAACAGAGGGATTCTTAGAAATGCAGTCACTGGTATATAGAGAGAAGAGCACACAGCCCTGAGGGGTGCCTGTGTTAATTGTCTGGGTACTAGATGTAATTTTCCCTAACATCACCTGTTGCTTCTATCTGCCAAAAAACTAATGATCCTCCTACAAGTATGGACAGGCACAGTGAGCTGAATCAGTTTGGAGTTTAATCAGTTTAATTTCTGGAATGATGATACTGAACATCGAACTGAAGTCCACAAAAAGGACCTGTGCATAGATCCCTGGGGATTCAAGATGTAATGCAAAGCCATATTGACAGCATCATCTGCCAACCTTTTTGCTCAATCAGCAAACTGCAAGGAGTCTAACAGTAGATCCGTAATGACTTTCAGGTGGGCAGCACTAACCTCTCAAAGATCTTCATAACGACAGATGGCAGGGCAACCAGACAGTAGTCATTCAGCTCCTTGATGGAGGATTTCTTAGGAGCCAGGATGATGGTAGGGCGTTTGAAGCAAGAAGGGACATAACACATCTCCAGTAATTTATTAAAGATCCGGGTGAAGATGGGAACCAGTTGTTCAGCACGGATGTTCAGCACAAGGTACTTTTTTGATCTTTTGTCTATGAAATAGACCTCACACTTTTTCTAAAATCACAAGAGGTGGGGGTCCCAGAGGGATGGAGATTGGTATAGGAAATTTGGCTACTGTTGGTGTATCAAGATAGGGAAAGTAGCAAGGAAAGTAGATGTGATCTCTGAAACCTACAGTAGAACACATTCAGGTCATCTGCCAGTTGACGATTCTCTTCAATAAGGGAGGAGGTCTGCTATAGTCAATGATATTCTTCAGGATTCTCCACACCGTTGCTGTTCATTAGCTGAGAACTGATTTCTCAGTTTTTCACAGTAATTTTTCTTTGCTACCCTGATCTAGGGACCACATAAATAGATTTTCTCCATGACGATCTACTCCAACCTGATCCTTCAGATCTTCCAACTCATCATCACTGTAATCAATATCTTCCATTGCTGCTACATAAAAACAACTGTGTCTTGTCTATTTAAAAGATGAACAGATGTATTGCTAGTATTTATAGGTACCACTGCAGGCGTACATGACAGTTTACAAATAGGGGGACAAATTTTTGCCCTAGATAATTAGACAAAAGGGGACAGGAGGCAGTGGTAAAGAAAATGCTCTCATACCAGCTACATCTAAGACTGATCCAGAACATTTTGCTGCCTCTGAATAGATAAATCTAGGGGTCCCCCTCCCAAACTACTAAAACTGTTGAATTTACATATGTTTAAAACATGCAATTTGCCTAATAAGGCAACAATTGTTCATGAATTTTCCACATGGAGTCCCATGTTCCAATCTGTGACATGAATCAAAATGTGCCTGCTTTTGGCTTACATGAAAAATTAAGTATTCAGATTTCTCAACTGCAGAATTCAATGCTTAGTGTGGACAGAGTGGAAGGATGAAATCCATGTAACATAATGGGCAGATCCACTGTTCCCTCAATGTGCAACTCCCTTCGTGCAGATAACACAAAATGATTACATAATCTTAACATATTTTATGTGTTTGTATATGCAAACGTGTAGCTTTGTTGGGTAACAGGCAGAATTGATTAAATACAATAAAAATAAAACATTATTGTGGATTTCTAAAACTGACCTTAGGAAGATCCTAGAAAGCCTTGATATGGGGTGCAATACTGGCAGAAGCATTTACTTCCCCCTACAATATTACATCCCATTAAAGACGAAGCATTATTCCATACAACATATAAACTACTGAGCCTAATTTTAGGCATCTTTATATCTTTTTATCCTTCTGCAAAATGAATCCTTCACTGGTTGGAGATTGGTGCATTGGAAATGTTGACAGCATACTTAAAATAAATTACAAAGAAAATGGTGAAACTAATTGTCTATGAAAAATTTCTGTATTTGTCCAATATAATAGAAGCCTAATCCCTCACCTATAATAACCTAGTAGATACCATGTTGTTTATTAAAACAAAGTAATTAACAAGGAGATCCTGAATTTCTCCCTATATTAGCTGTCCTATCTGATTGAGTTAAAGCTATCTCCAAAGTCTCAGACCTGTTGTTCATCTTCTCTATCTAGTTATTTTTAATTTGTACTTCCATTATTACTACTGCATTATTAATATGCTATGATAGCCTAGAAAAGATCTTAGTGGAGTTGAATTTCTGTACCGCCTCATGCCACAGAATTGGCCTCATGATAAATCTTTCTAGCAATCTGAAAAGATTCATGAGTCCCACTGAACATCAAGTACAAGTCTCTGGGGGAGTTCCGTTTCCTCGTTTATGTTGCTGTTCAACTTTCCCAAAAAGAAGCCTGGGCCTCTTTATGTTTATCACATCTGCACATGCTGTTATCAATCAGTGTGCATGCCTCCACCTTCTGTGTGGCCAGACAGCACACACATCCCTCGTGCCGCTGTCAGATCTTGTGCCAGGACATAGCTCAGCATGCTCCGGAGAAATGAGAGTAATTTAGAGGCAAAATCCAATGTTTAAATTATGTGCATGCATGGCAAAGGGTTTGGAAAAGGACAAAAATGTAAATTTAAAGTATTTTATGAAAATGTGCTCAAATCACTCAGGTATACAGCTGGAAAACAAAGCTTCTTACAAGGGTGAACTACATCTCACAATATTTTAATTGGTATCTTGCATTTATCCTGGTGGGAAAATAAGGATAGAACAACTATCTGTTCTCCTCCCACATATTTGAGATGTTGTGACTTTGTGTTAAAACAAAAATAAACGTTTGTCAGTCTGTCCATCCATTATCTCTCCCTCTCTCTCTAATATTCTGAGCTATGCGAGGGGTGAGGAAAAGATATGCTTCTGCACAGCATCCTTTTCTCCTTTAGAAGAACAGTTAAGTCTTCTAAACAAGGTTGCAAATAAAGGCTGTCGTTTTGCTCTTGCTTATCCATCTTCTGATCATACTTGAAGGGAGGGAGGGAGGAGGGAAGGAAGAAGGAAGTTTTCTTATGTTCCCAGCCAGATTCCAACAAGGAAACTCAACGGGACAGATGGCAAGGAAATCAGAAGTAACTCCTGATTGCACAGCTTTTCTGCCCACCTTTGGCCATTCTGTTTCTCTGCCAGGTAAGGAAATATCTCTGAAATGATGACCCAATGTGGCCCAATGCATCTAATTTCTAAATGCAGCATGGGTGATATAATACAATTAGCCTTATATGAGGTAGAATATATACTTGTATGAGGTAGAATATATACTATACTGATCGATAGATATATTTGCAGTTTGCCTCCTGTTCCATTCCTACTTTCAAAACCCCCTTCTGGGCTCATTACTGTGTCACCAAGTTGCCTCCTTGCACCTCCCCAAGAGATCAGGAGAAAAAGTCACAGTCACATAACTTCTCAGAAGTTTTCATTTTTCTACTAGGTATAGGATCCCAGGCACATTACTATTAAACAAAAGAATGGCATCTCATGCTTATTTGACAATTTGACAATTCTCTAACACAGAGAACACAGGCAGGCTGAAATAAACCTCCTTTTTTGTTCATCAGGCCCAAAGGATTTTTTGAAAAGATTTCTTTTAACTTAAAAATTAAAATGGAAGCTGTATCTGTGAAGCAAAACAACAATCTCTAGCATCATCTTTATCCAAAACCTTGTTTTGGGTTTCATGAAGGTCCACTGGCATGTCAGAGAACATTTTTCAGAACTAGTTTGGTTTCTGGTAAACTGGCTTTTGTTATGGTTACATGCTCTGTGGCAGCCATTTTGTACACAAGCAAGTTTCTCACAACTTTCATTTGGTTAGAATGCAAATCTCAAATTTATAAATTACTATAAATTTCGAACACATACTTCAAAACAATTTGCTGCCAAAGGATTTTCAAAGCTTTAACCAACATTTTGAACTAAGGCTAGAAATAAAAAGAAATTTAAGTAGGATCAGCATCATACACTCTAATTATCAAGATAGAAGCTGATCCTATCTGGACTAATGCCTATTCCAGTGGTGGGATTCAAATTTTTTTACCAGCGGTTTTGTGGGTGTGGCTTGGTGGGCGTGGCAGGAGAAGGATACTGTAAAATCTTCATTCCCTCCCCACTCCAGGGGAAGGATACTGTAAAATCTCCATTCTCTCCCCACTCCAGGAGAAGGTTTCTGCAAAATATCCATTTGCTCCCGATCAGCTGGGACTCGGGAGGCAGAGAATAGATGGGGGCGGGGCCAGTCAGAAGTGGTATTGACCGGTTCTCCAAAATACTCAAAATTTCCGCTACCGGTTCTCCAGAACTGGTCACAACCTGCTGAATACCACCTCTGGCCTATTCCCAAGCAAAGTCTTGTGATAACTAAAACTGGTCTAAACTTCCAGTCTGGGAATCACTAATATCTGTGTGACTGAATCCGTATTTATTTTTTCTAAAAAAGGCCATAGATGACTTTTCTAACAAAGTTAATATAAAGAAGCATTGGAATCAGATCTTGATCGTTGCAAAAAGACCCAAACTTCATGACTGGAGGATAAATGGACAAAGTATTGAAAAAATTAAATCCTTTATGAGGATTTTGTGAAATCCTTCTGCATGGCTTTGTATAGCTCCAGTAAATGCAGTGCAGTGCAAAATTATGTTATACAAAATGATCAAATGCCAGTGGCCTCAATTCAATCTTTTCATTTCACCAGAGAAGCACAGCATATCCTAGCAATACTGAAGCTATATTCAACTAAGACTGAATATACAACCACCTTTTGGTGCCATCTAGAACTTTACTCTTCTATTACTCCTCTGAAAACATTCAATTTAAATTTCTAATGGCTATATTTAAGGTAGTTCCTTGTAGTTCCAAATATAGTATCAAGAGGGAGGTAAGACTACCTAGAGTTCAAACAGGATCATGGACTTGTATTGTAGCAGGTTATGATCAATATGATTCAGGACAATCTTACAAAAACTTCAATGTCTTGGCTTTTCCAGGAAGGCCAGATTCCTAATAATGGAGTTATGAATCTGTACTCAGTGTATTTAAATAACATATCAAAGACTTGGAAGCCCAACAGTCTGTTCTATCCAAGAATGTTTTTCTTATTAAGTCCCTTTGTATAAACCATTGAGATACTTATATCACCTCTTTCCAAATTCTGAACAACACTAAGATTAGCATACTTTAACACTGTCCCCAGTTGAAGTTTTTGAGGGCTGATACAAAAAAGTCCCAATGAGCTGAGACTGCACCTTTACAGAAAAGGGCTGTTGAAACTATAGCTCATGGCCTGCTATATTATACTCTGTATATGGACTCAAGGACCCTATAATTTCTGGTAAAACACCCAGGAAATGCTGGTATTTCCATGTATAGTTGTTGTTATCAAAACAATATGAGTCAGTCTCCTTGAACATAGCCGAATTTTATTATACTGTCTGTAAAATTAGGCAAATGTTTATTATCTGCTGATGAACCCACTACTAATTGTAATGTTTTATCTTGGTTTGTTTTAATTTTATTTTTAATGTGTTTACTTGCAATTCTGCTCAATTACCATAATAAATTATATGTATGTCAATCAAATGTACTTGCAGTGATTGCCATTTTTTGAACAGGAAGGTACCTCCACTCAATAATCTGCTCTTTAAATAAGTGAAACCAAAACTAAACATGGTTCACTATAGTCTGGTTTTGCCAAAATCTGGAAGTAAATATTGGTCTCAGATAAAGCGTCATAAAATGGCCATAAATGCGGTCCACTTGCTGAGCAACTAAAATGTGGTCATGTGACCATGGATGGGGGGAGGAGGCGCTGAGCACTGTAACTTTGAATCTGGGTTTAGGTATCCAGGTATTCCATTGTAACTTTGAATGGTCACTAAGCAACTAGTCATAAGGCAAGGACTACTTACATTTCAACATGTAGGACTTCAGGGTTAAAAGAAGTAAGGAGTTAAGTTTTGAGAAGTCAATTTGAGCAAACTTTTTTGGGAAGTTTCACAGGCGATCCTTTTATTTAAACATAATATCATGCTCTTTGAAAAGTCTATATTCAAAGGTCAATACAGAAAAAATATATATAAAGAAAAATCCCAGAGAAATTGATTTAGAATACTGAAATATCATCAATTTTGAGTCCTCAAAGGATCTGATGAAATGCAGAGTTTTAGTGCAGCTATGGGAAAACTTCAGAAAATACTTGCACATTAATTATTATAATGTTTAGCTATTTATTCTTATGCTAATACAACCAGCCACTAGCTAACTAGTTTGCATGATTTTGTCTTATAGTTACATTTATTTGTGAGAGTACTTACAGCATTTGTGAGCATATATCACAAAAATAGATTACAAATCTCACTTAAGAATAACTTCTAGGCATTTTAATGTATCTTCTACCTAGGGAAACAAAGGAGAAAGCTGTGCATTCTTCTGCATCTATCTTTTGTTATTTATATCCACCGTAAGTACTAAACGGCAAATGTAAATACCAAAAGCAAATGGAATTCACAAACTGTGGTAATATTATGAGGAGGATACAGCCAGCACAAAAGAGGCAACTGTGAGATGAAATGTGAACCCCATCTAATATTTTGAAAAGTAAAGTGCCTTTTTATTCTCTGACTGATTCCACCATAACATGCTTTGCTTAAGATATGAAGCAGATATGTCACCACCTGTTCAATTCTTAAAAAGAACTTTTTCCTTTCTTTTTCGTGGAACTGGATCAGTGGTGGGTTCCTCCCAGTTCAACCCAGTTCGGCCGAGACAGTAGCGGTGATGATATGACGTCACTGAACCGGTTCTCTTTGTTCGGGACCTCCCGCCCCCCCTCCCGCATTATTCTTACCTTTTATTTGGCCCCACCCCCAATCTATTCGCTGCCTCCCGAGTCCCAGCTGATCGGCTAGAAGGAAAAAGCTGTTTAAACTCTTGCTGCGGGGCTTCAAAGGGCCGCCCTACAGATGATCAGTGTTATAAAGGCAGTGTGGTGGTAGACCGGTGCCTCAAAAAACAAATGGGTAGACTGGTACAGCTCTGCAAGCAGTTAAAAGCCTGGTAGACCAGTACCTCTGCTAAATCCTAAAGAATTGTCACATGACCAACAAACCACGCCCACAAAATAAGCCACGCCCACAGAACCGGTAGTAAATAATTTTAGAACCCACCCCTGAATTGGATGGACTTGACCAACATGTTGGTCTCTTCTAATAAACTTTGATATCTTCCAGACACAAAGTTGGGAAGAGAGTTCCTTGCTCAAGATGTATTAAGAATCTGAAATTATTTTTCTTAAAGGAAGCATCAACTACTTTTTATTTGTTTAGAGAACTGGATAACATTTACAAGCAGGTTTACTTTTTCAAAGGGGACAGTATCTGCTGTATCTTAGCTAAAGGAAGTCTTTAAACTTTTAGAAATTAAGAGATTTACCCCACAAGATGTGGGTTGGTTTTTAGGGGTTTGTTTTTGAACACTTGTGTAGAATATCATACATTATAGAGAGGCCTCTAGCTATGCCAGTGGTAATTAATCAAAGAAAATGAATTACATCGAATCATAATTCCAGCTACCTTCATGTTTGGGGAAGAGAGAAGAAGGTAATTATAGGAAGGTTGGATCTTATTCCCTAATTGAGTCCATGATTTCTGCCTCACAGTTTCCTGCTGGCAACAATGTTCTTCAAGTAATTGTTGCCACTCGTGAGATATTTCTACCCATAGAGGTTAAAAAAAATAAGCAATAGAGAAAATGAGAAATACTTTTAACTGCAATTTCACTACTATGTAAAAATGTATTATGCATTACATGGCCTGCTTATAAATTATATCTGGAATATAAAGTGGAAAAATATCATTTCATCTGACAGCAATTATAAATTTAGTGATTGAGGAACAATGATTTTCATTGTTGCTACAGATGGAGTTATGCAAGTTGTTAAACTCCAATGAATATAGTTTCTCTTCATTTTGGCTTGTTCAGAAGAAGCAGACAGGTGAAAAATTGATGTTAAAAATGTGAATATTATCATAATACCAAGAAAAAATATGTGTTCTGCATTGTGTCCCTAGTGGAATCGTACAGTTCAAAAAATTTTCAAACAAAAAAGGGGAACAAAACTTTATATATATATATATATATATATATATATATATATATATATATATATACATATATATATATATATCCATATCCATATCCATATCCATGTATAAGAATGTCTAATGAATCTTTTTTTAGAATTTGAATTGTCAGTTTCTATTTCTAATATTTTATCTTAATAGATGTCATTACCATCATGATTGTGCTAGTTTTTCTACCCTTTCATATTAAATTAATTTTTAATGGATGAAACATACATACCTGGAAACAAAACTGCATCAACTTAACCATTTTATATATCACTTAAAATGAAACTATGAGATATATCTGAGGATCCTTTTTAAAAATTAAAACTAACAAGACTAAAAAAACAGCCCCCCCCAATTCTATAAGATAAATATATCCTCAGATTTTCTTTAATGTATCACCTATTACTAAGTTGGTGCATTTCAAAAACAGAAAAGCTGCGTAACCTTGTAGCTGAATCAATAAACTAGATTAGATCATCAGTCTCTGTTATTATAGTACTATTATAGCAAAAGCTCTAACATCTTTTTCATCCTGTCCATTGAGCAAGGGTTCATAGGCACACATAAAGCAACAAAACGTTTAAAGTCTTGAAATGAGATGAACTTCAGAATGAAATATGTGAAAGGCTTTATTGAAACACATAGGACCAATTCACCCATCACAATAAATCAGACTTTGTTGACTTTGGACTTGTTGCAATCTAGAAAGTATACTGGTTGACACAACCATGTGAATGTTCTTCCTACCAGAAGCAGTTAAAGAAACCAAGGAACTGCTATTCGTTTTCACTGCTATGTTTCAATGGCGAGTCTTATCTTGTTTTTCTCAAAACAAAAATCAAAAGAAATTATTCTTAAGGTTTTGGCTCATGAGTATACCAATAAATGGATTTCTCTATTAAGTTTTAACAAATTGTTAATAGCAGAATTCATGGATGATTTTTAGGGACACTGAGTAATGAATAATGCTGACATTGTAAACTGTTCAGAAAGTGCTGTAAAACACTATGGGGCGGTAAATAAGTCTAAATGCTATTGCTAGAGAAGCACATTCCTCATTCTAATGCAAGTAAACAGAAACAACCTTAAATACCACATATTCACTGGCACAATCTTCACATTTTTCTTTCAGAAAGAGAAAATCAATGTGAAAGTATGGTTGTGGAAATCTGGGCCAAGGATTCTAGATAGTCCATGGTTGTTTTTCCAGCTTTGACTTTCTGAAAGAACCCTCCCTCCCTTCCTTCTTTCCTTCCTCCCTCAATAAAAGATGCTAAACTTTTTCCTCTCAAAATGTACTGTTAGTTGGTCCAGCAAAGATTTCAGTCCAATCCATCAAACCTGTTTCCTGAAGAATATCCTTGTAATGGGCCACTCCAACTTGAGGGCTAAAGGCCACCTGGCTTTCATTTCATGTGGAACTATTTAATTTATAGAACAATCTGTTTGACTACAATGATGAACGCACATGTCTTCTTAAAATGCCTCATGGGGTATTCCTCCTTGTTCCCATTTCTGTAACCATAGTAACTTGGAGGAGAAACAGTTTTTGTTCTTCCTCTCAGAAATTGTTTCCAAGGGATAATGGTTTTAACTCTCATTTGTCCTACAGCAATTAACTTTTGACTTACTCTAGGTCCCAGTGCAGAACTTTCAGCAGACAAGATAACTTTTTCTCTCGCTTCATTGATAATATTCTCTTGATGAATACTGGCAGCACATATTTCAGAAGCTGACTGGATTTTTCAAAAAATTTAGAATACTAAAAAATATTTGTGGCCAAGAAAATCCAACTCTGCATGCAATGAAAAGAATCTATGAAAGTTCCATCTGCTTTAACCTATTTTTCCTCACTTATTTTTTGAAAGAGTGCAGGATATTGTTTTATTTCTAGTTCTCCAAATTTCTACGCAACATACTTGCTATACATAATCTAAAATGACAAGGAAGGAAACAGTCCTTTCTCCTAAGGACTAATCATATAACGGTTTAAATGAACTATGGCTAATCCACCAGTGATCCATTATAAATAGCATATATTATAGTTGTTTCCAAGAAATTTCAGTCAATTAATTACCAGAATCTTAGTTAATTACATTTGCATGCATATCTCCACAACCCTCATATTTCACATGACAACTAACTGTCTTCTTTTGGCTTTATTGTTATATATGATGTACTTTAATGTTTGTTCATATTAATGTTTGGTCTAGTAGTGGTTAAGGCACCAGGCTAGAAACCAGGAGACTATGAGTTTTTGTCCTGCTTACGCACAAAAGCTGGCTAGGTGACTAATCACTCTCTTTCAGTGCAACTCTCTTCACAGGGATGTTGTTGTTGTTGTGGGGAAAATAGGAGGAAGAAGTATTAGGTATGTTTGCTGCCTTGAATTACTTATAGCAATAATAAAGGTAGGATTTAAAAGAATACATTTTTAAAAAACTATTTTTAAACACCATTCATTCTGAATAGGGATTTACAAAGAAGAGTATTTCCTCTGAATACGAAAGTTAATACTTTTCATCTTTACCTGAGGGAGAATAAGAGGCAAAGCAAAGTCCAGTGAAGTTTAGTAAAATTGGTCTCATGATTAAAAGTTATATTGTTAAATCTGAACCAGGTGTCTCCTTTTTGCTGTGCTCCTGCTTATTTGTTGTGGCCTGTCAGTGGCCTGTGCAGATTGTAGCTGATTCCGACAACGAGGAGGCTGGTGTGGTGCTGCGCCAGCAGCCTGTGCAGCTGGCGCTCGAGTCGGACAGTGAGGAGGCTGGAGAAGATGTGGTGCCAGAGGCAGGAATTCAGCTAGGGCCTTCAAAAACTCCAGAAGTTCCTTTAAGTGAAGAGGATGAAGAGGAGGAGCCTCTTCTCAATGCACAGGCGTGCAGAGCTGCCAAAAGGCAGGAGTGGCTCCTCAGGAGGAGGTCTTCTCGAGAGTAAGGCTTGGGGCTAATTGGCCACTCCCTTAGCCTATTTAAGGAGGAATGCCGCTTGCAGCAAGCTGTAGAGAACAACTTTAGTTCAATCTCCTTCGTGTCTGGATTCTCTACAAAATTTTTTCTGCCAACTCTAATAAGACTGTGATTACCTTATCTTAGGATTCTGGTAGGCTGTTACGACAGTTTATTAACAGCCTTTGGTTGATAAAGACTAAGTTATTTGAGTAAAATAAGCTTTGTATAGAGTTTGTGTGTGCTGCGTTCTTTGGAGTCCGTAGCTGGGGCAGAACATTATTAGAATAGCTTCTCTTCATTTAATATGACACTAAGAATGAAGGTTGATGGAGAGGTTGAACTGGATTTTATATAAAGTTCTTGTGATAATGTACTATATATGGTTTTAATTCTTGGTTTAGTGTATACTGTACTGTAAATTGCTTAGAGTCATCTGCTCCTGAGGTAATATAAAATCTTAGAAATAAACAAATAAATAATCCAATCCTGCCATCCACATAGTATATTTCCTGAAATATTCTTGCTCCATGCTCATCCTTATCTGAGCTGGCATAATATATGGTTCAGCTTAAAACAAAGCCAACTGTAAAAATGTCTTTTAGATATGTGTAAAATATTCCCATTCCTCACATTCAAAATGCTGATTTTGTACCCAAACCTGCTTCTAGTGGGAAATAAACCACCTCATTCATGTTGCTTTTGAGCTGAAAAGCAGTTGAGTTGAAAATACTCTGATTTGAGCTCAGAACACTTTCAAAATGTTAGAAACAGAATGCTTCTCATTAAAACAGCTCTTTTATACTTAGAAACATACTGAATGGTGCAATAGGGAATATCAAATCTGAAATGTTTTGCACACCCTTAGGAGTTTCTGTATATTCTTCCATTTTTTGAAAGAAAGGACTCACTTAATTCCCCCATTCCATGATAATTATGCCCTCAACTATCAATATACAGAATAAAAATAATTACTTATGGTGGAAACATTCCACATTCAGATATATAATTTCAAGGCATTTTTAACAAATATACAATAATAAAGTATGTCAGTATTTGATTTCTATATCTTAAGATCTTGTCCATTGAACCCTTTACTCTTCTGATCATCCAGGATGCAACTGGCTATAGTCTGAAGAACAGTAATATTCACATTTGTTTAAAGGTGAGCATATCTCTTTGCATGACTTGGGGTTTTGAGAAAGCAGATTACTAGACCATACCAAAAGCTCATTCAAGCAAATACAAAATATGTTCCAATAAAGATATGGCGTATGATTCCTCAACCCTCATACTCCATTCAGGCCTTCAAAAAGCACTTCAGATTTTGCCCCCACACCCTTTGACCTTGAATTAAATTATGCATAATTGTAGCCTGCTTTGGTAAGAAAGCCAGAAGAGAGACGCTTAGAGGCCAAAGTGGGACTGTTTGTAAGTAACGCAGGCTCTAAAATGCCAGGTCTGTAATCAAGATCAATAAAACATGGCTAAGCTTGGACAGAGGTGAAGAGCAGGTTCATTTAATGCAAATGTGGGATCTGCTTATTATTTTATTTTCTCATATTCTCATAATTGTTTCCTGGCAATGTGAGTTAACAGCTATAGTGATGTAAAAATAATGTCTAATACTACCAGAATTATTTGCTACATAAAAATAATCCAAGCAGGAACGCATGCTAATGAATTAATTATTGTATTATTGTATTATTATTGTATTAATCTCTGAAATAATGCCTTTGTTTACCAATAGTAGTTCAAAATCCTTTTTACATTTGAGAAGCAATTGTTGGAATTCCTCAAACATATTTAGTCATAAGACCACTAAAATGTCCTATGAAATCATTTCCATGAATTAGATATATATATATCTATGTCCAAACAGATATCAGGTTATATGAGTCTTCTAACTCTCTTGCTACATGTAATTAACTGCAATGTGCACCTCTTTAATTGATTGGGAATTAATTTAGAAAAAAGAGAAGCGTCACAAATTACATGACATATTATTTTCTTCTTTTACCGCACTATCCTTAAGAATTTTAATTCCAGTTCATTTGAGACTGGCATTAACGCCATTAAAAAGCAATGTAACTCTGATTTTTGAGCAATGTACATGAAATTAAAGTAGAATAAGAATGAAATACATTTGCCAAGGTGGATTGACATTCTGCCATTTTTACTGTTTTCAAGAATGTATAAGAAGCCATTCATTTCTAGTTCAAGTTGGTTTTGATACTTGATCTGTATTTATAGAGAGGAATTCAAGAGAGAAAAAGATAACAAATTACCTTTCTCAAATGTTAATGATATACCATTGATAATTGCTGAAAACCTACACCTATTTTCCTGGGAATAAGCCTGATCAAATCAGAGCAAATATACATAGAATTACACTGTAAATAACCATTTTTAAAATTGCAAACATGTATCAAGTTAATAGGGATAGTTGATTCAACCCATAGTGTTACAGGAGTATATTTATCTACTGATTAGTCTGGAATAGCCTATTTAATACATATGTTAATCCCTTATCTAATACTTAATCTATTACTGTGTAGTATATGATTTAGTGAGCCCTCTTTTAAGATCATTTTTTTTTGAGGTTAGGTTTATTTACACTAATTAAAAATGTCTTCGAAGAAATAGGCACTAAAGAGTCAGCATTGCAGGTACAAAGATAGCCAGGGAAATTATTGAAGCCTGGGAAACAGGCCCCTTGTCAGTTAACAGGAGTGCTGAATTACCATCAGTTTATCAATACTTAGAAGCCAAGGGCTTGGAAGTACAAGGAAAAAACAGCCAATCACCAGTCATCAACACACCAATCAGCCAGTAGGAAGGCACTACATAAACACGACTCACAGAACAGCCCAAAGCACATATTTCAGTAGAGAGAAATTTCCTGAAGATGGGTTCCAGCATGAGTCTGAAAGCTTAGAAAAGTAAATCTCTGGTCCCGTTGACCAACCCAAATTCGATCTTGCATCATTATCCTGGGACACATATCTACCTTCATTGTCAACACTGTCTGAGCAAAGGTGGAAGAATAAATGCACAGTTGTAGAGGGAAATCTCATGTGCAGGGCATAACTTTTCCTTGTTTTGAAGCTATTTTGGGGATTAAAGAAATAAGATATTGCATCTTGCCTCTTTGTTAATACAAACTAGTTATGGTCATAATTTCAGCCAGTGCCAGCTGACACAAGCAGCTTTAAGAGATGCCTTTTTTTTTTTTTTTGCTCACAACTTTTGTTTTGCTGCAACAGATTAGTAGAACTATAAGGGTTTAATCTGTACCTTGCCCAGTCCTGGAGTATCTTTCACCTTGCTCACTGCCCTTAATAAACAAGGTGGAGCAGGTGGAGGTGAGGTCTGCAAGATCATGCTGAATTTTGTAGCAAATAGATGAGATTCAGAAACGGAGGATGCAGAGGGTCTGTGCTTCTTCTTTTTGGATGATAGATTCAACTTCTGAGCAGCTCTGTAGAGGGAAAAAAAGGGAAATGAAGATGCTATCAAATAATTAATGAAATCTCCACCATGTTGCCAAGTGATGTCAGCAACAAAACTGCCTGTAAAACTGACTTTTTCGTGTTTATTGCATGAATCATTCTTAATAAAAACAGGCAAGAATTTTTTTTAAATGGTTAAATTTATACAAGGCACTTTTTATCATATGTTCTTCAGGTAAAAATATAGGCCTGGTTGTAGCCAATCAAAAAATTAATACAGCATATAAATATAAATTAATATTAAACAATCTGTTTCATAATGGATATTTGGTTCACAAAATATTTTTGTCTTGGGTGTCCTGTGTATACGTGTGAAATATTTGGATATAAGGAATAATTGTGATTATGTTAATTTTTATTAAGTGGCCCAAGGGAAATCAACAAACTTATAAAGAACTTACACCAAGATATTTTGAACTTAAACCAACATACAGTCTGTTTCCTGTCATGCAGGAGGAGAGAGAAAAAGAGAGATATAGAGATATATGCATGTAGCTGAGAATCAAACATACAAGTAACAACTCAGAAAGTTAAATAAACTGCACTTTGATTTAAGTACTGGGAACTAGAATTTCCTATGCTTTCAATACCTAAACAGACATTTCCTGTCTTCAAATTTAGGACATTGCTACAATCCAACTTCCAAATATACTGTATGGCTACAATTTTTAATTTGCTGTGTCTAGCATATGAGAATGGCTTTAACACTGAAAAATGTTTTTCTCCTTCAATGCTGCCATTGTAGTCACACTTTATATGTGCACAAAAAGTAGATGAAGTTATAAGTTCCTTAGATATCTACATGGTTGGACAGACTGGAACTCTGAACTCTTTTTAAGAGTCTGGTGTACTTTTATTTTTTATATATTTTAAAATTCCAGAAATTTGACTTGCCATTATACAATTAATGTGTGGGGACAAGTATAGACCATTACTACATGAATGTCTCCAAACATAGTCTTCTCTTTAGCAGCTGAAAAAAATGTTTTGCGATGATCTCTCTAGGTTACCATTAACTGCTCCCCTTCTACATTCTCCAGTCTAGTTGGAAGATCATATTGAATCTTAGACCTTGATTGGTTCAAACTTAATATGCATTTAATGGAGCTCCTTGTAATTAGATAGATTCATTTAATAGATATTAAATTAACTCATGGGGATGCCAATGAGGCCAAGAAAGAACAGCTTGTCAAAAGTAAAGGATCAAAGATTTGCAAATATGAGAATGAAGTCAGATGCTGAGAGAAATGTTACTTAGTGATTAAAAAAGGACAATGACTTCAATGGATCTCGCCTCAATTTAGCAAAGAAACTGATCAGAGAATTAGAATAAGGTACTGAAGGCATGGTGGTCAAAGATACTAGGTGTACAGCAAAAGAATAGACAATCTGCTCACAGGTGTCTTGCTCTGAAAAACCACTTGCCACCAAAATAGAATTTGGGTGGAATGGGTTTGTAAGACTAGGAACTGAATTTAGTGTGCATTTAGATGTTATCTCATGTTGTTTTTGCTGTAGTAGAGTCATCTGTTGGTACTTTCTCAAGTAACCATTCCTGCCTTACTCTGAGGAATCTTCTCACAGACAGATGCATTAAGTCTGGTCTTTCTTATGACAGCCTCAAATGAGTATCTCAGTTTGCTTCATCAGAAAGCCTTCCTCAGACTAGATAATGCTAGCCCATGCAATACAAGCTGGACACCAGAAATCATCTGCTATCTGGTATAAGGGGTGACTTTACAACCAGACTATTTATGAAATCTGGGTTTGAAAATGAATCAGCTAAGAACTTGACTATTTCTTGGCAACTGCCCATGCTTTCTTTAAACAGCTTTGCTTACAGCTTTGTTTCCTGATTGCTTATTTGTACCCTATGACTATCATTAAGTGTTGTACCTTATGATTCTTGATGAACGTATCTTTTCTTTTATGTACACTGAGAGCATATGCACCAAGACAAATTCCTTGTGTGTCCAATCACACTTGGCCAATAAAAAAATTCTATTCTATTCTATTCTTACCCTGGGGCTAGGGAATTTGGTGAAGGCCACAAGAGTACATTTCTTGATGTCATTCCCTGGACTATAAATTATCTTTAATCCTTGTCTATCTTCCTCCCTCCAAATTGTTATTCAATTGTCCATTTTTCAAATGTGTGGTTTTCATTAATGTTTACCAAAAATAAATGTTCTGTATAAAAGATAAAGATATAGCTCTCCTAAGTATACTCTGAAAGCCTTTGCGGCATATTTTTAAGCTTTTGAATCAATTATTTTTTAAGAATGGCAACATCTTAATTTATGCCAATGTATACTTCCAAGCAGTGGTGGGTTTCAAAATTATTTACTACCAGTTCTGTGGGTATGGCTCAGTAGGCAGGGCATGGTGGGCATGGCTTAGTGGGCGTGGCAGGGGAAGGATACTGTAAAATCTCCATTCCCTCCCCACTCCAGGGGAAGGTTACTGCAAAATCCCCATTTCCACCCGATCAGCTGCAACTCAGGAGGCAGAGAATAGATGGGGGCAGGGCCAGTCAGAATTTTTACTACCGGTTCTTCGAATTACTCAAAATTTCCGCTACTGGTTTTCCAGAACTGGTCAGAACCTGCTGAAACTCACCTCTGCTTCCAAAGCAGATTCTTTGTCATATCTACAGTTTATACCTAAATTATGTCTGTTATTACACTTGGTTAGATGCTTCTACTGTTCTTTCTCTGTTGTTTCTTTTCCCAAATATTCTGACACTTTGCTATTTTGCTACTTTAATTAGTATTTAATTTTTTAAAAATATGTATTGAACCAAAAGATCCATTGCTGACATTTTTTCTTAAAGAATAAGAAACACTGTTGGAAGATATATGACCTTTTCAAAACCTTAGAGTGATATGCCATTTTGATAGTACTAACCTTTGGAATGGCATTAAAACAGAATAACCTGATTTCATGTTGGCCAACAATTGAAAAATGAATGTAAAATACACATACTACATTTTCTCTCTCTTTTTCTATTAGAAGTGAAAAACGAAGGAATGTGGATATAGTATGATAGTTACAAGCTCCTCTCTTATCTATGGAAAAAGGCCCAAGAAAGTTTTCTTTCCAAATGCATCAAAATAAGACAATTTAGAAAAAGTAATTGATGTTCACAAGATACTGCTTAATTTATATGTATAAATGTGATTATCACAATGGTGCTAATTCAAAGTGGACCTTTCAAACCATCAGACATTCAGGAAATTTATTTCACAGCATTGTATTATCTCCTTAAAGAGTTTATACAGTGACTTATGTACAAAAACCTATGAAAAATCTGTACAGATTGTTTCCCCAAATGAAGTTAAGATATAAGATGTTCATCAACCCAGCTATTAATAGCAATGCAAATCTCCATTGTAACAGTTCCTTGAGATACATTTTGGCCCTCCCAAAATTGAAGGAGCAAAACCACAACAGTGATTGTTAAAAGTAATTTGAAATAAAACGCTGTTAGAAATAAAATGTTAACATTGACATAAAACTGCTAGAGGAGGTTGTCTGTCAGTTTGTGGTAGGTATTGTCAATATGCTGACTATACTCAAATGAATATTATCATGCCAAATTGGGGATGTAATAAAAGTTCTGACCTGGAATCTGGAGGGCTTATATGGATGAAATTAATGAGTTAAATCTGTGTTAGATGGTACTACTATTCTTCAGTAAATGACCTGCCTCAATTCTGGTTCCAATACTGACTTTCCACATAATCACACATCTTCTAAAAGAATATATTAATATTTTGGGATCCTGGTGGAATCTTAGTTTATGCTAGAGGAGCAAGGGGAAGCTGTGGCCAGGGTGGTCTTTGTCCAGCTTCAGATGATAATACCAATAAAGGAGAATATTTATAGCTTAGGGTTGAAATGAAAGGTCCTTGGTGCTCTTTGAGCTAGGTTGCTTTCTTGCAGATGTTTCATTCCCCAATGAAATGTTTTCATCTGCAAGAAATCAACCAAGTTCAAAAAACACCCAGGATCCCCTTATTTCAGCT
The DNA here is from genome assembly GCA_012654045.1 of Ptyas mucosa. Taxonomy (NCBI): domain Eukaryota; kingdom Metazoa; phylum Chordata; class Lepidosauria; order Squamata; family Colubridae; genus Ptyas; species Ptyas mucosa. The sequence continues at coordinate 26,904,488 of WNWU01000005.1, read as the reverse complement.
CATGGTCCTGACAACAGTGAAACATGCTCTCTTGTAACTAGATTATTGCAACACATTCTTCCTAAAGCTGCCTTTAGATTTTGGCAGTGGTTTGATCTCCAAGCTTGTTTCAATTTAGTTTCTGAACGTTTCGTTACCAGGCTAGGTAACATAATCAGCAGGATTTTCTTGTCCTATTTTCCTTGGCTTATAAATGTCTTGTGTCTTCTGCCTTTAGATTATCCAGAAGTTATGACTAGTCCAAAATCTGGCAACCCTTCAGCTAACTAAAGATAGATTTAGACAGGGATTTATCCAATGCTATGGACACTACATTAGTTACTATTTTCATTAAAGATACTATTCAAAATGCTTATGAAACCATGGTTTGGTTTCCTGATACTCATAGAATCATATTTTCCAGCAAGATTTGTCCCAGACTATCCTTTATTTGAACAGGGACTCCTGAGGGGTCAGGAGCTAGACAGCCTGGTGGCTTCTCCAATTCTGGGGAACACTCTGATCTTTGGGATCCTTGCTTTTTAGGAAGGCACTTAAGGGCTTATTATTCCTTAAGGGTGTTTGGAATTCGATCACCTAGAAAAATGGCTAAAACATTCAATTCTGGATATTCAGTTCTTCTATAATAGAAATCTATAATTTATTCATCAACTACTTACTTCTCAAGAGTTCTTTAAAAACCAAAATGGAAATTTCCATAGGTTTAAAGTAGAATTTTAGAGGTATGTAGGAAAATTCTACACATGCACAGAGTATAGGTCTTACCAGGCTTAGCAGTAAATTCATTATAATACACAGCTAGGTGTGTCATTCATGTATTATTACCAAAAGAGAACAATGCTATGATTCTTGATATAGAGGAACAATTAAAAAATTAATCAAAGTAATAATTTACCGAACTCTTGAGTTGACACTTCTGACAAAAAAACACCTTTAGGGTATGTTTTGGTTTTGTGGCGAGGCTGACTCAAATATACAACATATGCAGTTATAGTTAAAGGAGCTCTTTTCCAAGATTGCTAGTTAATTCAGTGTAATACTATGCATGACTACTCAGAGTTAAGTGCTGCTATGAATTCAGTAGAATTTACTTCCTATAAAATATATTTATGCTGCAATTTTAGCCCAGCCAATCAAAAGAAAGAAAATTAAGAGTTTATGCATAGTGAAGATCCCACTGAGTGAGATTAATCACACCTGAATTCCTCAATTTAATTTCAGAATGTAACTTTCTTCAAATGGCAAACTATTTGCAGCTCAGTGATCCAAGACACAACTGAATATAATTTTAGTTTCTGCTTGCATCTGTGTCTTTGTCTATATGTTTATATTCCTACACATATCTCTATGAACTTGCCTCTTCAAAACTAAATAAATCCTTGGTGCTTGCTGTTCTACTTTTAATCATAAACTCAATTTCATTAAAATAATACAGCTATTCAAGTTATACTTTTTGGGAACTATTTCAATATATTCCTTGGGTGATTTAAGCCACTCTTTTATAATACCTGTTAACTAAACTCAACTGGAAGTATTATAGTCATAAAGCAAATCACTGTAATACCTTTATATACAATTATTACACACAGTCAGGACCAATTCATAATTTAATACAAAATTTGCCCTGGCACTGCAAATTTTGGAAACCCTTTGTTAAATAGCTAATTAAATCAGTGGGGATTTTTCTCTAATCGGAGACACTGATTTATCTTGCAGTCCAATCAGCATAGTTTCAATGAAGTATTCTCTCCATCCTCCCAGCCTTAAGTCATTTAAAAAAAAGGGGGGGGGGACGACGATGGAGTTTTTTCTGTGACCAAAGGGGGCGTAGTTTTGCATGCTGCCTGCATCCAGCAGATGGGGCTTTGCTTGTTTGCATGGACCGGTTTCTGGCATACCGTGGACCGGTGCCAGAACATGGATTGGGGGTTGGGGACCCCTGCTATATGACAGTGTGGTATAATGGTTAAGGCAATTCTCCTGAAATTGCTAGACTACTCCTTTCCTTTTCACAATTGTGCAATGGGCTATTATAACCTGATTTTTAAAAGCCAAGAAAGCCTATTGTTATTCCATTGGTTTTATGGAGTTACAGGATTTGCATTCTTCTAATATCACCAGTGAGAAAACCTGATATACTTCTAGTCATTTAAATATTTCTTTGTCTCTGAGAAAATCAACTTATGTTGACAGAAAAACTGTATGTAATTGTACTGAGCCACCACAGCCACAAATCTTGTCATTTTGTGAGAGTTGAAACACTTTAGAAGCAGGCAGCTTTTTCATTAATTTGCATACATTATCATTCAAGACCACCACAGCAAGTGGCCTTCTGTATTTAATTACAATTTAAAACTCAATCCAACATTTTATGAGTAGCTTAATATAATTATCGAAGTTATGGACCTACCACATTCTAGTTACTAATGTTCCTTAACTATAATGTGTAGCAATTACTGCAGCATTTACAAATTGGCCTGTTCTGATTTTAACACATTCTTTTGATACCAAATATTGAAATGCATTTTATTTAGCCTTAAAACAACTAACGATAGAGGTTTGAAAATATGGTTTAAAAAAAATAAATATTTGGGACTCTGGTAGAATCTTGTGTTTTAAAAACTGTCTGTGTTCTCTTTGGATAACTGAGAGCTTTTCTACACTCCCCCCTCCCAAAATCAACTGCAGCTCTTCTCAATTTGTAAAATTTCTGCTTTGTGGTTTGCAGATCTGGGATTCCATGGGGATGTTTTCCCATTCAAACTTTTTTGAGATCATTCCATTACGTGAAGGCAGAACTCTGTAGAAAGGTTCATCGGTGATCTTAGCCAGCAAATCAATTCCTAAAACTTCTGACAAGTTTCATGGTCCTGTAAAAAACTGTCTAGCTTGATTTTCCCAATTTATGCAACCCCTTTCCCCAACCAAACTTCTGGATTTAAATGAACTAGTATTCTCTCTGAAAAATAAATGCTTTGGCTTATTTTAGTTGTTTACTTTCTCGATTTCCGGAACAATGTTTACATCTCTCTCGCTAGACTGAGTGAAAAAAACTGAAGCTCAGCAGAGCAGAGGAGGCATGGTCAACAAAAGAAGAAAAAAATTACACTCAGTCTCTGGCAAATGGATGAGAGATAACCCATGCTTGGATTCTCCAAGCAGCGTGCTGGAGAACAGGACAATTCTTACACATTTCCTACACTAGGAAAAGATTATTGTGGCTCTAAAGTTAAGAGATGGGCTCCAATTCATTAGTGTCAATATTGTGTGTCAATCTTAAAACTTCTTAATTCCATAGTTCTTTACATACTTACAATGATTTTTGTTCTTTTCATTTAGACAAATTTTCCATTTTCTGATCCAACCTCTTTCAAATAGTTTAACCACCTGTTGCTAATCACATATGTACAGATAATTCTCGATTTATTACCATAATTGCACCCAGAATTTGGTTATAAGTCATGCTGGTCATTAAGTGGATCACCATGTCACCCAATTTTACAACCTTTTTTGCAACACTTGTTAAATGAATGCAATGATTGCTAAACAAACATGCTAGTTGTTAGGAAAACAGTTGGCATTTTAGCCAGAAATTGGAAATAACTATGTTTTCGGCAAAAAAAATTGTAAATTGTGTTCATGCCACCCTGTGATGCTGCAAATGGCCATAAATGTAGGCTGGTTGCCAAACACTCAAAATGCAACTACGTCAGTATGGATAGGGGGGCGGCCATCGGAACTTTGAGACTGGGTTTTGAGTAGCTCTGGGGAGGGCCACCATAACTTTGAATGGTTGCTAAGAAACAAATTGTAAATTAAGGACTAATTGTAGTCTCTTGGAACTGATATTACTTTTTTCCTGATTTGCACATGCCAACTGTACTTTTTTTATTAGAGGTTAAATAATGTAGGAATAGTTCAATGTTTCAGGCATGGGAGAGCATGGCCTGACATTCTTATCATATAAGTGTCATGGAGGAGTTGACAATTAAACACAGTAAATACAGCCATTCTCAAAACACACATTTACCAGCAAAATTTTTAGAGAAGCAGCGCCTTGTCTGGCTTGCTTTAATCTTTTTCTAGGCAACTAGGCCAGCTTCCAAAGAAATCCTGAGCTGCAGCTATCCACTAATTTTATTCTCTAAAAATAAATATGAGAACTACATAGGGCTAAGAGGTTTGTTTTTTTTAAATGAAGATAAGGCTTGAGAATAATGCTTTGCTTTGCAATTTATCAGTTTTCCCTTAATTATTATTATTAGTATTTCATTAAGATAATATAAAAATAACACACGACAGAAAGTCTGAAGTGTGCTAAGGGAAATGTCTGCAGCTTGTTGCACAGATCTCACCTCTTGACACTTCCTTTCCAATTTCCCCTCCACAGCTGCCTCTATTTTCAAGACATTTTCTCATCAGAAATCAAATGGGATTCTGTTGAACATATTCATATAGCACTGCCCATGATTTGTTTCTGTAAGGAGGAAGGGCAGAGAGGCAGAGCATGGAGCGCAATGGCACTTAGTGTAGCATGTTCCCCCACAGCACACATGCACATGTTCCCGCAAGCTTTTGCTTAGTGCTACCTTCTATGACAGGAATACAGCACAGCAGCTCTGCAAAAGACTGGATAGTTTTGGCAATACAGGCAGTCCTTGCTGAACATGCACACATTCAGTGACCCTTCAAAGTTACAACATGCTGAACAAGGGGGAACTTATAGCAGTGCCTCACAATTGTAGCCAGTACAGCATCCCTTTGTCACATGATTGTGATTCAGGTACGTAGGGGCTGGCTTGCAACTATCACACTGCAGCATCCTGAAGTCATGTCATCACCATTTGAGAACTTCAGTGTCTGCTTCCAATAAGCAAAGTCAGCAGGAGGTTGCAAATAGCAATCACGTGATCACATAATGTTTCAACCACACAATCATGCCTAATGATGGCAACTAGGACTGCTGGAACTGCGGTCATAAGTCGGTGGGGGTCATGTGATGTGCCTTATGATGCATCATTTAGAGACAGAGTTCCTGTTCCCAATTATCATCGGTAAGTGAAGGGTTCCTGTACCTACTTTGGGTAATTTGTCAAGAAATTGGTACCCTATTTTAGATCAAGGTCAAACATTTGCCATCTTCCTTGGACACTCTTTTGAGGGAAATGTATGCTTAAAATCTAAAAAGATATTTCCTTGACTCCTTTTACAAGGTAATGTAACTTGTCTAACCAGCAGTCCATTTCTGTGTTTCTCTCTAGATAGCACCTAAGAGACTTACTGTATATATTGTTACAATACAAACTAATTTCTGCTGGATATTCTGTAATGTTCTATTTTGTATGGAATAGAACCAACATTGTTGATTAAAAAAAAAAGAGGGCAAGTGAGCAATAACCTGATTTGCTCAGCAAAATTAAATCACTCTTTCCGTTTATCTTTTTTTTAAAAAAAGAACTCTCTTATTCTAACTGTATTGATCTGTCCCAGAATTATCTTTCTGGCTGGTTTTATCAGTTTAGAGCTTCTGGGACCTGAAAGAAAGATATGTAAAACTCCTGAGAGGCAACCAGATTTTTTCCCCCTCTTCTTTGCCTATCCTCTCACCTTGACACCATTTCAACATTCAGCACATTTGCTGATTTCAATCAGTGCTTTTTCAAAAGAATCTCTGAAAATAGCAACGTACTTAACTTTTGTTCATGAAGAAAAATGGCTCTGAAGACGACTTCAAAAACAGGGCCTCATAGCAGACTAATCATTTTACCTATAATAACAAATGTAATGGCTTTGTGAAGGTTGAATTTTAAAAAATTACTAGCTATTCATAAATGGCAAAGGACAGATCTGAAGAGATAGCTACTTGCTATTCAGTTTACTTTAATGTGGTCATTCTGCCTTATTTCATATTGTCATTATAGTGCAAAAGTACCAAGCAATCTGATTGATGTGCTATCTTTAAAATGAAATAAGAATAAAAATGGCAAGATTTGTGGAATTTAAGACACATAATAATGCCTCAAATAAGCAATGTTTTCACCATCTGTCTAGATCAGGGGTGTCAAACTCGATTTCATTGAAATCCGCATCAGGATAGTGACTTTGGGGGCGCAAGGGGTGTGACTAAGGTGGGGATGGCCAGCTTGACATCACTTGTGTTGGGTGCACCTGTGGCGGCCCGAGCGCTCTGCCAGTGAAAACGGAGATTGGGAGGGCCGCGCGCAGCCCTCTTGAGCTCCCTTTTTGCTGGCAGAAGCACCACGGGCTGGTCCTTCGCTGTTTCCAGGGCAGCCTTGTGGGCCATATCTAGGTACCCCACGGGCCAGATTCAAACCAATGTTTCTCAGCTTCAGCAACTTTAATATATGTGAATTTCAGCTCCCAGAATTCCCCAGCTAGAATATGAAAATCCACACATCTTAAAATTGCTGAGGTAAAGAACAGTGATCTAGACAGATTAGCTGAGTTTAGCTATTGCCTATCCATTATATACTCTGCTAAAAGAGGACATGTTCAGTTGCACAGGGCTTAAGGTACCATTTAACATCATGCAAATAAGCATCCATTTGCATGCCCAGATTCCTTCAATGTCTGTTTCCCAATGGGCCTTTCTTGGTCCACCAACATCTATTTTGTCATGCACCCCAATCCTCTGTAAAATGCCTGAGACGCATGCATTAACCTGAGTAGTTCAACCCTTTTTATGTTCACTTTTAACAACACCCCAAGTTTTAGGCACAGGTCTTTCTTTACAGGAAACTTGCATATAGATTGAAAGCAATTGATTCGTGTCAGGTAGATATGCCATATGACCTAGACAGCTAAATGAGGCTCAGAGTTGCTGATGTTCGTCCAGCATGCTTTTGTCTCGTTTCTAGTATAGTGCATTGCATGAGAAAATACAGAAGTGAGGAAAGCACAAAAGAAAGAGCAATTGTGATTAGGTGGTAAGTAAATGGCTGATATGCTCTGGTATTTTCAGAAAACATGGGGAAGAAGAGATGAGCAAACTTCAAAGGGCATTGGCAATGGCAGCTTGGATAAATACACAAAAGACGTGGCATATGGTCAAGGGAGACAGAAGGAGTGGTATTAATAGGCAAGAAAAAGATGTCTGAAGATGTATCTGTTTCCTAAAAACAAGGCAAGGAAAGGGAGCAGTATTTGCAAGCATGTGGTCAGAGATGTCCAGAAACCAAGAAACTCATCTGGGGTTCAAAGAAGAGGCACATGCAACACATGACAGAAATCATTAAATAATGAGAAGGCTGGTCAATTACCAATTAACCAATAACATATGAAAGTCAGAATAATAGAGTGCTTTTATTTTGGAACTATTAATTATATTTTATATATTGCTACCGTGTAAACTCGATAATAAATATTTTTATATTTACCAGGTATCAAAATGTTTACAAGTCTGAACTGTATATCTTGTATGATCTGATTCTACGATACAGTTCTTGTTTCTTTTCTTTCTTTTTTTCCTTAATGAGGGCTTAATGCTGTAATGGGTACAGACCCCAAATGAGACAAAATTATCTTAAGGGTTTTGTATAATATAATCCAATTGTGAAGGCTGTGCTCTTGTCCCAAAGTACTGTGTGCTGTAAAGGGGATCTTGATAATAATATAAAATAGACTTAAGAGTCTGGTAATAAAAGGTACAATGGACACAGCATGCCAAGTGTCAAACAAGCCCCAGACCTGAAAATTTACAGAAAAGCAAAACTAAAAGAGATATTACTTAGCATATAAGTATCCTCAAAGCCACACATAATATAAACTGAAACCGCAAGCAACTTGTTCTATTTTTCATTATGTTGATGCCCAGATATTTTAAGTGCATCGTGGAGACAAACCCTCTCTATTTTAAGCCATCCTATGACACTGAAAGCCAGTCAAATTATTAACTGCAGACTGTCAGATTGTCTTATAAAAGTAGCATGTATTGGGCT
>WNWU01000005.1:26877340-26896520 GCA_012654045.1 Ptyas mucosa | reverse complement strand
AACTACCGGTTCCTCCCAACTGGTATTTCCAACGATCAGCTGTGCAGCGGGGTTTAGCTTTGCTAGAAAGCAGGAAATCCTCCTTTCTAGGGAAGCTAAATCACACGCCACAGCTGATCCCCCCCTCGCTTCTAAATACCTTCCCAAGCCTCCTTTTGGTGCAAACTGAGCATGCACACACTCATGCATAGCACATGTTCGGTGCGCACTGTGCACACAACGCGTGTTTGGCACGGCACATGCATGCGCGGCCAGCAAACCAGTAACAACAGGCAAACTGGTTGGGATTTCACCCCTGGTCAGTTGGTTCCTATCAGGATATTTGCATGGCAAGTAATGATGGGGACTCCATCCCTCTAGGACAGATGCCGTATGTGATCACTTTATTCTTCTAATATCTCCTACCTTCTTATCTTCTGGCTTTTGTTTGCTATTATTTAAAAGTCTAAAGAACCTTAGCCCCTGAAAAAAGCTTGAAGAAAATAAAGCATTATAATTTTACTCACATTACTGGTATTAAATGCTTCTTTGGACAACATATAAAAATAATGGTATGGCACTTTAAGATCTTGATATTTTTACACATGTTACAACAAAGTGTGTAAAAATAAAGTTAAATTCTGTTGTATATTAAGGATTTTTTTCTTTTTTTTAATGAACATCTGGGATGAATGTAAGCCGCCTGTTCATTGCTTAAACAAAGAGCTGGCACAAGGAGAAAGGAAACGATCTGCTTTCATTTAGAACATTATTTCTTCCTTGGAGTTGAAGTATTAAATATTGTGCTTTTGTTGACAGGGAACAGTGGGATAGGTCGGTTTTATTTTTAAAAGATCAGAAAGGATTACTCTTGTCCAAAAATACAAAATGTTCCTCTATATTTGGAAGCAGTCTAAAATAAGGTTAGAAATAAACAGAAAAGAATGACACAGGGTCCAATCTTCAATTCAAATGCAAACATTATCCTGTTTGCTCATTTTCTTCCTCCTTCATATAATATTGTGAGCTCGTAAATTCTAATCTAGAGGGACCTTCAAAAAATCCTCTGAACTATTGAGGGTATATAGCTTCATGGCAGAATAACATCGTTTGCTATTTCCACATATAATAATATATAAACAAAAACGTGCTAGGTAAATCAGTGGGGTTTTTTTAATCTGCAAATCTCTTCATTGCTATAAAATTTGCAGATTACCTAAAACCCTTCTGCTGTTCTTTCTATAAAATTAGGCCATGACTCTGATTTCCATTTTGATCGAATTTTAGAAAATAAATGGTAATCTTACACCATTCACAATCATAATTAGGACAAAGGACATGTGAAATTAAGATGTTTGCTTCCACCATTTTTTATTCTACTTAAGACTATCTTGAAAAAAATAAAATGCTGTGCTGTGCTATTTGTACACAGGGGCATATAGGAAAGAGTTGGGTTACTAAAGAATGTGGGAGATACATGGATGCAAGTCTTCATTTGCAAATAAGAGAGCCAAAACATCCAATTCAGCAGATATAATTAAACTATTAAATTAACAGACCAGAAACCAAGATAAGCACAGCAAAAAAATAATAATTGTCCAATATAAATATAAAGGCCACCAAAACAGGATCATAATTGGAATAATTCAACAGAAAATAAACAAAGTATAAACTAAAACAAGGTTGGACAGCACGTGCCCCTCCAGATATTGTTGACTCTAGTTTCCATCAGCTGCAATGAGTATGCCAATAGTGAATAATCAGAGAAAATACAACAGCATCTGAAAAACCACATATTGTTCATTTCAGAACTAAAGAATGCCCTGTGTATTGACTACAATGCAAATAAAGCAAAAGACTTCAAGGAAAGGAAATTTTGAGCTCTTATTCTCAATGAGATGACTGACATAATGTATACTACCAAGAAGGTATTCCTCTCTCTGAGATATGATTCTCTGCATCAGTCAATGTTTACTTCTTCGTATAAAGCCACCAATAGACCCAACCATCCTGTTCTTGGAAACATGATTGTAACTTTAGAGAGCCCTGGATGAAACAGAACCTCTAAATCGTTTCTAGTTGGATTTTAAACCAGGACATAGCATGGAAACAGCATTGGCTATGTTTGAGAATGACTTTTAGCAGAATCTAGAAGGGAGTAGCCAGATTTTCCTAGTTCTTCTTGATGTCTCTGCAGTTTTCATGATGGGAGAAAGTAGGGTTTTATGGATTTCATATTTTCGTAATTTTTAATGTTGTAAGCTGCCCTGAGTTTATGTGTGTGAATTAGATAAATAAATAAATAAATAAATTTCTGGGCTGACCATGAGATTAGGAGTGGTATTACATGGTGTTTCTTTTTTTGTAGGTTGATTCCAGTCACTGTTGGGATGGGGAGAGTCAAGACTTCAATCCAATACTTATGGTGGGTCTTGGAGCTCAACACTCTCATTCCTCTCAGTTAATATCTGTTTGAAAGTACTGAGTGCAATCATTTGCTAGCAAGTATAGGGCCCAAAACGATCAGTATGCAGGTGATACATGCATAGAATTTCTGAACCCTGGGTTGGGCAAGCAATACTGTCAAGACCAAAATGGAATGATTGGCTCTTCCAGTATGAGGGATCTATTAACTTTATTTCTGGATGTGTTGCACTTCTCCAAATGGAACAGGTGTAAACTTTGGGGGTCCCCCCTAGAGCAGGTACCAGATGTAGCTAGGAGGTCCTTTGCCTCGATTTATCTGCACTCTTTTCTGGACCAGGACATCCTTCTTGCAATCACTCATTCCTGAAAATGAAGACACTGCAAAATGGAATAACATGAAGGAAATAACTATTTTTTAGGTTATTTAAGTTCAGAACAAGAGTACTGAACTATGGAATAACATGCTTCAATATGAACTTTAGGCGTAAACAAGTCTCTAATTCTAGAATTCAATTTTTATTTGGGGAGGGGGAAGATAAGTATCCATTCTACCCAAGTCATTTCACGGTTTTAGAATCAGGGAACTGTTTAATTCTATTGACTCAGGTGGGTATTTCCTATCAGTGAGGGCTCTTCACACAGATGATCAAAGCAAATCTTTCTGAAGGCCTTTGTACCCAGATTCCCATCCTTTATGTTGACTGAGCTTGTCAAACTTACACATAGGTGTGAAGACCTACATAATAAATACTTAGGCATATAAGCTTTTCTTATTTCTTAGGAGTTAGCAACACTTTGGAACTTCTTATGTGCTAATTTAAATGTACATTTTTTATTTATTGCTGAATTTCTTTTTAAAAAACTGTAAAATATATATATATATACACATAGCTATGTTACATCATTTATTGCTGGTGCTTTACATAAGGGTGCCTTTGGGCATTCTGCTGCAAAATAAATGTCTAACTGCTTCTATCATATTGTTTATTTATCCCTCCAACCTTAGGAGCCCCTGGCATGATAAAGAGGATTAGTTTATTTTATCTGCAAAACAACTCCGTGGCAAAAGTTAAATTACAATCAGCAAGCACAACTACACAATACGTTTTCTGGTTGAGGTGCAATTTCTTTCTTTTCACCATACTATGCTAGTTGATAACTATTGGAATTATAGTTGAATACCTGTGGAAGGCACCAGATTCTTTTTTTCAGACGTTTGTGCCCATAGCTGGAAAGCAAAACTGTCAACATATCCTCGACTTATGACCATAACTGAGCCTCAAATTTCTGTGGCCAAGTGAAATATTTAAGTGAATTTTTGTCCCATTTTACAACCTTTCTTGCCACAATTGTTAAGTGAATCACTGCAGTGATTAAGTTAGCAAAACGGTTGTTCAGTGAATCTGGCTTCCCCTTTGACTTTGCTTGTCAGAACATTGCAAAAAGGGGGTCACATGACCACAGGACACTGCAACTGTCATAAATATGAATCGGTTGCCATCATCTGAATTTTGATCATGTGACCACAGGGATGCTGCAATGGTATGAAAAATGGTCATAAATCCCTTGTTTTGGTGCCATTTTAACTTTGGTCACTAAACAAACTGCTGTAAGTCAAGTATTACCTGTAATGGCTCTGCTTCCTCCATAGTTACATCCTGCACATATTGGTTGAAATGTGTCAATGATACTCTTTTTTATATAGTATATCCAAGACTATCCTACAAATAGAGCTATTATGTAAATCTTCCATGGGGAAAGGGACACATATCATGTTCACACTCATGCATGCACAAAGCGCAGTAGAAACTACAAACATTTTTTTGTCTTTTTTCACTTTTGCATTTCTAATTGGCCAACTCATTTACACTGATTTTGAAGATTAACGATCCACAAGATCAATCATATCATAAATGAGCTTTTATTTTTCAGGAATGCAGTGCCTTTGGGTGAAAAAGTAGCTCCATTTAGAAGCACATACGTTCCTTTATAAAATAATCATTTCAGGTCAATACACAAAAAGTTTTACGGTTATGCTAAATTGAGGAATGTGTATAAACCAGCTATATATTTAAACAACACTGCCATTTTATAATTTTCCCCCAACATACTGTGATCTTGTTGTAAAGTAAAACCATACATAAACATATAACCTTGAGCCAAGCTGAAAGCTAGACATATGTTAACTTTTCTTGAAATTACACAGAGGTTTCTTTACGTTTTCAAGTAGCCATTGGTTTGTGCCCACTAATTGCATGGAGAAAGTTGGCTGAATGAATTGCCTTCTTAACAAAACACTATTTCTTTTACCAGCCTTGTCAACAGTACTCAGAAGACATGGTAATTGTGTGTCTGGAGTGTTAAAAATGTTACAGCTGCACTTTAGCAACTGTGTTAGCCTGTTAGTTAGTTATAACTGGAAGAAAGTTGGCAAAGCAAATGATTATCATTAACATCTTACAGGTTTTCTTCTAATTCTTTAATAAGAATTGCAAGAGCAACTATTTTACACTAGATTCATCAATGTCTTGAATCTGGTATTTTCTACTCCAAGAATAACGTTCATGTCCTGTTTTCATTCTGAATTTTTATTTTGCATCCTGAAAGTCAAAGGATACCACTTACATTTGTAATGAACAGGTAGAAATAATTATTCATTTCTTCGATGTAATTTATTTTCTCATCTACAGATACAATTTCTTGTTACTCAAATATTTCTAGAAATTTGAACAAAAATTCTGCAACCCAAACATCTATTTTATCTGTCTAACTTGACAAAGGATAACAATTGCTGGGATGTCCTCGCTGCCAATTTCTCTTGTTCCAATCTACAACTCTCCAGAATAAAAGATGGAGATGCTGAGGGCTGATTCAAACTTTTGTTTTAGCAATTATTTTAGCAGATCCAACCTCCAACCACAACATATTTAAATGTAAATATGAACCAGAAGACGGGTAGATCCATTATACATTTCCAGATAGTTCAACAAGGAAAACACTAGAGATATAATCACATGAACTTTTGTCTGTCTCCCTGAGTGTGTGTTTTTATAAAACAGCTGAACGTATGTGAGCAGCCTATGACTATTCATATTCAGTAGAAAGTAATCTAGCCCTGAGTTGAAAGAAGACATTTCCATTTTTTCTCTTGGATAAAGGCAATGATAGATTCTGATAAATCAACACCAGACTGGATCTTATACTTTGATCTTTTACTGCAACATCCATTACTTTCAGTATGCTTAAACATACAGGATAATCAGACTGATGTACTGTACAGTAAATGTTGCCCAATTTGTAATAAAAATGTTAGGAGATTGATTTACCTAAAATCATTAATTGGACCATTGGAGGTATCCTGCAAAAGGTCACCCACTTCCTGAGGAACACATGTAGTATTGACTCAAGATTTCAGTTATTTGTGCTGCTCTGTTCAGTGAAAATCAATTGTATTTTGATTTGTGGGCATTGTTTTGATTATGCTATTGTCAGAAAGTTTCTATGATTCTGGTAAAATGTGCAAAAGAAAATGATGGGGTTATTTTGATTCAGTCTAGACATATCTGTAGGATTTTCTAACATGTCAAATCAGGGACAAGAATTACTATTATTTCCATAATGATTTTTCCAAAGAAAAGACTAACTCAGCATACAGGTGGTTATTTTCAACAAAACCTCCTAGTTTGGAGTAATTCAATTGCCTTCACCTTGGAAACACGTTACACTGTAAATAGAACTAAGGCCATCGACTAGTGACAAAGGATCACTTGTAAAAATTACTAGAGTGACATGAATATATATACGGTGGCAGTCAACAAATGATAGGAGCCTCAATTCAGCAGCCACTCTCTCTTGAATAAAGGACTGTGTTCCAGAGAATGTTGCTTTCATACTCTAGTGCATTTAAAAGCATTTCTTCCCAATTAAATTAGGACAAAAATGATACCTCATGTTATTCCCTAATTCTATGTAAAATTTCAGCATGTAATGTTATTTATGTTACTATACCCTTCCATCAAGTCTTCAAGTGTGCTTTCTTTATAAGGTTATTTGACAATTTAAAATAATCCAAATCAGAACTTTCAGTCTTACCTGGCAAAAAAGGAAGCTGCCACCGAGGTACCTGTGGAGGTATCACTAGCAACACAGGTGGTCTGGGAACTGGGGAAGCTATACAAGGAAGGTTTATCTGCATTGTAATGGTTCAGCACAGCTTCGGTCAGTCCATCACGGCCAGACTCGGTGATCAACTGAGAAATCTAAAAACAAAACAAAGTTATTTCTTTTATTTTGCTTTATTTCAATTTATTGGTTGTCCCACTCCAATGGACTCTTAGAATGTATTATATTCACCACTTTGCTATGCAGGGTATGTGTGCATTTGGCTTAAAAAAACAGTACATGTCCTTCAACTTCATATCATGATCTTTTCATTCATTGACATCTTTTATAATCCCATTGTGAAACCTGGGATTCACAAGTTCTAGCACAAGAACTTCTAGCACATTCTTGCTAGAACTTCACCTCATTTTTGTTTGTCATTTTGTTGGAAGCTATGAGCTAAAATAACATTCTGACCCTGTTAAGTTTTCATTATGGCATTGGTATTCCTTTGGATTGAAGGAGAAAGTCTAAAGCATTATCTTTGTGCCACTTGAGCAATTTGTGCACTTTGAAGGTATTAGTCAAAGCCTATTTATTAAAAGAAACTTCTACACGTTTATAAATGCTGCAGCATAACTTCACTCAACACAAGCTTGGTGACTACAAAGAATACCAAGCAAATAATTATTCTGAGCTTCAAAATTATGTGTTTACAAACAAGGTTAAAATGTTAGAATTTGTTTGTCATATTATGCTCCGACTTATGTAATATTAAATATTAAAAGTAGCAAATGTACAGATCAAAGAGTACAGTCAAAGTAGGAATTTTTATTCTTCTTCTGTGCTGTTTATAACACAAACCTTTCTTTCTTTCTCTCTTTTCTCTCATTTACTCCTGGTCAAACCAGCCTGCAATGGCTAACAATAAGATCAATCTAAACATCACTGAAACTAAAATAATAATTTCTAAAATGCACTAAAACATCATTGCACATTATAATTAAAAGTAAACGAACAGCAGCCACATTCATAATTACAGCTATAAAATGTCAAATTTAAAAATACGGATACTGTACTTAGGGTGGAACGCAGTCCTCAATATAAAAAAAGGTTTTTTAACATCTTTCTACGTTTCCCGAGAAAGGAAGATATTAAATGACCTTGTTACCATCTGTTACATTTGCATTTCTCTTGCCTCCACATTTTTCCTCATGTGAAGCAAGCTGGTCTACATATTTATCTTGACATCATAAGTAACCTGTTCTACTGAAATTCAAGGTTATATGAATGATGTCCTGCGCATCAGAAAGTACAATTTTCATGGAAGCATTTTATTCCTGGTAATTTAATTAGGTATTTTAATGCACCCATATTCTCCAGTCTAAGATCAAACTTCACCTCTTAGATTTATTCCTCTAGGTTCCTTAAGAAAAAAAATTGGCTTTCTGCAAGCTTTAATACTGACAGAAGATCACAACCTAGCAAAATAGTATACAGAGCAGATAAAAACTTGCGATCTATTTGTGGGTAGATTGTGCTTCTCATCACACCATTATTTTGGTAGGTGCAGAATACCCATAACTGGCATTCCCCATTTTAACTTGTTCAGCTATTTCTTTGACATTTACTTAGTAATTTGATCCTAAACATTTAATGGGAAAATCCTCACTTGGATTTTAACTGATTTTATTTCTAAGTAAACAGCACTAACACCACTGCTATTTAATACCACCTTCTGATTGCTTCCAATATTGCGCTCTCTCTCTCTCTCTCTCTCTCTCTCTCTCTCTCTCTCTCTCTCACACACACACACACACACACACGGATATGGGTCATCAAACACAAGACAAAACAAAATGGTTGGGGATTGGGTGATATTCAGCTTGACATAATATAAATTATGCAATCTAATTTTCATGCTGGTCTACTATAATAAACTATGTAGACGGAAAAATAATCACATTCTCTAAGGAAGAAAAGGTGATTCCTAGAAATGACTGGGGACAGCACTTTCCTAAGCTAATTCAGGCTGGGCAGAAGCCACTATTAAATAACAAATCATTATACATAAAGTTCAAGAATTGATATATCTTCTAACTGAACAAAGGAGAGATAAGTGAAGCTGCAAATGAGCCAACACAGCACTACAGCAAACTGCAATATCACATGACATGATTTCAACAGTCTTTTTTTTTCTTGTGCCCATCCATCAAGTCATATTTCTTTGCTCATGAGTTGACCTCCGTGAGGTCCTACAGTGTGAAACTGTCTGTTCCTAAGAAATGCCAAAGTGGGAAATTCTGTAGAATCTACTCCTTCCACAATCACAGATCTCTTTATAGCCATAAGAAAGTTTTTTGTGTGATTCTTAAACATTTCGACACAAAGATGCTGCTATACACAAATTCCAATTAGAGTGGCCATTCCAGAGGAAATAAAGAGTTTTACTCATTTTAGTGGGCAATTATCACACCCTATGATATTTCAGCAGTTGTCTTTCCAATAATGGCTCAACTTTTCTTGAGTGGAAAAAATCAGTCACACATATTCCCGAATAACAGAGGGCTAAGGAGAGCTTATGATGATCACTGATCAGGCCTTTAGTGGGAATTTGTAAATTACTTTATACATTTAGTCCTTCCTTACCAATCGCTAATTCAGCAACAGTCTCAAATTATGATCATGCTGAAAAAGGAGATTAATAAACAGTCCTCAAACCTGGGCTCATTGCAGCATATCTGCACACACGTGATTGTGATTTGAGTGCATCCAGCATGTGTTTATAATAATCAGAGCATCCCATGTCATGTGACTACCATTTGCAAGCTTCTCAACCAGCTTCTGACAAGCAAAGTCAATGGAGAAGTAGGCAGAAAGTTGTAGTCATGTGACATTGTGCTTAACCAGAGATCCCTGATGCCTCAGTGGTTATAGTGCAGTATTGCAGGAAAAACTCTGCCCACAGCCTGGAATTCGATCCTGACAGAACTCAAGGTCAGCCTTCCATCCTTTCAAAGTCAGTAAAATAAGGACCCAGATTGTTTGGGGGCAATATGCAAATGATGTTTCTACATTGTAAAGCTCTATGTAAGCACATTGTAAAGCACTATGGGGTGGTATATAAGTTGAAATGCTGTTGCTATTGTTATTAATGACTGTGGGTGATTTGCTTAACAACCACAGGAAGAACTGACTAATTGAAGTCGTAAGTCAATACATGAGGTCTCTCTGTTTTCAATATTTATTCTATTCTAATAGTGGATTATAGTTTCAATTGTATTTTTCTCTTAATAATATAACACAATTGGATAAAACGTTTATATTACAATTATGCATTCACTTATAAAGTGAATATTGATGGATGTGAACAATTAGTTCAGAACTAGCTTTGACCTTCCATCTCAAGATTTCAGAAGAGAAGAAAATTAAAACTGGGAACTTTTCAGCCATTTTTGTTACAACTATGCTATCTGGCTGAATATGACAGCTTCATAATAGGGGAGAAAAGTCTTAAGTTAATTAGCATATCTGAAAACCAGAAACACAAAAAAGTGTCCAAACAACATACTCTGTCCACCCATAAATTTCTCAGAATAAGTTTGAAACTACTCCTATACCCAAGTTTTATTTTAAACCAAGAGAATATGTGCCTATAATCCTCTAACACACTAAGAAAGATATAATAGGAATAATAAAACACATACACAGCATGGATTTTTCATAAAGAATTGTGGCTTCTTTTTCTGAAAATGCCTAGTTCAAAAGGAAAACTCCAACAAATACAGTAGTTGCCCCCTTCCCTTATTCCTATGTTCCATCAGGAAGCTAATTCTTTTGTGGGTAGAGGTTTAGGATAGGTTAATGGGGTAAGTTCTGAGTGGGTCCTTTGTCAATATAGTCGCAGGATATCACTGCCTAGCCCAGCAACCACAGTCAATGCAATCTTTATGCTGTATACATAAAAACACTTTTAAGTGCAAGTGGGCAGCACAAATACATTCTTTTTTGAATTCCTATTCTTTGTTCTGAACCATAAACTTAAAAAACCATATAGCCCTTCTACTTTCTTCCTCAAGAACAGCAGCCATTGAAAATTGGACTCTTTTAAGATTAATGAGATGCAGTTAAGAATTTGCTAACATACTACTAAAAAGTATCTACTAAAGTGTTGAACAGGGAAAATGTTTTTTTAAAAATTAATGTTATTTGTCCCCAAACTCATCTAATATGCCATAAGTAGCTCTGTTTAATTTGAAATGGTTTTCTATTGAACAGGAGGCTTGGAACTCACAAAGAGAAGCATCTCAATGTGGAATATTTAAAATGGTTTAGTTCTATTTGGGAAAGATGCTTCAAGGCACAAAGCACCACCATAATTTTACATCTTTATTTGTAGTAATGCAGTCTAAAAACTTTAATAATTAACATTCTGCCTCCCAGGCCTTTAACAAATTATCATATTGGTCACATGCTAGATACAGTACAAGCATGTACAAGCACTTCTAGATTATTATTATGTTGGTTGCATTGTCAGCCAGATGTTTAGACTGGAAGTGGCATTTTTGTTCACCTGAGTCCTTCCCAAGGACCTGGGAAAGGCATATGTTGTTAATAATATTAAAAATATAGTTGCAGGATATAAACTGTTCCAAGTAAAGCTGCCTTTTGCAACTGAACCGCTGGTGAATTTGTCAGTGCCAATGATATTCAAAGAATGCTCCAGGTGTTTTGGAATTGTTCCAAAGCACCTATTGATACTATCTTTGCTTTCTTTGCCACAGTTCATTATCAAGATTTTTTTGTCTTTCTTATCAACAGTTAAGTCCGAGACATTGTATGACACCTGCATCACTGAATTCTAAATTCCCAGAGTATCCTAGCTTCCTCTTTTATGAACCAATGGTGTCCCACAAGGTTCTATCTTGTTACTATCCTGTTCAACACTCACAGGAAACTGCTGGGAAGAGCACAAAGTTTTGGAATAGCAATAGCACTTAGACATATAAATCACTTCATAGTGCTTTACAGCCCTCTCTAAGCAGTTTACAGAGTCAGCATATTGCCCCCAACAATGCCCTCCTTTTACCCACCTCGGAAGAATGGAAGGCTGAGTCAACCTTGAGCTGGTGAGAACCAAACTGCCGAACTACTGGCAGTCAGCAGAAGTAGCCTGCAGTACTGTATTCTAACCACTGCACCACCACAGCTCTTATCAAGTGCCAAAACTAAATTATTCCTTTTGTTGAATTGCAGGGAAGCAATAAGACCACTTTGTAGTACCTAATAACAGGCTGGACAAACTGAAATTAAATTTAAACAAAAATGAGGGGTTGTAGGTAAACTTGAAGTTGTGAATGGCACGTCCACAGATTTTGAGTAGGGATGCTGAAAAAAAGCACAGGTTCATAGTTATAAATGCTCTTTGATTCTTAGATTTCCAGCAGATTTTATTTTGCTAATCACTGCTGACTATAAGGGTGGCACTCAACTCTGTTTTGAGGTGATAAGCCAGCATTGTTCAAAGACGTTTCCATGGTCATGTGGCCAGCAAGACATTGTGGAACACTTCCTCCCCACTTAAGTGGTACCTATTTATTTACTCGCATTTGCATGCTTCTTAACTTCTAGGTGGGCAGGAGTTAGGCGAAGACAAGCACTCACCCTTTCGCGCAATGCTGGGTCTTGAACCAGGCTGTCAGCTTTCCAGATGACAAGCCCAGCATCTTAACTGCTGAGCCATCATACTGTCCTCTTTGTTCTTAACTATTGCTGAATTTGTAGGCAGACACTATCCTAGGAAGAACTTTGCACAGTACCAGTTGTGACCCTTGCTGAGCCAGTGAGTATCCAAGTCTTTGTAACATCCTGTCTTGATTACTACAGTGAGTTCTACACAGAATTACCCTTGAAAAGGTGATATAAATTGCAGCAACTAAGTAGCAAACATAGAAAATGTATGATGCTAGTATTGACTTATATGCAGTTGTTGCCAATGATTTGCCAGGCACATCTTAACATTTTGGTAAAGAACATTAGTCCTATATTATTTAAGATTGGACTGTCTGAGGAACTGCTTCTCTGATTAGAAATCTGTTTGGCTTCAGTTGTTAAGATTTACCAAAGACTCTTTTTTTTCAAGTTACATTCACTGCCAACGGTCCTTCTTTCTGACACATAAAAGGCTTTCTCCTATTCTGCTTTCATACTATACAATGTTCCTCCTTGTGCGTTAGGTTTGGCCCATCTCACCATGTTAAAAACTATAACTATTTTATTTACAATTTATATAGCCACCTATCTCCCTATACAATGATAATGTAAGAACAAGATGCAACTCTTTTGCTGGGTGCTCAATTGTTTTAATATTTAGTTTACTGTTAATTTTAATTTGTATTTTAAATATTTTACAGTATTGTGTGTTTTAAATTTTGTTAGCTGCATTGAATATATTAAACACATATATTAACATGCATAATTAATTACACACACAGTGTGTAATTAAAAAAGTACTTAAGACTGATGGGGTGAACTACCAGTCACATAGCAGACAGACCAGTTGAAAATACCTTGGAATTACACAGGAAAAGATCAGACAGGGCCCAAACATCCAGCTCAATAGGAAGAACAAGAGCCACAGCATTGACACATATGCCCTGTTAGTCATCAGACACCCTGGCCGTATATTTAGGTGTCCAAAACAGGACATGAAAGCTACCAATGTAAGACCCAGAAACTCCTCACAATGTACAGAGGTTTCTGCCCCAAGTTGAACACCTACAGACTGTACACCAGCGGGAAAGAGGGCAAGCGGGGGTCTGGTGAATGGCAAAATCACTGTCCTGGATAAAATCCAGAGCATCCAGGAATACATCAGAAATTTAGGAAGAACATGCTCTAATCCAGGAGTCGGCAACCTTAAACACTCAGAGAGCCATTTGGACCCGTTTCCCACAGAAAAGAAAACACCGGGAGCCACAAAACACTTCCCGTACCTATTTCCTGAGCTAGCATATATAGTTGAATTAAAGATTCTGTTTTCTTCTGAAACTTTGCTTTTCTTGGATTTATCCATGATTGGCCTACCGGGGATCAAAAAGCTTAATAAACTGTGCGTCGGTGGGTGTCGCACATTGGCAGTTGTGACAAATATTTTGAGTGACAGGGAGCCACAGCAGAGGGATGAAAGAGCCACATGCAGCTCCAGAGCCGCGGGTTGCTGACCCCTGCTCTAATCAATCAGACTGTTAAAAGTAACTTTTAACAGTAACAATGGATGATCTGTACCCTCAGATTTGCAAGATTTTGTTAATGTAATCTTACAATAAAATGAAATTAGCTGATCTGATTTTGTTTCCTGTCTGGTTTAGCTGGGACATGAGGTAGTGGAGAGGAAGGGGGTTGTGGAGGAAAATTGCAAATCCAAATGGAGGCACACATGTACGTACACTATCACATTTCATTCTAAATTAAGGTCCCTGTTATAAGCTCACTCAGGAAATTTAAGGCTGGAAAAAGCTTCTGTATTTAGAAGTAAAACCAACATTTCCAATTGTTCCTAACCTGGACTGACACATGCTGAGTTTTTGGATGAGCTTTTGGAAAAGTTGTTCAGCTGATTGTACAAGGTCTGGGTGTTCTGGCCAAGTGAGTTTATGTTTGTTTGTTTGCCAAACTAATGATCAGAGCTAAGGAGAAAAAAAACATATAGCTTCAGGAAACTCTCTGATTAACTTCTACACACAGCAGCATTCCTGAGCCAGGAGCTCAGCCTCAGTCAGCACTCTTGAGAAAGCAAATAAGCAACTATGAGCTTACAACAAAAGCAAGCAAACAGAAGAGCAAATAGAGACAAGGGAGCGTTGTGAGGGAAGTGAGGGGAAAAGAACAAACAAGCACCAGGCCTTGCAAAAGGACAGAACTGAGAAACCAGCCCTAATGACTTCTGCAGAGCTCTTGCTGCTGGAGAAGAACATGAAAGGATCGTATGCTAGCTTTTCCTCTTTATGGGTTATCATGAAAGGGGAACAGGGCAAAAACATAAGAAATTCTCAGTGAAGAACAGCAGAAAGAGACTTCCAAAGAGGAAAGGTACAAGATACATCCAGGAGCAGAGACACAGGAGTTGGACACCAAGAGGAAAAATAAGTTTCAATGGGGGAAAAGTGAGTACTTAGAAGCATGTTAAAGAGTAAGCACAGGCAAGACAATGCCAACCAATACATTTGAAACTCTGAATGTGGCAGATCAACTCCAACCACCTGAAATAGTTCTATCATCCCAACATCTCCAGGACAATGGAAAAGGTTTTCAGCTCCACAGGGGTCAACAAAACCAAATCACTCCAGTGAGGAAGAAAAGATGAGTGGGGATAGAAGACGTTATTGCAAGAAATAAAAGTATGTTGTTGCACAAATCCAAGATGTGTTAGAAAAGATCACCAAAATCCATCAAACTGACAAATTATGACAAAAACAATGAAAGGTTTCATTTTGGTAAAGCCCTTTTTTCTTTTTTAACATACAAGCTCCTTTAAGCACAAACATATATAATACATGGGCAGAGAATTCAAAAACTACTTTGCATGATGACCTCGAGTTACAACCGACCGTAATGGAGCCTACCTATTACAGTAGAACATCAGGAGGGTGTTAAGTGAACAGGTCACACAATGAATCCCTATCCCTGCTCTCTTCAATACAGTCATTAAACAAATACGCAGGTTGTTAAGTAGAATATGGGGTTCCTCAGGAGTTGAGGAGATTCTTGTGCAAGCACAAGCATAATGCCTCCAAACTCCACCCACCCATTCACATATCTTGTGCTCTGCTTTCCACCCTTAGGGTTTCCACAGCCACTTGGGACTTACCCACTTTGTCACTGATTGCTCACTTACCTTTCAAAGATCTCCATAGCTCAGGATATCATGATAAAGAAGGAGGACAGGCTGAACCATTGCTGGGCCATGTGGAAGAATTCCACAAGTGCCATCTTTTCCTGAGATACGAGTGAAGCTCTCTCTTTTCCTTTCATCATTAAATGCTAGCCTTCCCTCCCCTCAACAAAAACTAATGGCAATTGAGAGAATTTTCTCTGCTTGCTGCTTGCTCCTCTTACTAAAGGGGTGGGGGTGGGGAGGAGGAACAAGAGTAGGACAAAATCCACCCTACATGGCCCAGCCACATGGAGTGGTTGGTCCTCCTTCTGTACCTTGACATCCTGCTAAGTGAGTGACTGTGACTGGGGATTGGGTGGGGAAGAATGTGTGAAACCCGGTGGGCAGACCCATTGACTGTAGGAACCTGATGGGGCAGGATGGGGGGGGGTATAGGTGGGGAGTATGCTACAGCATCTCTATGGTGGTCATAAGCAGGGTGGATTTGAATCACTAGTAAAAAAGCTTGATTTAAATCAACTCAATTTAAATCATACTTTTTAAAGAGCAACTGTCAATTCTGTCCCGCAGCAGCTCCTCCTCTGACCCGCTGTTGACTCAACAACAGTCCCAATATTGCAGAATATAGAGCCTCATGCTATATAACTAAGCTCCGTGTCATGCTGAATGAATTAAATTATTAATGTCTCTTAAATAGAAAATTATCTTTAGATAAGATTTTTACTCCAAAAGCATTTTATTAAAATAAATTTGATAAAAATAAAAAAAATCTGATTTAAAATTTAAAAATCTGATTTTTAAATTTTTTTTTTAAACATCATCGATTTTTATGGTCATAAGGGTGAACAACCACAGAGATGTTGCAACAAACATAACTTTGGCATTGGGTCATAAGTACCTTTGGGGGTCTGTCATAACTTTGAACTGTTGCTAAGTGACCTGCTGTAACTCAAGGATAACCTGTAATCTGTTTTTCTCTAGAATAAATTCTGTCCCTAATGAGACTGGGATAAAAGCATTAGATGCTTTCTCTTAATGCAGGTACTATACATATGAAGCAACCAATTGCTTTTTTTTTTTTTGCTTTGGTTGTCTTTATCATTTTCTTTGCTTCTTCTTTAAAAAGTATTGTTTTTTGGAAACAGCAGCTAAATAAAGTATAACTCAAAGCATTAATACAATTTTTAATGATATGTATCTCCTGCTGTTATTGTTCCTTTGCTTTTATGGTCAATGGGAGCATGATGGAATATAATGATCACATTTATTTAATAACTTTTATCTAAGACTTGATATAATCCAGAATGTGATCTTAAAAGTTATATGCAATGATAGCTCATACATTCCAACAAGATTTCAGAATGCAAAATGAACTCCATGTTCGTACTTTTAAAGTTAGAAAACTTATTTCTACATTGCCACACAGTTGATTTTTAGACAATTGTGTGGCAAATTAGACAATTTTTACAAAATTGTTCTTCATGGATCCTTATTCTGCTTTCTATGATTAAAAAAACCTGGGTTATTGACTTGCTAATCACTACTGGAAAGTATAACTATGAAAAGAGTATTGAACTATATAATCTTTCACAGCTTGTTGATTCACACATAACCAGGTACTTTGGCTGGGATTTATTCTACTGAAGGAGAAACTAAACAATATTTTTGGTCAACCTGCCCATTACCGGCTTTTATTAATTTATTTAAAGCTGAAAAGAGAGTTAAAATTGAACTGGTTCCACCATATGCCTAACAGGGGATACGCTTCTGTTTCCCTAAACATCCTTTTTAAGAAACAGCTACATTCAAACCCAAGGGCGTAGTGTTTGTTTTTTTTTTTTTAAAAAGTTTTGCTAATGGTTCAGCATATATTTAGAAATTTTGTAGAAGTCCAGAGTGCTTTCACATATTTCAAAATAAAGTATTAGTTTTATAAATAATTGAAAACATCTCTATTTCCAGAAGACTATAGACTATAGTGTTGAAGAATATATAGAAGAAAATATATTAAGACTATAAATTTTATGAACAACAAAAAATGCACTCTCAACAATCAAATGCATTCCACTTTTCTTGTCAGTAAGCAACTCTACACTTTCAAGTGATTATTCAGTAACACTGGCTTTGAATACAAAGACATGTACAACCTTTGCTTGAAGCGTTTATTATAATTAGAAATTTCACTTATCCACAAACAAGCTGCCACCCACTACTGTCATGAGACTTCCAAAAGTTGAGATCTTATTCTTGCTACAGCATAAACCATTGATCTCGTACTTTCCTACTGACAGGAATGCCACCAGAAACTACCCAAGTGTATCTGCTCTGCTTAATAGCATTATTGAGGCAGCGAGCACCCTCCTTTTCTATTGTAGCAAACAAGTCAGCAAAATGCAGCATAAGCACCCCTGCAGACTGGCAATATTTTAAACTTCATCATTCATCTTCTTTCGAAAGATCTATGACAAGCATCTGCTGCAGAGGGAGTGGCAAACAGAAAATGATTTTTCTCCATGTTCCAAACAAATAATAATAATATTAAAAAACACAGCCGTTCAGAACTGAGAACAGGGAACTGTAATTTTCTGTATAAAAATGAAGCTGTTTAGGGAAACAACAACCCTGTTTTTCCATTGGGAATAGGGCAACTTTAGATCGAACAGGCCATCTTTAGACCAGGGGTCTCCAACCATGGCAACTTTAAGCCTGACAGACTTCAACTCCAAAGCTGGCTGGGGAATTCTGGGAGTTGAAGTCTGCCAGGCTTAAAGTTGCCATGGTTGGAGACCCCTGCTTTAGACTGCTATTAGATTTTGTCAGAGAGAAACATCTGGCAGGTGTATCAAAAACATCAAAATGGCAGCTGGGACTATATTGCTATGGCTGTCATGTTGACTTGACATGGAAGACTTTTCTCTCAGTACCATTGGCTGCAATTCTAAGTTTAGTTATTAAAGAGTAACCTCCATTAGCGATAATAAATTTCACCCCTCAGTAAACAAGCCCAGGATGATGCTGTTTTTCACTTATGTATCCTTGCGGACAAAGCAAGCTTAGTTTTTCTTTCCTTTAATTTTTCTCATTCCAAGTCATTTAATAAGTATCTTGGATCCATTTACATCTCAAAGTAATTTTGTACTGTTTCTCCTAAGACCAAAATTAATCAAACAATGTCCTAAGACTCATTTCTAAAATAGAGTACAAGCAATATATTCCTGGAATAGTAGATAAATGTACTGTAAGTAACTGATTCAGGGCAGCATTTTTGTCACAATGGGGAAAATGACTGGTGCATTAATAATAACTAAAGTGTCACTGCTACCAAATGCTCCAAATGAATCCCCAGGATCCCACCATGATTAAACATGGCCTGTCTCCATATTAGTAATAACAGAGAACTAGTGTATCATGCAACAAGATTTGCATAATATCGGAACTGAATTGGATCTTTCCAGCACAAGGTGTCTTCAATTTACAGAATCAGCTTCATGACCATTTGAAGTTATGACAGTACTGAGGAAAGTGACTTATGACCTGTAAGTAGGTTCTTTATTCAAATAGATCTCAATAGATTGAGTGTATATTCAATCTATTGAGATCTATTTGAATAAAAGGATAAAAAAGCTATGGGACTGGTGCTGTTAACACTCGCCTCTATTTTAGTGTATGGAATCTACAGAGGTCATGAAATCACTGATATACAAATTTAGTTTAAATAAAGCATCAGCAAAGATAGATAGATAGATAGATAGATAGATAGATAGATAGATAGATAGA